>AP025069.1:30907061-30938688 GCA_036186865.1 Eustoma russellianum | reverse complement strand
AAAAAAAAAAAAAAAAAAAAAAAAAAAGAGGGAGAGAGAGAGAAAAAAAAAGAAACTTAAAAAATGACAATGAGTTTACAGGTCAAGAAGATGTAAAAGCCTGTAACTGATACTTCCACGAGACTAGGAGAGGGACGATTTCTCCATATCTAATGAACAATTTTACCCTTTTGCTGCATTCACTACTGAGAAACAAAGGACAACAAGGCAGAGGAGCTATAGAGGAAGATGCATTAAAGCTCACCAGTATAACCTGGCTTGTCACCGTAGATGTCAGAAATACAAACATTTTCTAGCCAAGATCGACTGCACGAGACAAAAACCAAAGAATGAAGCAGCAGCTCAAGGAAAGAGCCAACCAAATAAGAATTTACAAATTAAATATATAAACATGGAGTTGTTTTTTTTTTTTTTTTTTTTTTTTACGTTTTTGTGTGTTGTCATTTCCTTTTGGGGATGTTGTGTGTGGGAAAAGAGGGGAGGGGGGGTGCCTGCAGGAGGGATAGCGGAGGGGAGATTAGTACCGGTATCAATATTCTGCAGTAATAGTAGCTTTCTGTAGTTCACAACGCGATGAATTATGAAGTAACTAGAAAAGGATCTATATCTTCCTGACAGTAACACATTATGCGCCTCTAAAATAGTAACTATATAAAAGAAAGTTAGACCTTAATTTATACTGATCAACAAGCGCAATAGCAACAAATTTTCCGGACAAAATCAGCAGAGAGATTTCTTCTGCACTGATAGATCTGCACTGTTAATGAAAATAAAAAAATGACAGAAAGAAATTTGATTTATTCATATGACAAGATTAATAAGATTGGAAATACATACTAGAATAAAAATAAATATCAGTTCAACGCATGGTAATAACTCCCAGAACTCTTTATGAAGAAGAAAATGTTAATGGGACAAGTATCAGATGCATTTGGAAACCACAACCAAAAGAAGTCACATGGTGAGTATTGAACAGAATCTCCAACATATAAGGGCGATAAAGAGAGGAATTGCAATATAGAGATCTATTTGGCTAAATGATTGATTGTAGTCTGGCATAGTGAATTCATTTAATTTTTTTTTTTTTTTTTTTTGGTGATTAGAATTCATTTAAGTTACTGCAAGATACTCAGAGAAACATCAGAAACAAATAATTCAAATTCTTGTTACCTCTATAGTAATGCCAGAAGCACGTGCTTTGTGAAATAGGACGTTGACTCGCACTAGATCATTTGATAGCTGGTCCTGGAAAAGGTCAAATCTAAGTAAACAAAAAGGATACGGGTGGATACGCAAGTTATGTCAGAGAGGCCTAGATTACATTTTAATAATGTTAAAAAACTGTATTACATTTTTGGTAGTCAAAGACAGTCTCAGTAGTACCTTCAGGAAACAAAACTATATTCACAAAGCCCTAAATAAGAAGAGGAAGTATTCAAATCCCTAAGATATCCCATCCGATTACCAGAAATGAACAAGGTCAAAACTGGACTAATCAGTCATTTGCATTTGAAAAATTACCATATACAAGACTACAACATGCCATTACAAAATACTAAGAGTTAAATGTACACCTACTCATCAATGAACGGAAAGAATTATGCATCTCCAGCTTTAAGTAAACATTCAAAATAATTCAGCAAGATCCTTTAAGAGTTAGAGTCAACCAGATAATTTGCTCACTTGGCAATCCGTTATGCAATATTACACTACTCCACACTTAAGTAAGAAGCTACAATGTCCAAGCCAACACCTAGCAAATTCAACGAAGCCAAAAGCTATTACTCCAGATTAGGCTACTTGTGCAAGCCATTTTAATTTATTCTTCTCTTCGGTAATGGTGAGGGATGTAGAAAAATACTTTTTTCTTCAAATTGGGCTCCCAATGTCAAATTCTGATCCTACAGACATGCTAAAGAGAGGGGAAAAAACATGAAACATAAAACATGGCTTGTGAAGGAATTAATCACCTTATAGAAAGTCTCTGCTGAAAACATGGGGTTTGCTCCTAATGTTACTGTATAGTACGAAAACTTCACTGAAAATCTTAGCAACAGATATGCTAGATCAACAGTCCAAATACTGCATAAAACATTGGCGAGCTTATCAGAACTGTGTTATTCAGCCTATAAATACAGATTCAGTATATTGTGAGCAACCACCATTAGACGTACTAGGGGATTGAATCCCTCCACTCACGATCACCTAGCCACTGTCTTCTAGTCCTTTTGATATGATCCTAAAGAATGACTAGGTAACAGTTCTCAAAACCTTTTGAAAAAGGAAGCAAATCACACACAACTTCAATTAAGGCATGCCACATCATTGATTAATTGTTGAGATTGCTGTTGAAGATGCATGAGAAAAGATAATAACTTGCTTAAGGTCAAACCTACAGAGCCTACTTTAACAAATTTGACAATATGCATCCTTTCATCTTAATAATGTACCAAATGCTACAGAAAAGTAAAAAATTCTAAGACAAGAGGGTATAGGATAGGTCTCAGTTAAGAAAAGCCAAAGTTCAGAATACCAATAGTACCTTGTTGTACAGCAGAGGTCCTCCAGGTCTTGAATATCACAGCTGCTGATACCAAGAGCTCTCAATATCATTGCAACACAGGCAAGACCGCAGTCCCATGAATACAGTTGATTTACATGTGGGACCTTAAAGTACAAAGACATCTTGATGTGCTCATATAGAACTTAGCATCATATAATGACACACCAAAGATGCAATTTTACAAACAGATCCTTTGAAGAAAACTTTGCTTGAATGACTTACTTCGACATAGTATGAGCTGGAGAAGCCTTCGTTGTGATACTTCTTCTTGTTTAACAACAACTTGAATGGATAAGTATCTACCAAACTTAAATAACCACCAGCCGCCTCCTCACCATCTAGTTCTTCCAGTTTCAATAATTTGTTGAAGAAAAGATACAAAGGCCACATGAGCTCAGTTGTTCCCTTGTGCTGATCAAACAGTTGCACACGTACTCTTGGTCAAGGTTTTTGACTTCAACAGTTATAGCATCATCCACTGATTAATATGATTCCACACTTTCAGGCAGAAGCAGTATTTTTGGAGTGCCGTCTATCCTCTGGAATTAGAGATAGACAAAGGCATCAATTCAAACTTCAAACTTGATCTGCTCATGCCAGAGCATTATCATATTACTGAAACGTACAAACAGCAATCGACTACCAAACATAAATTAACAAAGAAACCAAAACATACATCTTGTAGTGTATGCCCAACACACAGACAGAACAACACAGTTAATACCCAACAGAGAAACTCATTCTACCAAAGCAGTGACAAACAGGATATCAAACTCCAGCTCACACATAAGCATAAGAACCAAAGACATCGGAAAAGTGAAAACCACAAACCAGCCAAACAACGTACTCAAAGAGAAGGTACGGTTCCAAATAATAAACCAGCAATTCGCAAAATCACCAGACCAACAATAAATAGAGGACTCATTTTACCATGAAAATACTAACGGAACAGATTAAAGAAATCAAGAATTCTTTCTTCTTACGGAAAACTATATCCCACACGTAAGCATAGGAACCAAAAACGTGAGAAAAGTGAAAACCACAAACCAGACACACAAAGTACTAAAAAAGAAGGATGATTCCAGACTAAAACTAACATTCCAAAATCACCAGACCAACAATAATTGGAGACTCATTCTGACACAAAAACAACAACAGAACAGATTAAAGAAATCAAGAATTCTTTCTTAAACTCCAGCTCCTACATAACCGTAAAAGCCTTAAAAAGTATATTAAAAAAACATAACGATAGGAAGCAAAATAACAAATGCTGGCTGCAGTCTACACGGGCAAAACTCTTTCTTTCTCTGCCATTTTCAATGCTAGTGGAAACCCGACTCCCATCCAATTCTTACATGAAATTAACAAACAAGCTTCTACATATGGGCTATCGAAAACCCACCATTTTGGAAGAAATACAGGTTAGTAAAAGACTAAAATTTGGCATAATCTGTTCTAGCCTTATAGGAAAGAATACTAATGATATCAGGCAGCCCTCGTGAAATAGGACCCAGAAAGCAACAGAAAGCTAAAAAAATTTCATATTATACAGATTTCTTAACTCTATAACTCTTCAACATCATAAATAATTGTTTGGAAACAATAAACATACACATGGTGGAAGATATATAAAGCTCAAACCTTTGCTTTCAGCAGATCAAAATAAAGCGATCCTAGAAATCAGCACACTTATATGCACCTTCCCAGACAGCATTTATTCAGGTAAATCAAGAAAAGCATGAACCCAAGATTAAAGGCGTGCGATTGTGAGAATAAAAAAGACGAAATACCTATCAGGAAATCAATACGTCCTTCCAAGTCTTCGACTTTTGTTAGTTTTTGCTGTACGTTGCTCTTGTGGTGGTTCAACCATAAATAATTGCGCGCACAACACATATATATATATATTATAAAAAAAGGTTAATCACAATCAGTAAGGGTCTCTGCCACACCTAGTCCCAGAGATAGTGTAGGGATGTAAATCAGGTACCCAACGACCGGCTAGCAGGAGCTTGATCAGGGATGTAAATCGGGTACCCAACGACCGGCTAGCAGGAGCTTGATCATATACACAGTAGTCAGCATAAGGAGCCTCCAGCATTGGTCATATAGGTGTCACACCTAATCCCAGAGGTATATACACAGTAGTCTGTGTAAGGTGTCACACCTAGTCCCAGAGGTAGTGTAGGGATGTAAATCAGGTACCCAACGATCATCTAGCAGTAGCTTGGTCATATACACAGTAATCTGCATAAGGAGACCCTAACATTTGTCAGAGGTAGTGTAGGAATGTAAATCAGATACCCAACGACCAGCTAGCAGGAGATCGGTCATATACACAGTAATCTGCATAAAGAGACCCTAGCATTGGTCATATACGCAGTAGTCTATGTAAGGGAGCCCAAGGCAAGCCTGCAGGCCAAAGAAGCTCTTAACTGCATAAAGAAGCTCTCACACTATGCACTTGCTGGAAAGAGGCTCTCTTGCCTTTGACAAGAATTGAACCTCTGGTATCCTTTTCGAAAACTCCTGTCCAGAATCAGTTGAACTATGTCATGTGGATTATATATATATTATAGTATATATATATATATATGTATGTATATGTATGTTGATATGTTAATTTTTTTTGATCTATATGTTGATATGTTAAATTAAGTGTTTGGTTTGCCATCCTTATCCACATTTTCGGCAGGTTTCGTGTCCTTTTACACTCTGGATGTCGACCGCCATGACGAGCCCCAATCAAAATAAATAATGTGGTAGAGCTGGCAGAATAAATAATAACGGAAATTATTGATTTCCAACTATTGTCCTGCCCACATATCGTTTCCGACAATGTGGCAAATATATAAAAATCTATGACCTACAACGACGTCCGTCAGTCTCATCGGACAGAGGAAAAGAAGTAACAACAGGTTCAAACTGACGAACAGATTAGACATGATCTATTAGATTTCCATATCTTTAAAGACATGATCTAATATATATATGAGTTTATGAAGGGAGATGGTTAAGATTAAGGAAGGTTAGACACGATATAAGAGTATGTTAGAGTATACCTAGAGCCTTAGATACTCTTTATATTTTATGTTGGCTTTTCACTTTTTTGTATTTGTCGTTCTTTCTATTGTTGTGTCATATATACCGGTACATATGGAGCCGTGAGTCTCTTGGGATGCAGGTATTGTTTGTCTGTCTCACACCTTCCTTAGACCATAGCAATAGCTTTTGCTGTTATTGAAAATATAATGGGTATGGTTGTTGTTGTATCTATTATTAGATTTACTGTATTTTACATAGAAAAGGAAGTGCCAAACATTATCTCAAGCACATTTTGACCCCACAAAGATTGACAAATAAAATACAAATAAATATTTAAGAATGTTGTAGAAACCGTATAAAGGAAAAACGATGAAAATGTGTAAGAATGAGGTAATTAGTTCATAAATATAAGATAAGGATGAGGTTATAATCCAGTTCAAAGGCGGATGATGTAGATGTCCGAATTTTTTTCTAAATTGTTGTTTCACGGATAACGCATGAGAAAAGACTAAACCTAATTTGACGCCAAGCCATTGGTTGAAAAGCTTGAAGTACGGAGAATCATGATAGACGAAAACTATATGTTTTTTGGGATAGGATCCTCTGACTGCCCAGGTGGTGCGGTGACACGTGACCGTACGACACGTGGCAACAAGGAGGGTGGTGAGGTTAGATGCGGGTGACCTTAATCTAGTCTCACCACCCCTTACTGCTACATGTCAGACGGTCACAAAAGAGGTGAGAAAAGTAAATGTTAGGAGATCTAACCCGTTTTTTCCCTCTATTATTCCATGAACCCTCTGGATCCGTTTATAGACAGTTATAGTCGCTGTTCGAGTGTCATTTACATTAATGTTTAAGACTTTATATCCTACAATAACAACATTACCTATTGCTTTAGAGGCTTTCGCTTGTGGCGAGGTATAGGAGGTCGGATGTACGCAACCATACACGTGTGTTAGAAGCACAGATGTTGTTTTGCGATGACCCATAATGAAAATTGCGTCAAGCTGTATCGACCAACTGCTACCTTACAATATAAGAAGCGCAACTAATTTAGTGAGTGATTTGACTATATTAAATCATATTCCAAAGTCAAGGAAAAGTATTATACTTTATATTATATTCGTTTTAAATCATCTAATAAGATAAATTTCAATAGAAAGAGTTAAACTATTTAACATGGTATTAATAAGATAGAAACTCTATTAGGTCCGACAGCAGGAGAGGAAGGGTGAATAGAGTGTTTCGAAATTTATATGATTTTTTTTGGTTTAGCTCATTACAACTGGAATACTTTCTAAAATAATAAAGAAAAATATGACAGATAATGACTTTGTGACACACAATTTAGAGTGACTCAAATCAATTTGATTCTACTCTACTACCACTTTAGTGTATTTTAAATAGTAACTTTCTGATTACCTTTGACAAGGAACAAGCACAACAATAGCAACATTTACACTAAAACTTAGTGTAAGCGATAACTACAACCACAACTAATTGTCCAAACACTTTGTCCAACATCAACTATAACATTTAAAAATTATATAATAATAGAATTGTCAAATCAGACTTAACTTCGTCCTCAAAGTTATTCATGGTATCTTTTAACGGGATGTGATCTCCTCACCCCACTTTTCCTCACCTCACTCATGACCGCGCGACACGTGACAAGAGGGTGGGGTGGTGAGGCTAGATGCAGGTGACCTTATTCTAACCTCACCACCCCTCCTTGCTGCCACGTGTCGTGCGGTGACGCGTGGGGTGAAAAAAAGTGGGTGAGGAAATCCTATCACTCTTTTAACAAGTTGCTTGATGGCAACCAAGAAAGAATATTCCTCCATCAATAGCCAACTATTTTAGAAGAATGTCAATATCCTTTTGTGTAGTCAAGAATGTGGTTTATGCAGTTAATTTTCTCATACGACCTCATGACATAGCTTTACGCTCATTACATATTATCGAAAAACAATTTTTATGTGTTTTCAATGCATATGTATGGTTGCGTGCATCTGACCTTTATATTCTGCCATAGGTAGAAACTTATGATGGGTAATGTTGTTGTTGTATTACTATATCATTTTTAACTAGGGATATATGGAATATAGTGTAGCGTAGTTTTAATTCGTCGTGCATATTGGAAAACAATTAGTAAAATAAACATTTACTGATTGCGAAATGGGGAAATACCTGTCCATTTTAGTTTTTTAGTTTTTTAGTTTTTTTGAGCACCACTGTCCAATTTAGTTGTAAATGCAATTTTTTCTTTCAATAATCCTTCCATTTGTAATGTTTTCAATATTTAGTTCCTAGGTCTTGTCTGTTTTCACGGAAAATAATTTTCTTTTCATTCTAATCTTTTCGTGTAAAAATCACATACATAAACACGTCAAAAATGAACACAGACATCCTTAATCTTCTCTGGTCTTTCGGAAGCTCCAGACTTTTATCATATGTGGATACCAAATTCCATAAGTTACCCTAAAAAAAATTCCATAAGTTGATCACGCCCTCTCCTTTTGGAAACGGTAAAAAAAAAAACAAAGAAAAAGAATAAAACTTGTCGGACATAATTCATTGGCATCCATTATGGGTTTCAATCTCAGATACGATACGAAAACACAACCCAAACATGACACGTCTATCACAGGTATAGCTACCGCCTTAGCGGGTTTCGTGTACAAATCGAATAAGACATGATACTTGCCCGCAAAAACAGGTCGGGGTCAAGATATACCTACGGGTTACCCATTTATACCTGCCATACTCGGTTTTTTTAAAATATATGTTACATATAAATTATAAATTATTGAGGTAAAAAATGATATAAAAAAACTTCTAAAGCCTAAAAACCTAATCTTTGATTCACACTTTTCCATCTCCTTTCTTCTTATCCTCTATAATTGCCCCCCTGCCCCTACCCATGGTTCACCATTTCTCCTTTATTCACTCACTCTTCACTCTCCACTCTTCACTCTTCTCACTTCTCGCTTAAGCGGCAGCGGACAAGCAAGCAGTCTTGGTTCTGTTCCGACAAAGTTGGTGAAGCCGAAGGACAGGCCGAAATTCATTCAAAATAGAAAAGGACATTGTAGAGATGGAGATGATTCGAAGTTATGATTTAACTTTTATTCTCTGAAATTTGAAATACTTTCTGTCCGGAGGTCCTCCATTAGCGACACGCCGTCACCGCCACCGTCAATAGCGACACGCCTCTAGAGCTCATGTATGAGAGTACAAACTACTACTACAATATTATTTCATTGTCTTAAAGACGCAAATATTATTGTAATGTCTTAAAAGCTCTCATCTATGGTACAAACTACAAACTACCTTATACGGGGATCTCATGCGTTATCTCTATACTTGCTGTTTGGTAATCAAACGGTTTCACTCTCATTTCTTTGACTCTCAGCCTAAGAGAAATTGTCATACATACATGCTCAACTACGAGAATATCAATCAATCATACTCAGTATACTCCAACAGCATCAAAAGCTATCGTTAAGGTCTAGAGAGGATGAAAGACATACAAACAATACATCTATTCCAATGGATAGAAAGTTTGCTTCCAGTGAGACCTCTGATTCTATATGTACATGAATAAATGATACAATAACAGAGATATAGTATGCTAGTGTGTTAGTGAAGATATTCTGTAAATACAAATAGAAAATTTCCAATATTAAAATAACCATAAATGTATATATACACAAATAATTTGTACATACACAATATAGAGCCGATGGCCCTAGAATGTACCTCCATTAATATGGGTTCAGATCTCCTCATCCATCCTCTCTCACCGTGTGCGTCACCGTGCGACATGTGGCAGCAGGGAGGGGTGGTGAGGCTGGATGAGGGTTACCTTCATCAAGCCTCACCATCCACCCCTGCTGCCACGTGTCGCGTTGTAAGGAGCACGGTGAGTCACCGCGCGGTGAGGGGATCCCATCCGCATTAATATTGGTGTGATAGATTATAGTACAATATAATGATATCTGATATGAAATGAAAACGAATTCCTTTCAGAATATTTTATTTATCCCTGTCGAAACAATAAAGGCAAATGTTTCGAATTTATTCACGTGGTACAGATATGGCACAGTCATATATGGGTAGAATTGAGCTCATTAGGAGTGTTATTCAGGGAGTTCATGCTTTCTGGATGGGGATTCTCCCTATCCCTGCTGGTGTGCAAAAAAGTTTGGTTAAAATTGCCAGAAACTTTTTATGGGGTGCAAGAGATGACAAGCAGAAGGCTGCATGAGTTTCTTGGAAAGATGTTTGTAAACCCAAGGTTGAGGGTGGTCTGGGACTTTTTGATCTATATGCTTGGAATAAATCTTTGCTTTTCAAGCATTTGTGGAATTTACAATGCAAAAAAGACTCATTATGGGTTAGATGGATACATCATTATTATAATATTCGGGATGATTTTTGTGGGCTGCAGGTTAAAACTTCTTTCTCTGTTTTCATGAAGAAGATGTTGGCTATGAGGGATGAGATGATTGACTTCTTTGGGGATACTACAAGGTGCACTGTGAGCCTCAATGAATGGGTTAACACCAGGATTTCTTTTGCTACAAAGGCCTATGATATTCTCAGATGCAAAGGTTTGCGAGTTTTCTGGGCGCCAACTGTTTGGGCGTCCACTAGCACCCCAAAGCATAACTTTATCTTTTGGTTGGCTGTCAAGAATAGGTTGCCAACTCAGGAAAGACTTAGCTTTCTTCTTACGGATCTGATATGTCCAATTTGCACAAATGAGGTGGAAACAAGGGATCATCTTTTGTTTCAGTGTTCGCTAGCTTCACAAGTTTGGGACGATATCCTATGTTGGTTATCCATCTCGAGTAGATTTCGCACTCTTAATGCTCTACTTAGATGGGCTCGGCTACATGTTAGAAAGAAGAGGATCAGGGCGAAATGGATCAAAGCTGCTTTTTCTACTACTATTTACTTTTTGTGGGTTGCTAGAAACCTTAAAATTTTTGAGAATTCATGTCCTATTGTCCGGGATGTTGTCCATAGAACACATGGCCCACATCCATTTGCCAACTACATATCATATCTCATATGAAGGTGGCGTTTGGTTCGCATTGAGTATAGGAATTAAAATCGAAATGTGTATGACAGTATAAGTGTTTGGAGTATATGAATTTAGGCCTAAAAATGATAGTTGTTTGATATTGAAGTGGGAATAGGTATGATAGACATTGATGGTGTTTGGAACGTAACGGAATTGAAATGGGTATCGAATGTGGGCGGCTAAAAAATAGTCGGAAAATTTGACCGGCCGGTGGACGGTGTCCCGCGGCGTTGACCGGTCATACCCCTTATTCCCTTATATTGATAGACATATCCAAAAAACGATATCCATTATCAAATATTTAGATATCAAACAGAAACCCACACCTCCCATTTCTCAAACAAACAAAATCCTATACCTCCAACCAAACACTTTTTAAGAAATTAAACACGAAATGTACCATGTATCTAGTCAATACATATATGCACGCACTTATATATGTATAATATACATATTAAACACACATATCTACTTAATACATATAGATATACATAGTCACTCTGAAATTCATTATGCATTCTCTAGTTGTATACCATGATTGACACAAAATCCTCAAACTTACCTACAACTTTATGTGGCATCAAGATAGGCAAGAAACGAATAAGACATGATACATATGTTGAATCAATGCTAAGGTGGTGTTTGGTTGAGGGTTTAGGAATAAGGGAATGAGTTTGGAGGAATCCAATCCTATTAAAGTTGTTTGTTTGGAGAAATGAGGTATGAGTTTCAGTTTGATATCCAATATTTGGTAACGGATATCGTTTTCAGATATACTAGTCTCCTTGTCTATCAATATGGGGGGAATGAGGGGTATGGCCTGTCAACGCCGGTCAATTCTGCCGGCCGCCGGCCGGTAACTATTCCGGCCGGTCAAATTTTTCCGGCTGCCCACATTCGATACCTGTTTCAATTCCGGTACGTTCTAAACGCCAACGGGTAACTATTCCAGCCGGTCAAATTTTTCCGGCCATTTTTTCGGCTGCTAACATTCGATACCCATTTCAATTCCGATACATTCCAAACACCAATGGGTAACTATTCCGGTCGGTCAAATTTTTTCGGCCATTTTTCTGGCTGCCCACATTCGATATCCATTTCAATTCTGATACGTTCCAAACACCAATGGATAACTTTTCCGGCCGGTCAAATTTTTTCGGCTGCCTACATTCGATACTCATTTCAATTCCGATACGTTTCAAACACCATCAATGTCTATCATGCCCATTCATACTTCAATACCAAACAACAATCACTTTTAGTCACCCATATACTCCAAACCAATACCTTATCATACGCATTCCAATTCTAATTCCGATATCCAAGTGCGAACAAAATGACACCTAAGTGCACAAATTTTCCATGACATATGACTAAAATTATGATTCTTAACCGTTTTTTTGACTCTTGGGGAAAGCAAAAAAGATGGTTATGTGCTCCCAGGGCATAGTCTAGTTGGTACTCGGATTGGAGATTACCAACAAGAGGTCATGACTACGAATCCAAGGACGTGCACAGTGTGGGTGTTCTTCTGCTGTCAAGCCAAATGTCTGGTTTGTGGGGAGCATCTTGTGTGGGTAATTGTGTAAGATCTCACCCAATCTAGGAGGCCGTTGGACTCCTGATTTGCATCCTTCACACACCTCCTTGGGGCTGGGACAGTAGAGGCCCTTTAGGTTGGGGTTCAACCTGCCAACAAAAAAGATTTATATGTTATTCTATACGCCTATAAGTATAGGCGTCCATTATGACTTCCTAACATATCTCGAATTTCAACTTCTCTGCTATCTCATATCATATTAAGCCCTTCCCATCCCCCTCAGATTCATAGCTCAGAAAGGAAAATAAAACTATCGAACCCTTTGCTAATATCCGCAGGTTCTTGCAAGTTATGGAGAAGACAAAGCAAGGGGTGTCTTCTGGTTCGTCCTTTACTTCAGAGCTATTTGGTCCTAAGGATTTCTCAAAACCATCCTCCTCTTCCAATGGACTCTTTGGATCTTTGTTCGGACCATCCTCCACGGTATTTACAGTCTTCATTACCTCAATCCTCTTTATTTTAGTTGGGATTAGTATTTTCAGTTTTCTAATGGAGTCAAGACACACTCTTACTTGATTTTGGAATATGATGAAATAAAGCAAAATGACTCACGAAATTGGCTGCAGTAGCAGTTGATCGACAAGACGTAATTTTTATTATGGGTCATCAGGAAATAACTTCTATATGTTTCTAACACATATATATGGTTGCGTACATCTGACCCTTCATATCCCGTCATAGACGGGAGCCTCTAAGGTAATGAGGTAATGTTTCATCTGCGCTTCTTATATTGTGAAATAAGACAAGACGTAATTTTCATTATGGGTCATCGGGAAACAACCTCTATTGTTTCTAACACATGTATATGGTTGCGAACATCTGACTCTTCATACCCCGCTATAGACGGGAGCCTCTAAGATAATGGGGTAATGTTGTTGTAGTATTTTTCATCTGGCTGCTATGTCAATCTTCATATGTTTTTGTCACGTCCGTTTTCGATCAAGAAAAAGTTTGGATCTCTTGAGTTTATTGTTATACCCGTGTGAAAACAAAAAAAGATAATAAATATAATAGATAAATGTGGGTGCCGTGTGATATATGTGTAGGAAAAAATAATAATAAACTAATTAACCAAATTCTATCCCTAATTTCCCTCACTTATCATCCCACACTCTATTCCCCAATCTCTTATTAATATATCAAACCCTAATTCCCCTCCCACCTTCTCTAAAAAACAACGGCAGCTCCCATCCCCTTCTCCCCCATCAAAACTTGCGACATCCCAAAAAAAAAAGTTCTTTGATCCAAGACATCAAGAGGAGTGGGAATCACAACCATATCATGACCATCATCTCTCGTATATAACTTCTTGCTAGGATCGAGGTAGGTGCATACTATTTATTCCCTCAAAATAGTATGAAGGTTGCATGTTCAAAACAGTATTTTATGTGTTTATTGTTGTTCTTTTATGCTTGTTTCATTCATGATCCTATTGATGTATCACAAAGTGTTTATTTTTGTTCTTCTATTCTTGATTCGAATATGATCCTATTGATGTATTCTCCTTGTGATATTAATTGTTTATGTTTGTAAAGGTGGATTGCTGTTTTTTTTAGATTTCGGCAACTACATATAAAAAAAAGAATAAATAAAAAAATTATTGGACAAGGGTTTCGGCTGAACCAGTGATGAGGAAAAAAATGAATAAAATAATCAAAAGTTTGATTTAGTGGAGGGCTTTCTGTTGCTGCGTGAAGAAAAAATAAATAAATAAAACTATAATAATTTTGAGTGCCAAGGGGGGGCCGAATCTGGCATTTTTTTTATATATTAATTTGTTGTGTTTTTTCGTTTAGCATACTACGTATTAAAAAAATGTAATAACAAAAAGGGGTTTGGCCATTCTCGGCCGAACCCAATTTATAATAATAATAATAATAATAATAATAATAAAAAGGACAAAGGGTTTGACCAGTTCGGCTGAACCCAATTTAATTAAAAAAAAGAGAGGTAAAATAAAATAAAATAAAATAATAAAATAAGTAGACTAAGTAATGGGAGACGGACGTGGTACAGAAGGAAGTAATGGAGGCGGCTGTGTGGTGCATTGCATTCATGGCACGTGCATTGCATGAGGTATACTACGTCTATAGGGCGTGGGTATCGGGATAACTTACCGTGTCTATAGGGCGCCGGGGTCATGAGACATACTGCGTCTATAGGGCGTGGGTGTCCAAACGGCTAGTGGTGGCTAGAGACCACGATGCTGGATTTAGGACCCGGGAGCATGCATTGCATATAGGTCTAGGAGCATATTGCCTGACATATTTCTAGTTGCGTGTGACACGTTATTTGAGCATGCATCACGTACTTGTGCATTTTTATGTGGAGTGCTTTACCTTTCCGTATAAGTCATGCTATCATGTTTTATGTGTTATGTGTTGATATCTTTTTGGGTATGTACTCTTTGTATTGTTTTGAGAGGCACCTACTGGGTGATTACCATCACTCACCCCCTACTATTCCAGGTGAGACCGATAATGCCTATGATTATATTTTCCTCGAGGATGGTGCCGATGTCGTGGAGTGGGCCGAGTGACCAGTAGATATGATTGCGGCGAGGGCAGAGACGGGCCGTTTATGATATTCTTAGGGTGACATTGAGATTTATATTTTTACGTTAGTACGTTGAGACATTTCTTTTAGACTTTTAATTCAGACAATTGACTTTGACTTGTAGGGCCTGGTCAACCTAATAATGATGTTTTATTTTATTCAGTTTCATTAAATCCCAGTCAGTGTTGTGTTTAATCGTTTCCTCGAAAAAGAAAAAAAAAATTTCTATGTCAACACTGACGTGTAAGAACTTGATGTGACGCTTTGTATTCTCCTTAGTGAGATACGGCGGGTGCACTGCTACCGAGGCTAGGGCTCGGGAGCGGGGCGCTACAGGTGGTATTAGAGCCCAGGCTTCAGATACGCCTCGGGAACGTGAGATTAGTTAATCACCCCTAGAAATAAGTGACGATCTGTTTTCAAATGATATTTTAACTTAAATAAAATGAAGTAGACATAAGCTATGATTGGGTTTCGGGTGGTGTGTGCCGTTAGTGAGTATACGTTATAGATTACTGTTTTGCCCTCCAAATTTTATATCTCTTTACGACACTCCTAAACTTAAATTTTGTATAACATGTTTTGACATGTCTACAGACAATGCCACCACGACGTGAACCACCAGGGAATGGAGGACATAACGGAGACGAGCATCATGGACAAAGGGCGATCCCCCAAAACCTTGCTGATACGCTGGCCAATCTGACGGCCTTGATAGCTAATCAACAGACACAGATGGCGCAACAGTACACACAGATGGCACAGCAACAGGCACAGATCACCGAGATACTTCAGCAAACTCAGCAGCAACAACAACAACCACCACCACCACCATCGCAGCAAGGCTTACGGTTCTACTATAGGGAGATGCAGAACTCCCGGATACCGATGTTCAGAGGTACCACTCGGCCTGAGGAAGCCGAGATCTGGCTCAAAAATGTGACCGAACAGATAAGGCTTATACAGGTACCTGCGGATCTGAAAGTGGAGATAACGACCCCGTTTCTGGAAGGGGAAGCTGAGAGATGGTGGAATGGAGTAAAGCGTAGATTGACTCCACCGGTGACCTGGGAGCAGTTTGTGGAGGAGTATAAGAAGCACTATGTTCCTAGCAGCGCTATTCAGAGAAGGATGGCAGAGTTCCAGATGCTGACACAGGGGTCCATGACAGTCGATCAGTATTCTGAGAAGTTTCACGAGCTGGGTCAGTATATGTCATGTATCATGGACAATGAGGAGGCCAAGATGCTGAAGTTCCAGACCGGTTTGAGTTTTCGCATCCAGCAGGCTATTGTTTGTGCAGAGCCCACGACATTTGAGGGACTACTGGAGGTATGCAGACGTGTTGAGAGGAACTTGGATAGGGCTGCTGCACTGGATAGACTTAAGAGACCTCGTGAAGATTTGCATGCGGGCAAATCAGGGAGATGGCTGAAGGTGCCCCGACGCCCTCAGTCCGGTCAACCTTTCCGACCAGAGCGACAACAGGGTACAACGAGTCAGATACCGATGATTGAGGGACCGGTACCGACCGATGCGCAGCCAGTGAGAGCTGTGGCACCTGCCTCACAGTGTACACTGTGCGGACGTGTTCATCCGGGGAAATGTTGGAAGGCTCAGAGGGCTTGCTATAATTGTGGGAAGCAAGGACATCTAGTTAGGGAATGCTCTGCACCAGCTCAGGTAAATCCGCAGACTCAGGCACAGCAGGGAAGCCGAGGCCGGACCAATGCTCGGGTCCATGCGATGACAGATGCAGAGGTCGAGGAGTCAAGCGACGTGGTTACAGATACATTTATTTAAGTATTTAAATTCGAAGTTGCATTAAATTCTATGTGTTGTTATTGCATGTTGTGTGCTAAACCTTGAATGTGTTAGGTGTGATTTTAATTAACAAAGTACCAGCCAATGTTCTATTCGATAGTGGAGCGAGTCACTCGTTTATGGAAAAGAGGTTTGCCAAGAATCTGGATGTTCTCCCTGAATGGCTTGAGACTCCCTACCGTATACAAGCCGCCGGTGACCAAGTACTTGTATCCCATCATCATTACAGAGGATGTGAATTGGAGATTAACGACCTGCAGTTCTCTGCGACCTTGATACCGATCCGGATGCACGACTTTGACATTATTCTGGGCATGGACTTTTTGGCAAAGTATCATGCCAATATTGATTGCCGGCGACTCCAGGTCAGCATGAAGACGCCTGAGTTGTTGGAAACTACTTTTCAAGGGAACTCTAAATTGAAGAAGGCACCTCAGAAGATCTATCTGACTGCAGCTCAGGCTTTCCGAGCACTAAAGAAAGGAGGAGAGGGATTCCTGATTTTCTCCATAGGTGTCGAGAAGGAGGGTCCACAGATTGACCAAATTCCCGTAGTAAAAGAATTTACAGACATTTTCCCTGAGGAGCTACCAGGACTACCCCCAGAAAGAGAGGTAGAGTTCGAGATCAATCTTGTACCCGGTGCTGAACCCATTTCCAGGGCACCCTACCGCATGGCCCCAGCAGAACTCAAGGAGTTGAAGGAGCAGTTACAGGAACTGCTGGATCGTAAATTTATTCGACCCAGCGTATCACCTTGGGGTGCTCCAGTCCTGTTTGTGAAAAAGAAGGATGGAAGCATGAGATTATGCATAGATTACCGGGAGCTCAATAAGATCACCATCAAGAACAAGTATCCATTACCTCGAATCGAGGATCTCTTTGATCAGCTACGGGTAATGATAAATTTGGAGTTATAATTTAAACTTTTCGGTTGCTCGTTAAATTGCGTCACTAACAAAATTTCTTTCAGGGGACTAGAGTATTTTCCAAAATTGATTTGCGATCTGGTTACCATCAGTTAAGGATCAAATCAGGGGATACAGCAAAGACTGCTTTCCGAACACGTTATGGCCACTACGAATTCCTGGTTATGTCTTTCGGATTGACCAACGCCCCAGCCGCCTTTATGGACCTAATGAACATAGTATTTCGGAAACAGCTGGATAAGTTCGTAGTTGTGTTCATCGACGATATCCTTATATACTCCCCTGACGAAGATACTCATGCGGAGCATTTGAGGGAGGTTCTAGAGACCCTTCGGAGAAACAAATTGTATGCCAAGTTCAGTAAATGTGAGTTTTGGTTGAAGAGCGTAGCCTTTTTGGGTCATGTGGTCTCTGAAGAGGGAATTTCTGTGGATCCAAAGAAGGTAGAGGCGATCACTGAGTGGCCTAGACCCACTAATGTGACCGAAGTAAGGAGCTTTCTCGGTCTGGCTGGATACTACAGGAAGTTTGTCGAGGGTTTCTCATCTATTGCAGTGCCTCTGAGCCGATTGACGCAGAAAAAGTCGAAGTTTGAATGGATCGCCGAGTGTGAGCAGAGCTTCGCTGAATTAAAAAGGAGACTGACCACATCCCCTATTCTTGCTCAGCCCTCCGCGTCAGAAGGGTTTGTCATTTACAGTGACGCTTCTAAGAACGGGCTAGGTAAATGTATATAATTTCAATTGATTTTGTATACAATTAAAGATGTGGTCTAACTCTTATATTTCAGGATGTGTGTTGATGTAAAACGACAAGGTCATTGCGTATGCTTCACGACAGCTAAAGCCCTATGAGCAGAACTATCCGACTCATGATCTGGAGCTAGCAGCGGTGGTGTTCGCACTGAAAATCTGGCGCCACTATTTATATAGAGTGAAGTGCGAGGTGTTCACTGATCATAAAAGCCTTAAGTATCTGTTCACGCAAAAGGAGTTGAACATGCGCCAAATGAGATGGTTAGAGTTATTGAAAGACTATGATTTGACCATCAGCTATCATCCAGGGAAGGCCAATCGAGTTGCTGATGCCTTAAGTAGGAAATCGAGCCATGCTCGGCAGGCGACTCTAGAAAAGGAAATGGCAGAGTTTGACTTGAACCTTGTGGATTCCACTGCAGATGTTCTGGCAGCACTGATTATCACTCCAATTCTGGTGGATCAGATTAAGGAAGCACAGCAAGATGACGCCGCAATTAGGGATATCCGAGAAAGAATGCTGACCAGCCAGGTAGATGGATTTCAGGTTCATGATGACAGCAGTATGTGGTACCAAGGAAGGTTGTGTGTGCCGGATGTTGAGGACCTCAGGAGGGAATTGTTGAAAGAAGCACATAATTCGAAACTGTCTATCCACCCTGGTGCTACGAAAATGTATAATGATCTGAAGAAACACTATTGGTGGAACGGCATGAAGAGGCACATCGCTGAGTTTGTGGAAAGGTGCCTTGTTTGCCAGCAAGTTAAGGCAGAACATCAGAGGCCGGGTGGACTGATGCGACCACTGGAGATACCCGAATGGAAGTGGGAGCATGTGACAATGGACTTTGTGGTTGGGCTTCCGAGGACAAGAAATGGGAATGGTATGATATGGGTAATCGTGGATCGATTGACTAAGTCTGCTCATTTCTTACCTATCCCTACCGGACTTACTATGGAGAGGTTGGTAACTATGTACATCGACAACATTGTCTGCCTTCATGGAGTGCCAGTCAGCATAGTGTCTGACCGTCATCCGAAGTTTACTTCTCAGTTCTGGGCAGCCTGTCAGAAAAAAATGGGGACTGAGTTACGATTGAGCACTGCTTTCCACCCTCAGACCGATGGTCAGTCTGAAAGGACCATTTAGACTCTAGAGGACATGCTGAGGGCGTGCGCATTGGATTTCAAGGGGAACTGGGACAGCATGCTCAAGTTGATTGAGTTCTCCTATAATAACAGCCATCACAGTGCCATAGGCGTGGCACCATTCGAGGCCTTGTATGGACGTAAGTGTAGGTCACCTGTTCACTGGGACGAGGTTGGCGAGCGTGTGTTGACGGCCCCCGAGATAATTGAGCAAACTAAAGAGAAAGTGAAACTGATTCGTGAACGTCTTAAGACGGCTCAGGATAGAAGTAAGAGTTGGGCCGACATGAAGAGACGATTTTTGGAGTTCGAGGAAGGAGAAAAAGTCTATCTTAAGGTATCACCTATGAAGGGTGTGACACGTTTTGGAGTTAAAGGGAAGTTGAAGCCTCATTTTATTGGACCTTATGAGATACTCGAGAAGGTTGGAGACTTGGCCTACAGACTGGTGCTACCCCCGATGCTGGCTCAGGTGCATAATGTATTTCACGTCTCACAGTTGAGGAGGTACGTGTCAGACCCAAGTCATGTGTTAGATGCTCAGCCAGTTAAGATCAGGCTAGATGCTTCCTATGAAGAAGTACCGATCAGAATTCTTGACCGGAAGGATCAAGAGCTGAGAAGGAGGATTATTCCCTATGTCAAAGTGCAATGGAGCAACCACCGGGAGAATGAAGCGACATGGGAACTAGAAGAGCAAATGCGCGACCGTTATCCCTACCTCTTTGAGTAAGGTACGGCATGTTTCGGGGTCAAAACTTTTTGTAAGGGGGGTAGGATGTTATACCCGTGTGAAAACAAAAAAAGATAATAAATATAATAGATAAATGTGGGTGCCGTGTGATATATGTGTAGGAAAAAATAATAATAAACTAATTAACCAAATTCTATCCCTAATTTCCCTCACTTATCATCCCACACTCTATTCCCCAATCTCTTATTAATATATCAAACCCTAATTCCCCTCCCATCTTCTCTCAAAAACAACGGCAGCTCCCATCCCCTTCTCCCCCATCAAAACTTGCGACATCCCAAAAAAAAAAGTTCTTTGATCCAAGACATCAAGAGGAGTGGGAATCACAACCATATCATGACCATCATCTCTCGTATATAACTTCTTGCTAGGATCGAGGTAGGTGCATACTATTTATTCCCTCAAAATGGTATGAAGGTTGCATGTTCAAAACAGTATTTTATGTGTTTATTGTTGTTCTTTTATGCTTGTTTCATTCATGATCCTATTGATGTATCACAAAGTGTTTATTTTTGTTCTTCTATTCTTGATTCGAATATGATCCTATTGATGTATTCTCCTTGTGATATTAATTGTTTATGTTTGTAAAGGTGGATTGCTGTTTTTTTTAGATTTCGGCAACTACATATAAAAAAAGAATAAATAAAAAAAATTATTGGACAAGGGTTTCGGCTGAACCAGCGGTGAGGAAAAAAATGAATAAAATAATCAAAAGTTTGATTTAGTGGAGGGCTTTCTGTTGCTGCGTGAAGAAAAAATAAATAAATAAAACTATAATAATTTTGAGTGCCAAGGGGGGGCCGAATCTGGCATTTTTTTATATATTAATTTGTTGTGTTTTTTCGTTTAGCATACTACGTATTAAAAAAATGTAATAACAAAAAGGGGTTTGGCCATTCTCGGCCGAACCCAATTTAAAATAATAATAATAATAATAATAATAATAATAATAATAATAATAATAAAAAGGACAAAGGGTTTGGCCAGTTCGGCTGAACCCAATTTAATTAAAAAAAAGAGGGGGTAAAATAAAATAAAATAAAATAATAAAATAAGTAGACTAAGTAATGGGAGACGGACGTGGTACAGAAGGAAGTAATGGAGGCGGCTGTATGGTGCATTGCATTCATGGCACGTGCATTGCATGAGGTATACTACGTCTATAGGGCGTGGGTATCGGGATGACTTACCGTGTCTATAGGGCGCCGGGGTCATGAGACATACTGCGTCTATAGGGCGTGGGTGTCCAAACGGCTAGTGGTGGCTAGAGACCACGATGCTGGATTTAGGACCCCGGGAGCATGCATTGCATATAGGTCTAGGAGCATATTGCCTGACATATTTCTAGTTGCGTGTGACACGTTATTTGAGCATGCATCACGTACTTGTGCATTTTTATGTGGAATGCTTTACCTTTCCGTATAAGTCATGCTATCATGTTTTATGTGTTATGTGTTGATATCTTTTTGGGTATGTACTCTTTGTATTGTTTTGAGAGGCACCTACTGTGTGATTACCATCACTCACCCCCTACTATTCCAGGTGAGACCGATAATGCCTATGATTATATTTTCCTCGAGGATGGTGCCGATGTCGTGGAGTGGGCCGAGTGACCAGTAGATATGATTGCGGCGAGGGCAGAGACGGGCTGTTTATGATATTCTTGGGGTGACATTGAGATTTATATTTTTATGTTAGTACGTTGAGACATTTCTTTTAGACTTTTAATTCAGACAATTGACTTTGACTTGTAGGGCCTGGTCAGCCTAATAATGATGTTTTATTTTATTCAGTTTCATTAAATCCCAGTCAGTGTTGTGTTTAATCGTTTCCTCGAAAAAGAAAAAAAAAATTTCTATGTCAACACTGACGTGTAAGAAGTTGATGTGACGCTTTGTATTCTCCTTAATGAGATACGACGGATGTACTGCTACCGAGGCTAGGGCTCGGGAGCGGGGCGCTACATTTATGTTGTGAGAAATGTGACCTATGTGACAGGTTCATAAGATAAGTTTTTGGTGTTATGTGATTTACCTCTGAATAGTTACTAGGTAGTTCGATCGAGTATATATCTTTAGACCTTTGTTTTCAAGCCTTTGTTTCAGGTGAAGTTTAGTCTATAGGCTAGAAATGAGGCTCTTTGCGTTCCAATATATTGATTTTCTTATGAAATTTATTGATAATTGTTATTTCACACTGGCTAATTTAAAAAATATACATGGATTATATGAGATTGAGGTAACGCTACCTTTTGAATAGGTATGGATCCCTCCTTATTTAAGGCCAAATTTCAATATGGTGTCGGAGATAACTTATTGTATGTTGACTCACAGCTCGTCTGACTCATAGTTGGACAGTTGTTATTCCATCTCACCCGAGTCTAAATGTTCATGTATGTCCTTGGTTTGTGATTAAAGACAGTAACTAAGCCGCTTGTGTATGCAAACTATATTGCTACGTAAATGCAAGTATTGAGAATTGTTGTCATACATTGGCTGATTTGGAGAAAAAAAAGTGAATAGGCTATATGAGATAGAGATATCTACATTCATTGACTTAAGATTTTGAATAGATACGACCTCTATTCTTATCACTTCAAGTTTTAACAAAATTGATATGATCAATATGTATCGATACTCTATGAGAGTCGAACCCTTCAATTCTATACGTAATGAAGGAAAAGATTCTAGCACATTTACCTCTCACTGACAAGCAACTCCACAAATATCTTTTTAAAGCAACTGATAAGGTTGTTTTTTGTGATATTGAGGTCACAGGTTCGAGCTGCGGAAACAGTCTCTTCCACAAAGTGTAGAGTAATGCTGCGTACATCAGATCTTGAAGTGATCTGGCCTTTTTCCTGACCCTGTGCAAGTAAGAGCCTAGTACACCGGAAACACCCTTTATAGTATAGAGTCAAACCTGACTCTTTTGTTAAGCATTAGATTTTGAAGGATTCTTGGTAGTTGGTACCCCTTTTAGCTTCGAAGGAGTTTCTTCAGGTTAAAGATTTACCCAGTTTTGGGAGATTGCCTGTGCTGTACAGCTGACTTATGCTCTTATTACTCATATAATAGATGGACCTACATAAGCAAACATTAGATTCTTTTCGTATATTTATATCATTCTAATGATGTGCAAGTTGAGAATACGTTTGCAATATCTATTATTTTTTGTGCCTCCACCATTTGTTTGCAAGCTCTGTATCCTTTGTGATGAAGGTATTGTTTGTCTGTCTCTCATTCTTTCAAGACTCTAACCATATCTTTTGATGTCGTTGGGATATACTAGTGGTGTTGTTGTTTTAAATATAAAAGGTTACCACGCATGCACAAGAGGGAGAGGGGTATAGAAAGTAACCATACCCTTGACTTCGTATAGCTTAAGCTATTCATTATTTGTGAAGTTGCATATGCTTTTTGAAATTTGCTTTGTCTTTCGTATTGCCCATACTACGGTTTTGGTCATTATCGATCGAAAATTTCCTGACTACCAACAACAGCAAGTATATGCATCGACATCAAAAGCTATCGTCGTATATTTCAACGACATCAAAAGCTATTGCTAGAGACTGAAAAGGGTGAGAGGAAGACAAACAATATCTCCATCCCAAGGAATAGAGAGTTTGGTTACAATGAAACCCCCGATTTTATATGTACCTGTGCTACATATGACTACCACACATGTTCTATATTATTTATTTTTAATAAAAAAAAGGGGAGAGATAAAGTTAGAGAGAAACTCCATTTTCATGCATCATTGACATATTCACATGGTCCATGAAGATTCTCTAATATAACAACTTGTGACAACGACATCCATATAACCACAACGAATCCATTATTGTGATTACGATGATTACTTTTCATAAGTACCTATAAGATACTCTTCATAATGCAATTTTGAGAATCTAAAAATCCTTGAAATTCACCCATCAGGGCCTTGGAAAGGACTCCATGCATGGTGGGATAACCGGAGCATCAAGCACACACCATCATTCTGGCCATTCTCCCCATGCAAAACAAGAATCGTACGGTAGGTTTTATTAATTCACTGTGTTTCTTATATTGTGGAGTAGTTATTGATCGACACAGCTTGACGCAATTTTCATTATGAGTCATCGAGAAACAACATCTGTGTGTTTCTAACACATGAGTATGGTTGTGCATAGTCAACCCCTCATACCCCTCCATAGGCGCGCGGAAGCCTCTAAGACAATAAAGTAATATTGTTGTTGTATCATATATGAAAGAATTCTGATGAAAATTATATTTCATTCCTCAAGTCATACACGGCATTTACACTTGTATGTTTAAGCTATCCTATTGCTAGAGTGTTTGATTGCAAGTCAAGTATTACAAGGATAAAGGTTACAACAAGATAGTAACAAACATTGGTTGGGATAAGGAGTTAACTATTGAAACCCAGTTGTCAACCGAAAGATACTCGGCAGCTACCTCACGGCTCTTTTTCCTTAACACGGCCCCGCAAGATGGCGGTTCTGTCGGAAACGTCAATCTTGGACCGTAGAGAAGTAAACCGATCCTTTGGAAGTGGTTTCGTAAGTGCATCAGCGAGTTGATGGGAGATCGATACATGCGAAACCGTAATTGCGCCCGAGGTGACTTTCTCGCGGACAAAGTGATAATCAAGAGCAATGTGCTTCATGCGACTATGAAAAACCGGATTGGCGCACAAGTACGTAGCACTTAAATTGTCGCAGTAAATGGCGGGGGACTTAATAAGAGAGACGCCGAGCTCATTGAGAAGATGAGTGACCCACGTGACTTCGGCTGCAGCGGATGCCACAGACCAGTATTCGGCTTCAGTCGATGAGCGAGCAATGGTCCGTTGCTTTTTAGAACACCAAGAAACCGGGTTGTTACCAAGAAAGATAATAAATGCAGTGGTAGAACGATAGGAGTCGTGGTCACCTGCCCAGTCAGCATCAGAAAATACCCGAAGACAGAACGGTTGATGGCGGCGTAATAGAATACCGTGGTCGATGGTATGTTTGAGATACCGGAGAACACGCTTGGCCGCAATCCAATAAGTTTGCGTGGGTGCATGCATGAACTGAGCAAATTTATTTACTGCAAAGGCAATATCTGGTCTGGTGAGCTGAAGATACTGAAGTGCACCAATAAGACTGCGATATTGAGTGGCATCGGCCGATGGCGTGCCATCATTAAGAACCAGACGCGCGCTAGATGACATAGGTGTGGCAACGTCCTTAATGCCTGCTAAATGAAACTTATCAAGTAGATCACGAATATATTTATTTTGAGATAAATAGAGACCGTCAGTAGTGAATACAACCTCAACACCCAAGAAATAATTAAGTGGTCCAAGATCTTTAAGAGAGAACCGTGCACCTAAAGAGTGAACAAACTTCCGAATAGACGGCGAACTGTTGCCTGTAACAAGTAAGTCATCAACACATACAAGAAAACATATAATAGTGTCGTCGCAGCGATAGATAAACAGAGATGTGTCAGACTTGAAGTTAGAAAAACCATAATGTAAGAGAAACTCCTTCAACTTGTTATACCAAGCTCGAGGAGCTTGCTTGAGATCATATAGTTAACTCCTTTATAAGTGACACACGTGCGACGGGTAGGCCGAATCTACAAACCTAGGAGGCTGAGACATATAAACATTTTCCGTTAAGTGACCATTCAAAAAGGCGTTATTAACATCAAGATGTGAAATAGACCACCCGTGGAAGTGGGCGATGGACAAGACCACCGGACTGAACGTATCACTATAGTCAATACCAGAATGTTGGTGAAATCCTTTCGAAACCAAGCGAGCTTGTAATGAGCAACAGAACCATCGGGGTTGCGTTTGATACGAAACACCCATTTACACCCTACAACTGTATGACCCGCTGGAGGAGGGACAAGAACCCAAGTATCATTGCGACAAAGAGCAGCAAGCTCGTCGTCCATCGCAGCACACCATTTGGGATCACGAAGGGCTTGTTTTACTGTGGCGGATTCAAGGGTTGGTGGAAGAGGGTGTTTAGTGGTATGATGTAAGTTAACGTAGTCAGGAAATTTCTTGGGACAGAATATTTGATTACGGGCTCGAGTAATGATGGTACGACCAGGGGGAGATTGCTGAGGTGGGGAAGGCATGGGCAGGGAGGTGCTGGCGGGGACTCATCATGCGTGGACGGTGCAGAAGGTAATGCGGGACTGGATGACACAGAGGGAACGGGAGAGGGAAGGGGATCAACCAAAGTGACAGGGGAGGATGGGGTATCAGCCGAAGGAGAGGGAGAGGAGGAATCATACCTGTGGTTAGCGGCGTAGGCTCCGAGCGAAGGAGATGAGTGACACAAGGGTGCTGGGACAAAGACTTCGGCTGGCGGAAGGGTTGCTGCCAGTGCAGGAGACCGACACCAGTCGGAGGAGGCAGCCGGTGTCAAACCAGGGATCGAGGATGCTGTAAACGGGAAACTGTGTTCGACGAAGTGAACATACTGAGAGAGATAGAGCCGGTTGGAAGTGATATCAAGACATTTATGCGCGTGATGAGTATTAGAGTAGCCGACAAAAATGCGTGGCTTGGAACGTGGGGCGAGCTTGTGGGCAGAGCAAGGTCGCAGCCACGGATAACAAAAACACCCAAACGCACGTAAAGCATGATAATTAGGAGGTTTGGAAAATGGTGATTCGTAGGGAGTTTTGTTGGAAAGAACAGGAGTCGGTAACCTATTAATGAGATAAACGGCGGTGAGAAACGCATAAGACCAATACTTAGATGGTAATTTGGAAAAGTGGAGAAGAGCCAACCCTGTCTCAACGACGTGACAATGTTTACGTTCAGCAGACCCGACATGTTCATGTGTATAGGGTGGGGAGACCAGATGTTGAATCCCTGCAGATTCAAAGAACCCTTTGAGACTTTTGTATTCAGTACCCCTATCAGTATATAGTGTAACAATTGAACGGCGAAAAAACTTTTCAACCATGCGCTTGTACTGAGGAAAAACTGTATAAACATCACTTTTGTGAGACATGGGAAACAACCACACATACTTGGTAAAAAGTCAATAAATAAAAGGTAGTAGCGAAAACCATCAACAGATTCAACAGGGGATGGACCCCATACATCAGAATATATTAAATTAAGTGGACCTCGACTGCTTACAGATGTATGATGAAAGGGTAGTTTATGACTTTTATTACTCAGACATGACTCACAAAAAAACTTGCTAAGAGTAGGGCTAGACGACAAAGAGACATCTTTATTGTGACTTAAAAACTGAAACACACGAGCGATGGGATGACCAAGGCGATGATGCCAAGTAGCCACATCGGTCTTAGCTCTGGCGAAAACATGCTTGGAGGTAGAAGGGTTCGACGGCGGCGGATGGAGCACTGAGGACGGCGCAGACTGCATATCCCATTCGTACACATCACCCTTGGTCCGCCCGTGAGCAAGCTGCGCCCCCGTTTTGAGATCCTTCACAACAAACGAAAAAGTAAAAAATTCAATAGAGGTGTTGTTGTGCTGACAAAATTTGGAAACAGAAATCAAATTCTTGGTGAGAAGGGGCACATGTAAGACATTCGATAAAACAAACAGTTTAGAAGAGGAAGGAAGGATAGAAGAACCAGTGTTGGTGATGTTAATGCCAGAACCATCTCCTAAGAGCACATCGCCAGGGCCCTCATATGACTGGTGATGGGAGAGTGTATTAAGGTCATTGGTGACATGATGGGAGGCCCCAGAATCCAAGACCCAGTTTTGTTTCGTTATCCCTGAGGTGGTGTGATGGAGTTCGGGTTGCTGCTTGTGTAATGATCGCTTGAGAGAATAATACTGCCGAGCTGTGTGTCCATGTTTCTGACAATATTGACAGACCATGCCATTTTGAGAGGAACACGAGAACCGCGCACTGGCTGCTTGTTGGGCACTGCTGGAAGGTGCCGTATTGCTGCCTGGAGGAGTGAACGACCGGTTAGAAGGAAACCGCCCGCGATAGCCACCTGATGGACCATTTGAATTCGTGCCACGACCTGGTTTCGCTTGAGTAGAGTTGACAATAACAACAGATCCATTCCGAGTTTCCTCACGCTTGAGGAACGCTTCATGCTCCACAAGCTTGTCATGAAGCTCTTCAAAAGAGATAGGAGTGTCACGAGCTCGGATAGCAGCAGCAATGTCTTTGAAGCTGCTACCGAGTCCGTTGAGTGAAAAATAGCAAGATCATCATCAGCTAGATGAGTGTCAACAAGGGCCAACTCATCTGCTGTACTTCTGATGGTTTGAAGATAGTCAACAACGGATTGAGAATCACACGTAATGTTGGTGAGTTTCTCCTTAAGATTCATGATGCGGGAAAGAGATTTATTCGCATACAGCTTGTGAAGCCTGGTCCAGGCCTCACGCGAAGATGTGGCTGTGGCAATGAGGGGTACCACGGTCTCGGCAACAGACGCCAGAATAGCGTAAAGCAGCAGCTTGTCTTGTCGAACCCAGATAGCATAATCTGGATTTGACTGTGCATTTCCCTCTTTATCCGTTATGTGCTTAGAGGGACACGACACATTTTCATCAAGAAACCCCATAAGATCATAACCATGCAACAAGGCATCAAACTGTGACTTCCAAGAGGGAAAGTTATTTTTGTTTAGTTTGAGGGAAAGTTGTGATGCGACATTGATGGCAATGACTCCATCAAGGGAGCCATGCTTAGTGACTGAAGACTGGGCCATAAGAGCAAACGCGTGAGGAATGACGAAAAACTCGTTGGAGTCGTTATCGCTCTGATACCATGAAAGAATTCTGATGAAAATTATATTTCATTCCTCAAGTCATACACGGCATTTACACTTGTATATTTAAGCTATCCTATTGCTAGAGTGTTTGATTACAAGTCAAGTATTACAAGGATAAAGGTTACAACAAGATAGTAACAAACATTGGTTGTGATAAGGAGTTAACTATTGAAACCCAGTTGTCAACCGAAAGATACTCGGCAGCTACCTCACGGCTCTTTTTCCTTAACAATATATATACACACACAACACAAATATATATGTGCATACATCGATATATATATATATATATATATATGTATATATATATATATATGTATATACACATGTGTTTGTGTGTATCTATAACTTGAGATTAAAGAGATTTTCGTTTCAGACTATAAGAGAAACAAGGGAGAAAAGATCAGGTCGGTGGAACCATGTTACTTGAGTTCATCAATCTATTATGGTGGGCAAGAAGTATATTCTGCTGCTGCCCAGAATCCAAATTCTCAGAAAATGGCAAATCAGTATAGAAAAGATGGTGATCCTAATGGGAAGAATGCAACAAGAGGAGATTGGTGGCAAGGTAATTAAAGTTTTATTAAGAATGTTAATGTTCCATTAGTTTGTAGATTTATTAAATTTAACTAGGTAGGACTATAATGATTAATTTACATTAATTCTAACAGGATCTTTGTATTACTAAGACGACCGTCTCTGGTTTTGATTCCCTCCATAAATCTGGTCACAGGTAACGTGTTATGTTTACGATTACATGTATGGCATATTATTCTATTTGTGAACGGAGACAAGTTATGTTTCTTAATTATGCATGTATTTATTTTATCAATTCGTATCCCATGTATGACCCACATGACGAGCCCAGAGAGACTACTTGTTGGTTGATTTATTATCGTTCATACCTTATTTTTATCATCATGCAAAGAACCAAGAGCACGACTTGGACTTTATAGAGGATGAGCAAAGAGTAGGCTACCCTCGAGGACGATAGTGGGCCCTGATGTTATCTTTTGTACTTATGATTTCATCAGCCATGTACTTATTACCCTTGTATTGTTGACACTTTATGATGTATACAGATTGGTTATATGATGTAACGATGCATATCGATTGTATTTGCTTATATTTATGTTGCTTACGCTATATCGATCCATGTTTTATGTCGGCATACATATAATTAGTATTGACTCTTTGTACTTCTCGTAGTATAGTACGGCGATTGCACCATTCCGAGACCCTAGTTCGGGGGCGCTACAGTTGGTACTGATAAACCATAATTAAACCATCTGTCAGTCAACGACAGTCAACAGTCCAACTCCAGTAGCTCACACTCAGAAGTACTGCAGTTCAGCAGTTCAGCGCCCAATCATGGCTGTTCAGCCTCGGCTGCACCTCAGCAGGGCATCATGACGCCTTTATAACATCGAAGAATATGCCAAAGTTTGCATCTCGGCACCAACATCAGTTTATGTTCAAATACTGCACTTCAGACCACTTCAGCGGGATAAGGCCAAGTCATGCACTTCGGCAGAGTTCAGCTGTGTACCACAACAAATGAACCAAGTACGATATTACCTTGTGGGACCCTCGGACAGAGGTGCAATTCGAATATAGTGATTATAACTGGGTATTCTTCCTGAACACGCTAAGGTCATAACAGTCGGCCTACTAGTTACATCAACCAGGCCGGCCTATTAGTCACATCATTCAGACTACTAATCACATCAGCAGACCTACAGCGTCCTAGGCTTTCTGCCCCAAGCAAGCGTCCAAACCATTATCTACTATCAGAAGCCAAGAGCGGGAAAAAGGTCTATAAAGGCAAGCCAACCAAGACAAAGAAAGGGACCAAGATCTGAATCCAGATTTCAAACATTCATACTCTAAAGCGAGCGCCATACCCTTTGCTCCTCGGCACATATTGTGAGAAATTCCTAACTCACCTTTTAAATTATAATCTCAGTGAGATATGGCCCAAACTGACTTGAGCGTCGGAGGGTTTTTCCGGAGCCAACCCCCCGGGACCTCTGACCTGTGCTTTCTTGTGCAGGATATTCTATAGGTTATTCCAGCTACACACTTTCAATCCCAGTTAACAACTCTTTAAGTTAACTGACGGAGCTAATTTGAGGTCATCTAGACACTTGGTGAAGATCTGGCTTCATCATTTGGCGCTAGAAGGAGGGCCGCTTAGTCCCTTAATCCAGAAAACAGTTACTCAACGCTTTTCTAACGGCTACTCAGAGCTTTTCTAATTATCTTAGGAAGCTATTGAGAGAAAGATGAGTAAGATAAAGAAAGCTTACAAGATGTTGAAGACGTAAGGTTGAAAGAGCTGGAGTAAGGTCGGAGGAAAGCTTCGGAGAAGAAGAAGAAGAAGAGCAATTCAACAATACAACAAATTAACCAGCTGAGCAGGATAAGGGAAGAAGAAAAGAATGAATCAGGGAAATTGTTTCTATTTATAAGTGAGAGAAAACAAAAGGCCACAACTTTTCGTTTGAAATGCGAAGAGGCAGAAGTTCACGCATTTCCCTCCCTCGGGGAATGAAACCGCCGAAA
>AP025069.1:30853018-30893046 GCA_036186865.1 Eustoma russellianum | reverse complement strand
CCTACTCATGTTGATTCACAAAATATAGAAGATGCATCACACATTCCGGAACATGAGGTTCATGATAATGATGAAGGTTCATCTCTTCCGAAACATGATCAAGAGGAAGTTGGAGGTGATGTCTCAAATCTTCCTAGATCATTTAAGCACAAAAGTTCTCACCCTCAAGAGTTAGTCATTGGTGATTTAAATAGAGGTATCACCACACGAAGGCAACATAGAGAGAATGCTTTTGTCTCTCTTATAGAGCCTAAAAACATTAAAGATGCACTTCTTGATGAAAATTGGATCTTGGCTATGCAAGAAGAATTAAACCAATTTGAAAGAAGTGATGTTTGGGAGTTAGTTCCCAAACCACACGATCATCCTATTATTGGTACGAAATGGGTTTTTCGTAACAAGATGGATGATCAAGGTAATGTCACTAGAAACAAGGCTAGGTTAGTTGCTCAAGGATATCGTCAAGAAGAAGGTATTGATTTTGATGAGACATTTGCACCCGTAGCACGGCTTGAAGCCATTAGAATGTTGTTAGCATATGCTTGTTATAGAGATTTTACACTTTACCAAATGGATGTTAAATCCGCATTCTTGAATGGTGTTATTCAAGAGGAAGTGTATGTTGCACAACCTCCCGGGTTTGAATGTCATGATTCACCACATCATGTCTTCAAACTTAAAAAGGCTCTTTATGGCCTCAAACAAGCTCCAAGAGCTTGGTACGAGAGGTTAAGTACTTTTCTTCTTAATAATGGTTTTTCAAGAGGTAAAGTTGACACTACCTTGTTCATAAAAGAACAAGGTAAGAATCATTTAATTGTTCAAGTATATGTTGATGATATTATTTTTGGTGCTACTAACAATTGTCTTTGTGAGCAATTTGCTAGTCTTATGCAAGGTGAGTTCGAGATGAGCATGATGGGCGAGCTAAATTATTTCCTTGGATTACAAATCAAGCAAACCAAGGATGGTGTGTACATTTCCCAAGCCAAATACACAAGAGACTTGCTCAAAAAGTACAATTTTGGTGAAGGAAGAGAGGTGAACACTCCAATGAGCACAAGTGCAAAGCTTGACAAGGATGAAAAGGGAAAGCATGTCGAGGTAACCTTGTATCGTGACATTATAGGTAGTCTACTTTACTTAACGGCTAGTAGACCCGATATTTTACATGCGGTATGTTTATGTGCTAGATTTCAAAGTGATCCTAGGGAGATGCATTTTATTGCGGTAAAACACATCCTTAGATACCTTAGAAGTACTTTGAAATTTGGTTTATTTTATCCTAAGAATGCATGTTTTGATTTAAGAGGTTATTGTGACTCCGATTATGCGGGGAGTCTAGTTGATAGAAAGAGCACCTCCGGAACTTGTCAGTTTCTTGGAGATTGTCTCGTTTCTTGGTACTCCAAGAAACAAAACAGTGTGTCTCTCTCTACGGCGGAATCCGAATATGTGTCGGCCGCCTCGTGTTGTGCACAATTGTTATGGATGACTAACACGTTAAATGATTATAACATTCACTTCTCAAAGGTGCCAATTTTGTGTGATAACACGTCCGCCATAAATATTGCACAAAATCCCGTCCAACATAGTCGGACCAAGCATATCGAAGTGAGGTATCATTTCATCCGTGATTGTGTACAAAAGAACTTGGTAAGTGTAGAATTTGTTCCTACTCATGACCAACTTGCGGACATTTTCACGAAACCCTTACCTTGTGATGTCTTTGTGTCTATACGAAGTAGGTTGGGGTTGCTCAATATGGGTTGACAAAACCATCTTGAGTTTTGAGCACGAAAATTTCAAACATTTTCAAGATTTGTGCAGATAAAGCGCTTTATCTCAAATTGTTCAGGCGTTCGATGATACATCAAGCGCCTGATGCTAAGGATGTCACTCGTTCGAAGTGACATCAGGCGCTTTATTGGGTCGTTCGATGTAGGATTAAGCGCTTTATCTTAGTATGTTCACTCGTTTGAAGTATCATTAAGCGCTCAATCTTCCTTTTCACAGTCGTTCAATGTGACATTAAGCGCTTCATACATATTTGTGAAGTCGTTCGATGTCACATTAGGCGCTTTAACCCTATTCTTTCACTGTCTTTTCGCCGCCTATTCAGTTTTTCGCGCCATTCAAGGATCATCAATTCTCCAGCCGCCTCTTTCTCTTCCCTCTTCCCCACGCTCTGCCGTTTCCTCTTCCCCATTCCCTCAAACTTTTCATCTTCTTCCTCACTCCTCTCTCTCCCACTCTCCCACTTCTTCCTTACCTCCCTCTCCACCATTACTCCACTAACTCTTCATCTTCCTCCCTTCACCCTTTAAAATCCAACCTCTCCTCTTTCTTCCTTCTACATTTCCTCTAATCTTCAAGACCTCTTTCTCCTCAAACTCCTTCAACAATGGCTTCTGCTGGTCCTTCAAAACGCCCAAGATCCCAGAAGCGAAAAACAACGGCTGGACAAGGCAATGTCGAGCCTCCCGCAATCGTCGCCATCCGTGAAGGGCTTACCAAGGACAACTTTCCTTGGTTAAAAAAATTTGAGCCTGACATCAAGAAACCTCCACGCTCCATTGATAAGGGTGTTCATGTTTCGTATCATTCCTGTATGCTATACCAGGAATGGGTAGCAAACAGCCGTCTGATCATCCCTCTGAAGCTGCTCAACCTCAACAATGTACCTGAGACGAGCAGTGCACTGGAAATTGTTCCTTTTCTGGAACATCAAGGCTGGACATCCCTTTGGTCCAGATTTGACATGAAAAAGTTCTCCCGCGAGCATACTCGCATTTTCTACTCCAACTTGTGGGTCACCCCACAATCTGAGTCTCAACCATTCTCTCTCAACTCCTTCATTGATGGTACTCCTATTAGCTTCACTGTCCCGGAAATCTGTGAAGTTTTGCATATCAGAAATGAGGGGTTGACAGATTTCTCCGTATTTGACTGGAGCTCCAAATACGGCGTCTCCGAGCAGGACGTTAAATTTGATCTGGGGTATTACCCCTCCAAGAAGACTCAAAACATGCCGTTGGTGGATCGTATTCTGCTCGCGGTTGTCACCTACTGCATTAATGGTAAGGCCACTAGAAATCCCAGCAACATGGATTTCTATGTCTCTTACCGCCTCAAGCACCTTACTCAGCTGAACCTGGCATGGATCATCATTGAAGTCATGTTCGCGGCTCTTTGAAAGGGGTCCAAAGCTCTGCCTTTTGCAAACATCGTCACGATTTTGCTCAAATCAAAAGGCATTGCTATTAATGATGATGATTTGTCCTCTGTTTCCAAATCTGATCTTTATGATCACTATAACATCGCCCAGGCCGTGGACTCGCAGAAACGGAAGGCCACCACTATTCCTGACGAAGAAGAGGTCGAAGAAGGACCTCATGATGCCACCGGTGGTAGTAATTCTTCGGAGTTACTATCACATATTGCTGCCCTTGAACAAACTGTTCAGCAGTTGCATCTTCGTGATGCTGAGCATGAAGCTCGGCATGTGCGGAATGAACTGCGCATGACTGCATTTCGCAATGCATTCATGCAGATCAGTCCATGGGCTCTTCCTCCTAATTTTGATGATTTAGGGGGAGAAGGTGGTGGTGGTGGCAGTGGTGGTGCTGGCGGTGATGGAAATGCTGCTGGTGGAGGTGCTAGTGATGATGCTGGTGGTGCTGGTGGATCCATGGGTGGATTCACTGATTTTGCCGCTAGTGTAGGTTTTGGGTTTAGTGGGTTTACACCACCAAGTGGTGGTGCTATGTAATTATTTTTTTTTTCTTTTCGTTGGTGATAAATTGTTATTTCTGCAATTATTAAATGAAATCTTTATAACTTGAGCTTATTGTTGATGATCATTAAAATTGTTTCATTATTTCGTTTTGCTCAAGTTATTTCTTTTTCATTGCACTTAGTGAGGGGGAGCATATATTAAGGGGGAGCTTTGATAAGTTATGCATATTGTGAAATCATCAAAAAGAGGGAGAATGTTAGATCATGTTGAGTTTTGATGATTTGCACATTTTGGCACATTGAACAACCCATTAGGCGCTTCATGTGTGTTGTTTGAAGTCAGAATACTTCGAACGCCTACATTAGGCGCTTAATGTACCTTGGTGGAGTCCAGTACACTTCGAACGCCTAGATTAGGCGCTTTATGTATAGTGTCTGGATCTGCGAACACTTCGAACGCCTAGATTAGGCGCTCCATGTGAGTGTTTGTAAAACAGGACACATTGAACGCCTGATTAGGCGCTTTATGTGACCTGTTGAAAAGTGCGAACACTTTGAACGCCCCTTTAGGCGCTTTATGCAGTCCACTATGCCAAAAGTACTTTTCCCCTGGCTGGGCACGTACTCCGAAGTACTTTCTCTGAGTAAAAGTCAGAGTTAGTTCGAACAAGCATGAAGTGATACATTAAGCGCTTCATGTGACTTCGAACGCCTTAAGAAGCCCACATTAGGCGCTTGATGTGACTTCGAACGACTGTTCTTTTTCACATCAAGCGCTCAATGTCACATCGAACGCCTGTGCATTTGCACATTAGGCGCTTCATGTGACCAACGTTACAAAGGTCTTGAACTTCACTCTTTAACATCAGTTGACTCTTTGTACCCTCTCTTTTTAGTGTCTTTTTTGCAGGCTCCTCTCTGTTGAAGTTTTTCAGGTTTCCTTTCTTGGCATTCATTTTGAAATCTCTCCAAGAATGTTGCTACAAGCCAAAGGGAGATCTCCAATGATGAGGACTCACCAACACATGATGCCAAAACCCATTAATGTCAGTGCAGAGGGTTTCAAACGGGAAGAAACTTTGAAGTTGATAAAATAGGGTTTCTTCTACATTCTTCACCAACTTTCTACTTCACAAGCTCTCAAGTGCTCTCAAGCTCAAGCTCTCAAAATAGTTGTAAATCTTTGTATACTTTTACTTTATTGTTGAGAGTGTTTATTGTAAGAAGAAGAGTCTTCTTCTTGGTGAGATTCTCTGTGAGAGATTTGGTAGATTGTTGGTCAAGGAGCAAGGGTGCTCCTTGTTTAAGATTTCTAAACTTTGAAGGGTTTGTTGATAGTGTGTGGCGCACTATTCTCCCTACAAGATTTCTTTGAGGGCAAAGAAGATCTTTGGAGGCAAGACTTCAAAGTGTTAGATCTCTTGGTTGTTGTCTAGGCAAGGTGCCTAGTTTGTATTTTCTTGATTTCGTTTTTGATTGTTGTTTCCCCCAAAAAGAAATAACAATCCCCATTTCAAAATCCTTCTTGTGAAACATCAAGAAGGTAGAGGAGTAGAGTCTCTTGACTTGAACCTCTATACATACTTGTGTTCTTTCTTGTCTTTCAAGTTTTATCTTTCCAAAGAACACATCCAAGTATTGGTTGCACTCAAAAACGAAAAATAACCACAAAATATCTATACTTGGTGAACACACTATTCAACCCCCCCTTCTAGTGTGTTCTAAGGGACCTAACAACTGCAATTGTGTATGTGTAATAATTGCAGACTAAGTGACATGCTGAAATTTAATTGGCTCAAATTTGGGCTTACATGAGGTGAGGCCCATATCCACGGTTATAGATGGTGGTATCTCATCCTCATATAACTCATATATTTTATCTCAAAGTGTCCGACATGAGACAATATTCTCAACACCCGTCCTCACGTCGCAACGTGGCTTGAAAAACACACGCGTCTTAGAACCCGTCCTCAATCACAAACAAGGGAACATCTAGACGTGTGTGAGGGGAGACAATAAATGACCAATCATAGGCAAGCAAGATGTTAACTCTTATACCATGTTGAAACTTGGGCTTACATGGAGAAAGACTCATATCCACTCAAAACCTTAATGCAATGGATGGTCATCATCATATAACCCATGTATTTTATCTCAAATTTTCCAAACAATTTCTCATCATAATTACCTCGAAGATTTGACCATCACCTAGCTGGACTTTTGAAATGATCTTCCTGTCTATAATAGTTGCAGCCGCAGTTAGGATCCAAGGGGCCACATTAGTGACGGTTCCAAGATCTGGTCCCAAATTGTTAGCTGAAGTTGAGGTGAGGATTCCTTTTCTCATAGCATGAAAAGCTCCAATAGCAATAGCATCATTGAAGTATTCAAGGGTCTGTTTCCACCCGATTGAGATTGATATTATGTCCACCCCATCCGCTATAGCATCATCAAATGCAGCAAGAATGTCCACGTCAGAGCAAGAATCTGACCAGCACACCTTGTATACTGATATGCGAGCTGAGGGTACCCCGCCTCGGGCTGTGCCCTTGGCAAGGTTAAATAAGCTTGCTTGGGTAACAAGGCGTCCGGCTGCTGTGGATGCTGTGTGTGTGCCATGACCTGCTGTGTCTCTTGCTGAAGGAACGTCCTTGTCACTAAAATTGCCAGCAGCTTTGTAGTAGCGGGCGCCAATTTTGCTACAAATTCATTTATCAAATACTAGTTAAATAAAGAAACTTTTATTTATGATATTAATTAGCACCAAGCCATAAATGAATTTGCAGTTTATGTGAATTAAGAATAGAATAATGCATACCATGTAGCTTATAATGTTACGGCTTGTTTTTATAATACGTCCTGATAATAATTAACATAAGGGGAAAAAGTCATGCCCACAAAGTACATACCTTTTTGCGAGTGAACTAGTGGAGTCTTGGCCAGTAGAATAAGACTTGAAAGTATAAATTCTTTGAGATAAAGTCTAACTAAAATTATATTTTGAGATGGAAGGAGTAACATTCAACGACAATAATATTACTCTATTGTTTTAGAGGCTTCCGTCCGTGACAACGTATAGAGGTGTCGGATATACGCAACCATACTGATCATGTGTTAGAAACACATGTTTTCCGATGATTCTATAATAAAAATTATGTCAAACTCTGTCAATTAACTGCTAATTCAGACGCGTATCCAATTTAATGAGTCATTTTACTTTATTACATTATATTTCAAAGTTAAAGAATAATGTGTCTTTCACCCTATTGAAAATAGAAGGTAATATTGTATTTAGAAAATCTCTTTCTGTCTTTTCGAAGGTTATTCACTCAAAAATGTAATCGATTATTTTCACGGATCCAAATGCCGCAAATAAACTGCATCACATCATGGAACCAGAAAATGGAGAAAACGCCCCCAGAGGCATAGTACGGTGGTAAGTGACAAAGGTGATTGAGACTATTACACCGATGTCCCGAGTTCGAGTCTGTATGGAGACAATCCTTGTTGAAATATTACAAGGGTTGCCTCTGGGCTGGCTGAGTCTCGTGTGTCCTCTCCCTTTGCAGGGCTGCTGGTGGAATACATCCCTCGATTTACATCCCACCTGGCTAAGAGGCCTCTGGTACAGGTGGGGGAGAACCCACTCCATCATCAAAGAAAATGGAGAAAACCGTTGATTAAATAAAGTAAGAAAAAAAAATGGCATGCACTTGAAGTACGTACTTGTTGCAAGTAAAGTTTTGGCCAGTGCAAATCCCTTTAAATTTGGCCGGAGGAGGACCATAACCTTCATCGTTAAAGCTCTTGGATTCAGGCCAAATGCCAGAGTCTATCATCCCAACGACAACGTCGCTTTCAGACGTTGATCTCTTGACATGTTGAGGAAATCCTATAAAATCCCATGATCTAATCGTGTGTAGTTGTTTTTTCCCGTTAGGAAATACGGTTACGACACCATCCATATCTGACAAACAACGTCATATGATTAAGTAAAACAGAAAGTTAAAAAGAAAAGACAGGCATTATGACAATATACATCTATATAAGATGTGCAGCTAATTTAGTGAGTCATTTTGTTTTATTCCATCATATTCCGATAGCTTTTGCTGTCGTTGGGATATACTGGATTCGGATGATGATGATATTCCGAAGTCAAGAAGGACACATTGTTTATTGACTTTAAAATATGATGGAATAAAGCAAAATGACTCACTAAATTGGCTGCGGTTTTTATATTGTGAAGTAGCAATTGAAATACACAACTTGACGCAATTTTTATTATGGGTCATCAGGAAACAACATATATGTGTTTTTAACACATGGGTATAGTTGCGTACCTCCGACCCTCCCATACCCCGCTATTAGGGCTATTGAACGAACCAAACCATTCACGAACTATTCGTGTTCGATTCGTATTCGTTCGTTAAGTATTTGTTAACGAGCCGAATACGAACAGGTATTCAAGTTCATTTAGTTAAACCAGCCAAACTGTTCACGAACTGTTCAGCTCGTTTAAACAGTTATAAGGTTATCGAACCGAACTCAAACCAGTTTTAAAGTTCGTTTAGCTAAACGAACCGAGCCAAACAGTTCGTTTAGCTAAACATATCCGAATTCAAAAACCTAGTATTCGGCTCGGTTCGTTAACACTCCTATCCGCTATATACAGGAGCCTCTAAGGTAATAGGTAATGTTGTTATTGTAGTACATATATATATCCATAAAGCTAAGAAATTATATGTGGTTCTCTCACTGGCTATAATTTGCTTCTCTTGCTCCGTCAACTTAGCAGCGAAGGCATTGAAGCTTCTTTTGTAGCTATAGACGAGAGCCTCTGACGCCCGGCTGTCACATGCATATTTAAATACAATCCATATATCAGAATAAACTTAAAATATAATCGAAAACGAAAAATTGACATTGAAAATGACATGCAGCGGTAAAATAAGTTTCTTCTCTGTTTTCTTTGTTGATTGTTATTAATATCATACGCTTACCTAGATCTGAGAAATAACTGTTAAAGTTACAGTGACTTAGATGTATACCATTCAAAGATGGCATGTATTGTATAATGTATATATGATCAGCTTTTCAAAAACATAACATGTCATATGACTCTCTGGTCCCAAAAAGTGCCTTATCAAATCATTATATCATTTGAATGGATGGATATTATCAACTCTTTATTTGCACAAAGTAAACAATTATTCATAGGGAAGTTTAAAACATAAAAAAATTTCATATCCAAAGATAGAGCAAAACAAAGAAGATTGGGATAAAAAAAATGAAAGACCTGCCCGCTGCAGCTTGTAGCATGTTGATATGAAGAGCAGAAGGGGGAAGATCACCTTGTGGGAGGTCTCCCATGTAGACGATGTACACCTGCTGGCATATAGTTTAAGGGTCAACCATCTTTAATCATATGCACTAACTATTGTTGGAAAAGTTTGTCAAAAGTACTTTAAAATATACTCCATACTTGTATAAAAACATGTAAGATGTTGTTTGGGAGATTAAAATACGATTTGAGCACTTTGAACTTGTAAGAAATCACTTGGATCGATCCATGTGTAAGTTGGATCGAACAAGTAAAAGCTGAAATGAAATTGAGTGTTCTGTTGGACATAGATTGATCACATCGATCGATCGATGTGGTATGCATGCTAAGTTGAAGTTTTATGTCCAACATAGACCGATCACATGGATCGATCGATGTGATATCGATCGATCGAAGTTGGTAGGATGTAAAGTTGGAGCTCTCTGATCGATGTGTCAAAAGACAGGATTTTTCACTTTGAATTGCATCTTTTGATCTAAGAATCATCTCCCCTCATATATGAACGCTATGCAACTGACATGGAGACTGATGAAATAGGTTTCAAAGTGGTATTTACACAACTGAAGGCCTATACATAATAGATCTTGCTATCTTAAATTATACACAAGAACTTTTGAAAAGTTCTGAAAATTTCATCATTTGTTTTTCTCCAACTTTTCCTTCTTGTTCCTCCATTATCAATCACTTCCCTAAGCAAGTTCAATCTATCTCTCTTAGAACAAAAGAAAACAAGAAAGCGATTATATCATGCGAATCATTTGCTTGTAAGCGATTATATCATGCGAATCATTTGCTTGAAGACTACATTGCTCGCCGGTAAAGACAAAATTGCTTCAAGTACATTGACCATCTGATCAAGTCTGAGCTGATTTTTATTCTTTGGTCGTTCGCATTCCTTCTATTTTTTCCAACAACTATTTCCTTAAATTTACCCATGATGCACTTTATCATGGATACTTTAAGAGGAAACAATTTTGTGTTCCTCTTGCTGGAAAAAAATTCGAAAAGAAAGAATAATAGGAGAAAACATGTTGCCAACCAGGTTTAGCTCAAGTGACTAGAGATGAAGTCTCAAAGACCGTGGGTTCGCGGATGAGATCATAAGAGGTCAAAAGTGAGGCCATTTGTAAGGTCTTCTATCAGCAGCAGCCACATGTTAAAATTTTTAAGGGATTGAAATTTTTTTTAGTAAATGACTATAATTTTAACACATAGCGGCTGTTGATAGGAGACCTCACAAATGGTCTCACTTTTGGCCTCCTGTGATCTGGGTTCGACCTTGTGCAAATACAGTTTTCTTCACCTCATGATAGCATAACTGAGAAAAAAAAAAGAAAAGAAAACATGCCTGTCTATCGTCGTCTGATCCTCCATTGCAGCTTAGAATGAGTGCAAATGAAACCGTGAGAAGAAAAGCCCATGAAGAAGACATGGTTGCTTCGATTTTCTGTGGCAAGTGAGAAAACAAGAAAAATGGTGAAGATTATATAGATAAGAAATTAGCTGATCCCTTCAACTTGGCTATATCCACATTCATCGTTTAATAAACCCAAACTTCGAAACAACAAAGGCCAGCGTCCATAAAAGTGAATATTAGCTAATAAGCCATTAACCATTAGCATGATTCCATGGAGAAAAGACAAATGGTGCCTAGTGTTGCCATTCCAGTTTTTAACTTTTCTTTCATACTTGCTTTTCTTTCCTTGGCTTGTGTTTTTTACGCATTTGGTTCGCAATTGGGTATCGGAATCAGAATCGAAATGGATATGACAGGATATGGGTTTGGAGTATATGAGTTTGGGCGTAAAAGTGATAGTTGTTTGATATTGAAGTGGGAATGAGTATGATAGACATTCATGGTGTTTGGACGCATCAGAATTGAAATGGGTATCGAATATGGGTGGCCGGAAAAATGGTCGAAAAAATTTGATCGGCCGGAATAGTGATCGACCGCCACCAGAGGCCTGGCGTCGAATGGCGGCGTTGACCGACTGTACCCCCATTCTGCCATATTGATAGACAATGGGGGCTAGTATATAAAAAAAACGATATACATTACCAAATACTTGAATATCAAACCGAAACTCATACCCTCATTTCCCCAAACAAACAACTTTTATGGGTTTGGATTCCTCCAAACCCATACCCTTAATGGAAAACTCTCCAACCAAATACCCTCTTAATATAGTTATTTTTGATAAATTTCCATTTCTAATGGAGTCAATGACACACTCTTTCTTGACTTTGGAATATGATGGAATAAAGCAAAATGACTCACTAAATTGGCTGCGGTTTTTATATTGTGAAGTATCAGTTGATCGACACAGTTTGATGCAATTTTCATTATGAGTCATCAGAAAACAACATCTATGTGTTTGCAATATATGGGTATGGTTGCGTACATCTAACCCATATATCTCTTACGGGAGCTTCTAAGATAATGGGGTAATATTATTGTGTATAGTTATTTTTGCTAACACATAAAAATAACCGGACAAAGTCATAAAAGGAATCTCCTTTTATCTTTTCTACGAATGGATATCTTCAGTGGGCTCCAATCTTTCCCACCTGGCAACTCGTTATGAAAGAAGATTGCCGAACATGAACAAGGAAAAACTCTTATCTGAAATAAATTAAAACAGTAACAGCATATTTTGATACCGGAAGAAAAACTGTTTTGGAAAGAAGTATATATTAAGTTTAGTAAATTATCTAAATTCAACATGGAAAAATTTTCCATCCATAAACAAGTCGATGACTTTAAAAGTAGTGATTTGATGTAAGAAAAATTTTATATTAAGTATTATGTATTCTAGTACCTTTTTATTAATTAATATGATATATACAAATAGGGGTGGTAGATATTTGGAAAGAACTGTGTGCGCTTAAATCAAAAGCTCGCCATTATTCCAAAGTGAAATTGGCTTTAAAGACAGCACTACCCATTTATTCCAAATCTTAAGTAATGAACAATATATCCTGGCTGCTTACATGAGGTGAAATATATATCGATTCAAAACTTTAAGCTAATGGATGGTGATACTTCATCTTCATATAACCTATGTATTTTATCTCAAAGTTTCTGATGTGGAACAAGATTCTCAACACTGGGACAATATTCTCAACACCTGCCCTTACGTGGCAACGTGGCTTGATATACACACGCGTTTTAGAACCCGTCATCAGTCACAAATCAGGTATGAATATATGGACTTAGACGATGTGGTACAATATTCTCAATACATGCCCTCACATGGCAATGTGGCTTGACATACATACGCGCTTTAGAAGGCGTCCTCAATCACAACAAACCAGACATGAATATTTGAAAATGAGTGAGGAGAGACAATAAATAGCCAATCATGGGACAGGCAAGATGTGAGTCCATATTTTAAAACTATACATACGCGCCTTAAAAGACACCTTCAATCACAACAAACCAGGCATGAATATCTGGAAATGGGTTAGGAGAGACAATAAATGGTCAATCATGGGGCAGGCAAGATGTGAGTTCGCATTTTAAAACTGGCTCTGGTACCAGCATGAATATCTGGAAAGGCATGAATATATGGAATATCTGGAAATGCATGTATATATGAAAATGGGTGAGGAGAGACAATAGATGGCCAATCATGGGATCTGAAAATGGGTGAGGAGAGACAATAAATGGCCAATCAAGGGGTAGGCAAGATGTGAGTCCACATTTTAAAACTGGCTTTGGTACCATATTGAAACTTGAACTTACATGAGGTGAGGCACATATAAAACTTGAACTTACATGGAGTGAGACTCATATCCACTCAAAACCTTAAAGCAATGGATGTTGGTACATCATCCTTATATAACCCATGTATTTTATCTCAAAGCATCCGATGTGGGACAATATCCTCAACAATATCCCTTTAGTTTTACGGCCTCAATAGTAATGTCACTCCCTCAGGTCCCATATTGGTAGTCATCGTTTTTTTTCTTGGTGATGTTCTAAAATCTTATCCATTTTTATTTTAATATCAATATGGTTTTAAAAAACTATCTTTATCAATATTAAAAATATACAACACATTAATTATGGTAACTAACAATACAATGAATGATAAATTTAACAAGTTATTGCAATTTTGATGAACAAACTACCCATTAGATGGTATTTTCTTAACATGTTGACAACATAAATGTGACTCTCAATTGAGGGTGGAGAAAATGCCTAAGAAAATGGTTTAATTCAGCCAAGAAGTTGATATATGTCGACTATTTGAAAATCTGAAAGTTTGAAAGATCACTGATTTCTCATTACCATCATCTTTATTTGACATATGTGGAGGAAATGTTTTCACTTCTGATGTCGGAATTCATGGTCCTGAAAAACACGATCCACTAATATAAAGAAAGATGACGTCCAGCATGATGATCTCTTTATATATATACATATATATATATATATCTATATATATATATATATATATATATTCATATACATATATACATATACATATACATATACATATACATATACATATATATATATATATATATATATAGCATCACGTCAACTTTCGGAATGAATAAGATTCATGTTGTTAATTTTGGTTGTCTGTGTATGTTTGTTTTTTTGGACTCCATCAAAGGACGTTCTCGGCTTAATATGCTTTTGTGTTTGGACATGGTCCTGAGAGGAGCTAGATCGCTCGCGATCTGATTTACGCAGCTTTACTTTACATTTTAATGTATAAGAAGCCATACGGATAACGTCAAATGTTGGCACCTATGAATCATACTTTCTTGTAAGATAACATGTTAGGTTTTACAATAATATTTTTTATAATAATAATAATAATAATAATAATAATAATAATAATAATAATAATAATAATAATAATAATAATAATAATAATAATAATAATAATAATAATAATAATAATAATAATAATAGAGGACGTAGAATTGAACACCTTTTCTCTTTTACTTATTAATCTACTTTATTCACGTTAAACTTTGACGATTAATTAGAATGCAATTAACTCTTTATATTTGACGAGTTATTGCCAAGTCATCTGTTAGTTTAAAATTCAAATTTGACATCCTTTCTGCTCTGGTTAAAATGATGAGTCGACGTTCTGTCAAAAATTTGGATATTTCTTAAACTTTTGATGAAAAATACGATTGTCTATTTAGTACGAACCCACAAAAAATATAAAGATATGAGTTTAAAATGTTGGAAAAGTACATTAAAGTAATTTATCGTGTGCTCCAAACTTATATAGAACATATTCAAGGTTGTTTGGGAGATTGATATAATGTTTGGAACACTTCTAACTTGAAATAGGTCACTTGGATCGATCCATGTTTAGACTGGATCGAACCAAGTGAAAGCTGGAATAAAGTTGAGTGTTCTGGAGGACTTCGATCGATCCATGTAAGGAACATTGATCGATCGATGTACGCATCGATCGATCGATGTGTTATGTTGCAAATCCAGAAGCATTCTGTCCAACACAGATCGATCACATCGATCGATCTATGTGACATCGATCGATCAATGTGCCAACGGACAGAATTTTTCACTTTGAGTTGCAGCTTTTGGTCCAAGGATCATCTCCCTTCGCCTATGAACGGTAATCAACGGCCATAACTGGTAGAAAAACTGCTGAAATGAGTTTCAAACATGGTTTTTATCACAGTCCAAGGTCTATATATAGTGGATCTTGCTATCTTCAACAAAACACAACATTCTTGCAAAATCTTAAAGAATTTCAGCAATCTTCTTCTTCCTCTCTCCATTGTTTTTCTCTTCTACAACAAGTTCAATCTTCTTCTCCTAGAGCAAAGGAAAAGAAGAAAGCCGTTATATCTTGGGAAGCATTAGTCTCGTTGTCTACCTTGCTCGTTGATAGAGGCTAAATTGCTTTAAGGACAGAGTTATCAAGAAACTCATCTCGTCTTTTGTTCGATTATCTTCTTGCTTGTTTGCTACATTTTCCAACAATCTTAAAGCAATTTACGATGGCATCCAAGCAAGCTTTGCCCGATATGTCCAAGATGGAGCCATTTGATGGCAAATTTTACAAGAGATGGGCAGCAAAAGTGTTGTTCTTTCTCAAGATGCTTTCGGTTTCATATGTACTCAAGATGGACAAACCAGATGATGAAACTGAAGCATGCAAATATGAAGCAGAAAACACTACTTGCAGAGGCCATATACTACATTTTCTGGTCAATTCTCTGTTTGACATTTATGTCAAATTCACTTCTGCGAAATAGATTTGGTCGGTACTGGAAAACAAATATGGTGCTGAAGATGTAAGCAAACACAAGTACGTGGTGAGTGAGTTCTTGAAGTTCCAGATGGTTGATCATTCTCCAATCAATGATCAAATCCATCAGGTCCAGCAGTTGGTGGATAATCTGGAATACGAAGGAATCAAAATTGATGAGATGTTCCAGGCAGCGGCGCTGTTAGAGAAACTTCCTCCTTTTTGGAGCAAATACAAAAAGAGAGGAAAGCAAGACGCCAAGTTGTCTCTAGATGTGGTAATTAAACACATACGCATCGAAGAGAACAACAGGCTGGAGGACGAATCTCACCATGAGAATGGAGTCAAAGCTAACGTTGTGGAGCATGCTGCGAAGAAGCCCAAGTTCCACAACAACAATGATGGCTACAGCAGTGGAGGCAAAGGTAAGAAAGTTGTTATGTAGGCCCAGAACAAGATGAAGGGAGTCTGCTGGGTGTGCGGGAAGCCGGGACGCCGAGCAATCAACTGTATGAAACAAAAAGGCCAGCCAAGCAACCAGACGAACATTGTGGAGGCCAAAAGAGTAGCAGACGACGTCATCGCAGCGATCGTCTTAACGGAGGTAAACCTTGTTGGTGACACAAAGGAATGGGTGGTAGACACAGGTGCTACTAGACATATTGCTACTAGTAAAAACCTATTTTTTGAATACAAGGAAATAGGCAGTGATGAGCAAGTTTTCTTGGGTGATGCACATAGTACGCAAGTCCTCGGAAAGGGTAAGATGCTTCTCAAGTTAACCTCTGGGAAGAGACTAGAGCTTAGCAATGTGTTGCATGTTCCTGCTATGCGTAGGAACTTGATCTCAGGAGTGTTGCTGAACAAGGCCAACATTAAACTTGTTTTAGAGTCTGATAAACTAGTCTTGTCTAGAAATGGTGAATTTGTTGGTAAAGGTTTTGCAATGGAGGTCTTCTTGTACTTGATGCTATTTGCTGCAATAATAAAGATGCATCTAGTTCCGTTTATTTTGCTGAGTCTCTTGATATGTGGCATGCTAGACTAGGACATGCAAATATAGGATGGATAAAGAAACTCAAGAACATGAATGTGATTTCTTATGATGATGATGACTTTAACAAATGTGAACATTGTGTTGAAGCAAAATATCACCTTTTAAGAAAGTTGATAGAGTTTCACAAAAATTTGGTCTAATTCATAGTGACTTAGGTGATTTTAAGAATCACATGAATAAAGGTGGTAAAAGGTATTATGTTACCTTTATCGATGATTACTCAAGATATGCAAAAGTATATTTATTAAGTCATAAGGATGAGGCCGAGTCTAAGTTTATAAGTTATAAAAATGAGGTTGAAAATCAACTAGACTTAAAGATCAGAAGGCTTAGGACTGATAGGGATGGTGAATATTGTACAGACTCTTTGCAAAAACTTTGTGCAGAGAATGGTATTATTCATGAAGTTACACCTCCGTATACACTTCAATCTAATGGAGTAACCGAAAGAAAGAATAGAACTCTGAAGAACATGATGAATGCCATGTTGGTTAGTTCAGGTTTGCCGGATAACTTGTGGAGGGACGCAATCTTGGCTGCTTGTCACATTTTGAATAGGTTACCTCATAAGAAGTTAGATAAAACTCATTATGAGTTGTGTAAAGGCTATGTTCCCAACTTAAATTACTTGAAAGTGTGGGGGTGTCTAGCCAAAGTCGGCATTCCTGATTTTAAGAAAAGTAAAATCGGGTCTAAGAAAAGAGATTGTGTATTCATCGGGTATGCTCAAAATAGTGCAGCATATAGATTCATGACTATAGATAACAGTTCTATATTGGAGTCTAAGGATGCTGAATTCTTTGAGCATATATTTCCTATGAATAGACAATCCGTTGGTGTCTCCAAACTTGAGATAGGCGAGTCTAGTAAGTCCTTTATTGAACAAGAGGTTGATGAACCTAGAAGAAGTAAGAGACAAAGAACAGAAAAGTCATTTGGAATTGACTTTATAACAGCTTTCATTTTAGAGGATGATCCCAAAACTTACGGAGAAGCGATTAGATCGATAGATTCTAAGTTTTGGAAGGAAGCCATAGATAGTGAGCTTGAGCCTATACTAAGTAACAATACTTGGGAGTTGGTAGACTTGCCTAGAGGGTGCAAACCTATCAGTTGTAAGCGGGTCTTTAGGAAGAAACTAAAGACGGATGGAACGATTGATAAGTTTAAGACTAGGCTTGTCGCAAAAGGGTTTACTCAACAAGAAGGTATAGACTTCTTTGACACTTACTCACCGGTTGCTAGGATCGCTACAATTAGAGTCCTAGTAGCACTTGCCTCCATTCACAAGCTTGTTATTCACCAAATGGATGTGAAAATAGCATTTTTAAATGGAGACTTAGAAGAGAAGATTTATATGAAACAACCAGAGGGTATGATAGTTAAAGGACAAGAACACAAAGTGTGTAGGCTTAAGAAGTCCTTGTATGGTCTTAAGCAAGCACCTAAACAATGGCACGAGAAGTTTGATAACGCATTAGTATCTAATGGTTATATAGTGAATGAAAGTGACCGTTGTGTGTATAGTAAATTTAATGATTGTGATGGTGTCATTATTTGCCTTTATGTTGATGGTATGTTAATCTTTGGAACCAACATAAATGTTGTTAATGATACAAAATCATTTTTGTCTTCTGTTTTTGATATGAAAGACATGGAGAAGGCTGACTTAATACTTGGTCTTAAGTTAGTAGAAAAATGTGGGGGTTATTTACTTTCTCAAGAATATTATGTGGAGAAAATGTTGAGAAAGTTTAATCACTACGATGTAAAGCCAGCAAGTACGCCATATGACTCGTATGTTTCTTTGACTAAAAATAAATTTGATAGTGTGTCACAATGTGAATATGCTAGGATTATTAGTAGTATAATGTATTTGATGAATTGCACTAGACCTGACATTGCATATTCTATGAATAGACTTGCACGATACACTCACAATCCGAATGAGAGTCATTGGTGTGCATTAAGACGTTTGTTGAAATATCTTAAAGGAACAATGAATTTAGGACTAATGTTTACTGGATCACCCGCTATTTTGGAAGGCTATTGTAATGCTAATTGGGTGACTGATAATGATGAAATAAACTCTACTAGTGGATATGTTTTCACATTGGGTGGTTGAGCTATTTGTTGGAAATCATGTAAACAAACTTGTAGTGCTAAATCTACAATGTAGTCTGAATTTATTGCCTTAGAACTTGCTAGTACAGAAGCTGAGTGGTTAAGGAATTTACTTGTTGATATTCCTTTATGGTCTAAACCTACGCCTTTTGTATCTATTCATTGTGATTCTCAGGCTGCAATTGCACGTGCAGGAAACAAAATATACAATGGGAAGAGCCGGCACATATGTTTGAGGCACAACATCGTGCGTGACTTGATTAGTTCTGGTGTGGTTAACTTGGAATATGTAAGAACCAAGTTTAACCTTGCTGACCCCTTAACTAAAGAACTAAACAAAAAGTTAGTCTATGAAACATCAAGGGGGATGATACTTATTCCATCTGTAGAGAGCTCTTCATGACGGGAACCCAACCCACTATTAGTAGAGATCCTACGAACAGGGTTCAATGTGGTAAAAATAAGTCATGAAAGAATTCTATGTTGCACTATCTAAGTGTTCCTCCCTATGGTGTTGTTGTTGATAGTGCTCACTGTAATGACTTGAGGGTGAGATTTTAATAATCCCTTAATGAAAAATTCATAGTCATATTGTTTGGTGGTGTGAACAGTGCACACTTGATGAATTTCATCTATATAAGCTTGGAAGTGGTGCCGCTTCCTGTGAGAGCCTGAAAAACTCTCTAGAAAGCTTATGAAACCCGAGATAGGTGCATGGCCAATATCGCACCAAAACCGCGAACTTGAAGAAGTAGATAATGATATGTCTTCTTGTTGTTCATATAAACAATAGTGGAGCAAGATTCAAGACGAAGTTCATCTTACTTCCGTTTATTTAACTCAAGTTGTACTACCGGCGATTCAAGACTACATCTTCGATTGATAATGCAGAAGTTAGTTGTTTAACGTTCTGAAGTTGTTTTGATATAAGTTTGGATCATGTGGGGGATTGTTGGAAAAGTACGTTAAAGTACTTTACCGTGTGCTCCAAACTTATATAGAACATATTCAAGGTTGTTTCGGAGATTGATATGACGTTTGGAACACTTCTAACTTGAAATAGGTCACTTGGATCGATCTATGTTTAGACTGGATCGAACCAAATGAAAGCTGGAATAAAGTTGAATGTTCTGGAGAACTTTGATCGATCTATGTAAGGAACATCGATCGATCGATCGATCGATGTGTTATGTTTCAAATCCGGAAGCATTCTGTCCAACATAGATCGATCACATCGATCGATCGATGTGATTGATCGATATAAGGCAGAATGAAAGCTGAAGGTTCTGTCCGACTTCGATCGATCATATCGATCGATCGAAGTGACATTGATTGACCACATCGATCGATCGAAGTGACATCGATCGATTGATGTGATCGATCGATGTGACAACGGACATAACTTTTCACTTTGAGTTGCAGCTTTTAGTCCAAGGATCATCTCCGTTCGCCTATGAACGGTAATCAACGGCCATAACTTGTAGAAAAACTGCTGAAATGAGTTTCAAACATGATTTTTATCACAATCCAGAGTCTATATATAGTGGATCTTGCTATCTTCAACAAAACACAATATTCTTGCAAAATCGTAAAGAATTTCAGCAATCTTCTTCTACCTCTCTCCATTGTCTTTCTCTTCTACAACAAGTTTAATCTTCTTCTCCTAGAGCAAAGGAAAAGAAGAAAGCCGTTATATCTTGGGAAGCATTAGTCTCGTTGTCTACCTTGCTCGTTGGTAGAAGCTAAATTGCTTTAAGGACAGAGTTATCAAGAAACTCGTCTCGGCTTTTGTTCGATTATCTTCTTTCTTGTTTGCTACATTTTCCAACATAAAATAGAGTAATTAGGTTCATCAAAATGATTAAAGTTGTTATATCCACTATTTTAAAATGTTTGACAAAATAAAAGTCAAGAACCTAATCTTTAAAGTCTTTCTTTTAGCTTATGAAAATTAGAAAAATTCTTTACAAAAGTTCAAAATGTACACTTAATTTCACATGTCAGTTACAAATTAATCCATTTAAATTCATTACCACTTTATAAAATTTCATAATCAGAATTCTTTTAGCAAACAGACATATGAATCAAGTACTAAAAGTTTAGTTGATAATATGAATTAACTGTACGTATCTGTTACATTACTAGTTATTTTTCGTAAGTAATAAAGAACTTCTTGTAATTAAGTAATTTAGGCTCCTACAGCATAGTCAAGTTGGTATTCAGGTTGAGATTTGTATCAAGAGGTCAAGAGTTCGATTTCAGGGACACGTACAGTGTGAGTGCTCCTCTGCTTCTAGGCCGAAGGCCTGGTTTGAAGGGGGACACCTTGTGTAGGTCACTGCGTAAGATCTCACATAATCTAGAAGACCGTTGAGCTCCTGATTTGCATCTTCACACATGTTTCTTAGGGCTAGAACGGTGAGAACCCGCACGTGAAGAATTTCACCTTTGCTTCAAGTAATATAGGGCTCACTTGAGTTCTGTCTAGTTTCAGCTCGCTTTGCAACCTAAAGGTCCTAAACCCTAAATATCAGTTAGCTCTGCAACCTTTTTTTTTTGTTAAATAGAATTGAGATTTTTTATTCAATCCGAAATGTCATTTTGTAACTATTGGCAAATAGAGTCACATAGAAATGAATGCAATCATACTTTGTCCTATATCATAAATAAGTATAAGATGAAATGCTAAAATACATCATATTATATAATAGAATTCTGATAATACAATTTTAACTATTTGAATCAAATGTAGAATAGAATTTGAATATTAAAGTTTCTTATAGAATACAATTTTAATACATTGAAATTTATGCCACAACATACTTTAAGACAGAACAATAAAAATCTTATTTGTAAAATTTTCTTTTGCCTGCTGTGTTTTAACAAATTCTTCCCTATACCCCTTATATTCTCTAATTTGATATCCGTATCCCTTTTGCTCCATTAGCTTGTGATGGAAAATCTATTTTTTTTAAGTTTAGCCCAAAACCATGAGAAATTTCAAAATATTATAATAATAATAATAATAATAATAATAATAATAATAATAATAATAATAAAAAATAATTCTCTAGAACAGTTGAAAACCTCATTGTAGAGGGAAAGTGGAGTAAAGACAGGCTTAAACTGACTTGAGATACGGATTATGCATGACCTACTAGATTGCACCTCTCTGAAGACATGGTCCAGTATAGGAGCTCATGCAGGCACATGATTAAGGTTAACGAGATTTAGACATGATATAGGGGGTACTTAGAGTATATTTAGGAGATTAGATATTATCTACGTTTTAGGTTGACTGTGCACTTTTTTCTTTTTGTTTGTCTTTATCTTGCATTATATGTGTATGTACACGTTTATAAGTATTTTAACATCGGAAGCTTCCTATTTGTGTTTACTAAATTCTCTCACTAACACACTAGCACAACATACCCATATTTTTATGTCATTTATGCAGTCACATATAGAGCTGACGATCTCACTAGAAACAAACTCTCCATCTCTTGAGATAGAGGTATTGTTTATCTGATGCTCAACTTTCTCAGACTCTAATGATAGCTTTTGACGTCTTTGGTATATACTGGTTGATTAATTGATTGAATAATAATAATAATAACAACAACAATAACCATTCGTGCTGTTCACATGGCTGATCGGTCAGTCCGTATATGTTGGAGTTTGCAGCCGTCTCTGGTTAAAAAAAAAATTAACAGAGGATGTAAATTAGCTCTAATTTTCTATTTCCCTGGCCATTGAAGATTTCTCTATCCAGGATGTGTGATTTCGACGGGTTAGGATCCCCTCACCTTAAATCTTTTACTCCATACGTCACCGTACTACACATATCAGCAGGGGTAAGTGGTAAAATTAGATGAGAGTACCTATCCCTGACGCGTGAGGTGAGAAGAAAGTGGTTGATTTGATCTCATCCCCATTTCGACTCGAGCTCCCGCTGACTAGTGATTTCTTGACTAGACCCAGGAAAAGTATTGTTTAAAAAACACTTTCAAAATTGAATCTTTATCAAAGACGAGGCCTTGACTGAGCCCTTAAGATTTTGATCATTCTTTTGGTTTTAATTTAAAGTAGGGATTTCAAGAAAAAGGGGGTTTTTTTTTTCAGTAAGTGGTCTTTGTTGAGGAAGAATAGAGCAATGGAGGAAGCTGTTTTGGATAGGATTATAGAGAGATTAGTGGAGGTGCGATCCTCTAAGCCAGGGAAGTTGGTTCAGCTTTCTGAATCAGAAATCAAGCAGCTTTGTGTTGCATCTCGTGAGATCTTTATCAAACAGCCCAATCTTCTTGAACTTGAAGCCCCCATCAAGATTTGTGGTATTATTCCACCTTTTTCTTCTTTTCCTCTCTATTGTTGGTCTCTTTTTAATTTTTAATCCTAATGTTATCTGGGTTCTTTTGGTAGGAGAATAGAAGCTTTTACTTTATACCTAGAAGAAATCTTCTTGATTTGGAGGGTTCTGTTTCTTCCTTCAAATTTAGTTTTTGATTTGGTGAGAGGCCAAATGTGATGATTTTGGTTCGAGCCATCCTTTTTTAATTTATTTTTTCTGTTCATTTTTATTTATGCCCTTAGCTAGCAAAAGCTTCTCACATGTGGTTTTTATGGGTAGACTAAGATGAATTTCACTCTCATTTCAAGTGTTCACTGAGCTATTGTTTTGCACAAAGGAATTTTCTGTGCTTATGCTATTGTGCATCCAAATATGGTGCAGTGGAATCTGACTGATCAATACAGCCGACACCATATAGTTGGAAAAATGCTTGAGTTTTGTTGTCTGTTATTGTAGGGAAAGGGCTTGTGTTTTTTGGTATGTTGTTGCACCAGTTCTTCTAGTTACATGTTACTTGTGGACACTGTTTTCAGTGCTTGTCTTCCTCCCGGTCTTTCGATTAAGTAATTGGTTAACAGAAAATTGTAATGCTTCTCTTTGTTCTTCATTGAGCGTGCTTTCGCCCCTGCAACTGAATCTTAGACTCATAGGTTATCATGGCTTAATTAGCGCAAGTCCTGCTGGCTAGTTTGGAAGGTACTTTATCTTCTAGAGTACATAGTGCTAGAAAGCTCGGTTATAAGGGACGTCCTACTTTTCCTCTGTTCTGCTTCTGTGTATTGTCTAGCTTGGATTAGCTTGGCTGTATGTTGTAATCTGTTCCTAGGTGAATGACAGTGCATTCTTTTTTATTTCAGGTGACGTTCATGGCCAGTACAGCGATCTGTTAAGGCTATTTGAATATGGTGGTTTTCCACCTAAATCAAATTATCTATTTTTAGGTGATTATGTGGACCGTGGCAAGCAAAGTTTGGAAACTATATGCCTCCTTCTTGCGTATAAAATCAAATATCCGGAAAATTTCTTCCTTCTGAGAGGAAATCATGAATGCGGTTCTATCAATAGAATATACGGGTTTTATGACGAATGCAAACGCAGATTCAACGTGAGACTGTGGAAATCATTTACTGATTGCTTTAATTGTCTTCCTGTGGCTGCTCTCATTGATGACAAGATTTTGTGCATGCACGGGGGCCTCTCTCCCGATCTCTCGGATTTAGATCAGATAAGAAACTTACCACGACCAACTGCAATACCAGATACTGGTTTGCTTTGTGATTTACTGTGGTCGGATCCAGGTAAAGATGTTAAGGGATGGGGGATGAATGATCGAGGAGTCTCATACACATTTGGTAGTGATAAAGTTTTGGAGTTTTTGACAAAACATGATTTGGACCTTATTTGCCGTGCCCATCAGGTTGTTGAAGAGAGAAAAAGGAGGAACTTTTGTACCATCCAGTATTAGTCAAGTGCTGGCAACTAACTTCCATCTTTTTTTTCAGGTTGTGGAGGATGGTTATGAGTTCTTTGCTGACAGGCAGCTAGTGACCATTTTTTCAGCTCCCAACTATTGCGGTGAATTCGATAATGCTGGTGCAATGATGAGCATTGACGAAAACTTGATGTGCTCTTTCCAAATTCTCAAACCAGCAGAGAAGAAAAATAAGTTCATGGCCACAAAAATGTAATTGGTCCATTGTTTCCTTTGATTCAAAGGTACTTGACTTTTACCAATGAGATCTTGTTGTAGTGATCATGCCTTGTGTTTGCAGATTTACGGTTTTTTTTCCTTTTGATTAGTTTGTTTGTCCTGGTATTGTAGATAAACACCAAGCTCTTTTTTTTATCCTTTTTATTTTATATGACTTGAGATGTTGAATGAGTTGGATTTATATAATAATTCCTGGTATCAACAATATAGTTCGCTTTAGTTGTCTTAGTGCAAGGTATCTACCATGTGATTTCAGATATTAGTGGTTACAGAAGAGGCATAACAGTAGGAATTGAAGCATTACTTGGGCTTGTTGTGAAGGCAAAACTTGTCTGGAAGATTTTTCGGGGTTTGTGATAACTATGAGATGAAAGGTTACCAAGGAAGAGTAATTTACCTGTCTTGAATTGTTATTTTGCAGCAGATGTACTTTTTGTATAGATGTTGACAAATAAGTCATGGGATATACTTAGGTGAAATGTGCTTTTATAAAGTAACTGTTGGTCCAGTAAATTCTTTGTGAGTTTTGCCACCTATAGAAAAAAGAGGAAAGAGATCATGGGGAGTGGTCGCCAGACATGTGTGGAGTTAATATCCAAACTCGTTAAAATCTCTAATTCCAAGTTGTATGACTTTATTCCCTCTGGAAAAAGAGTTATGTTATTAGATGTGGAAGCTTATTTAGCCTATTTGGATTATTGTTCAGAAGCGCCAAGCTTCAGATGTCCGACGGTATTAGTGGACTGTATACTCCACTGCAATGACATGAGACTATGGATGACGTGTTTTATTATTGACTCCACTATTATCCACTTACTCAAAAGAAAATCAAATTTACCAAAAAAATTTCAATAAAGAATATACTCCTTTAGGCCATGTGGATTGGGGTCAATTGGGAATGTATTTGAAATGTGGGCCTTTCTACTGAAGTTTCCTGGTTCTGTTTGAAAGATGCTCTTTGTCATTGAGTTATTTAATTGGCGGCTGTTAAGAGGCTATGATTTCCTTCATTGAATTGGATTTCTGGTCCACTGCATGTCTTCTTCTTTAGTAGTCCTTTCCAGGATATTCATTGTTTGGGCTTCTTACAAAAGAGATCCTGAATGTGGTGCAAGTCTTTTGCTTATGTTTTTGGTTTTGATATGCCTCTTAAATCAAGCTGTTTTTCGTGTTCCGCGAGCTAGATGGAATATGATAGGCAGCTTTAGTGGCCTGTAGTTAAAGTGGGTTATCTCTTCCTTTTACAAATTATGCTACGGATGCTTTTGGCGCTTGATACTCTGCGCGTACTTGTTTATTTTCGTTACGTGTACAGGCAACAATAGATGGTTTGTCTAAGCTTATTGTACTATTCTTGCACCTCTTTCCATATGGATCCTTCTGTGCATACAAAACCTTCGGTTTCTCTTTTCGTTATACTGAAACCAGTTTGTGAAAGTTGATCATACTCGGTGAACGCCTATTTATGGGAGTTCCCTATTACCAAGTTCGTGGAAAACTTTTCTGTAGACACTTCTGTCCTTTGCAGATATGGTACTACAAAGAGCAACAGATGTAGCCAATGGCCTTCACAATCTTCCTAATACAAGACATGAAGATTGTCCTCGAGGGTTCTTCCTTTTTTGTGATCTAGTATGAGTTTTCCTGGCTGAAGTCAGTGCTTTCCAAGAATGGCCTGAAATGCAAGTTCCTTTCCAGTCCTTATTTTTTCCTGAGTCAGAAGAACTTAGGTGTAAATATACATCCGTTTTTGTTTAATGCTTGTTGGGACGTATCATGTTAGAACGGATGTATGTTTACACCTAAGTTCTTCTGACTCAGAAAAAGATAAAGACTGGAAAGGAACTTGCATTTCATGCCATTCTTGAATTCCAAAGATGAACCAGCAACTTAGTGCAGCATGCCGGATGGCCCCCGGATCGATGAATTCCAAAGGTGAACCAGCATGCAGATATCCAGGACAACGTTATGATTCTAGCACGCGGTCCATGAAGATGTAGAAGATACAGTTATTATGGTTTTAAGTTTTTGTAAGCATGTGTTTGGTCCTTTTTGATAGAGATTGCCGCCGTAAAAGGTAAATCCTTGTCTTGAACGAGACCTAGTATTGCCTGTTGTATTATCTGTTTTTTTAACACACCATACCAGAGTTTATACATGGCGGATCGGATACTGCAAGGCAAACAATGAGGCTGAATCCGGTGACGCCACGTGTCCCATTTGACTTATTTAAAAAAAAACCTTTTTTATAGATGAAGAATGGAACACGTGGCGCCACCGGATTCGCGACCTCATTGTTTGTCTGGCAGGATCCCATCCGTATACATTGGTGTACGTTTTCCTAAGATAACGGTGTCGTTTTATCACTGAATAGAAAATTGGGTACAAATATGGGCAGAGGGTTCGACTTTTTTTTTTTGTTTTTTTGTGTTTGGGGTGGGGGGGTGGGGTGGGTGTGGGGGTGGGGTGGGGTAAGGAATCTAGACGGTTCAAAGTAAGTTTATTTTACAGGTGAATCTGACTAAAAAAAGTTGAATCTCTAACCTCATATACTTTGTAAAGTTTTGTGAAGGACCATTGATTGATACAACTTAATGTAATTTTAATTATGATTATCGGAAAATAACTTTGGTGTGTTTCTTATACATATAGATAGTTGCGTACATCCGATCTTTTCATACCCCGTCATAGACGAATGATTCTAAGGCAATGAGGTATTGTTTGTGTGACTTTTATCCTCTTCGTATTCTAGCGATAGCTTTTGCGTTGGGCTATCTTGGATATGTGTTGTTGTATGTGATTTGCAAATAAGCACCCCAAAAAAATCTCAAAAGAATTAATTTTAGGTTAACAGTGAATGGTCAAGTCGGAGACGGAAACTAACAATAGTAGAATAAGGATGCGCACACCAGATCGCAAAGCGATCCGGTTATTCCTCAGATCCTACATAAACGTAGGAAGCTATTGCTTCGGGAGCGCTCTTTTTGTTTGCACTTCTAAACATGGATAAAAACTCTTTTTTCCAAACACTTTTTCCCGCTCAAAACTTACCATAATTGTCAAACCCTCACCCCCCCTGTTGGAATCATTTTCTTATTCAAGCGTAGTAGCTACTTGATTATAAATTTATAACCTTAATAGAATAATATTATCATTGTCAGTAATACAAAATTTTAATATTTATTTTAGTATATTGTTTACTATGACCAATTGATTTTTAAAAATAATGCTATTATTTTTACGAATTTTGTGTTTTGCATACCCAAAAAACTGAAGTAAAGCTGTTCATAATTATTGAGTTAAAACGAAAATTTTTTATTAGTACCAAAATTCAACCAAGTATTACTTTCTCGCATTAGCCGTTTGGATTTTGGAGCTTCGGCACTTCTCTCTCTTCTCTTTCCAGTAGGGTTTCAAAATCAAAAACCATAAAATACTCAAAAGCATAAATCACTAATCAAATTCGCATTTTGCTACTGGAGATCAACCATTTGACTTCAGGTTTTAGTTTTGTGTGTGTATATGTATATATATACTGTTTTTATTAACCACCTAAAGCAGAAGAGGGCTGATGAATTCGTCGGATTCGATTAAAACCCTCTTGGCCGCAAGCGGCGGAGACACCATCAAGCTCTTCGACATCTCTGTTGAACCTCGAGATCCTTGCATTCTCAGCTACACTCCTTCCCCTGGCTTCCAAGTTAACTCTATCAAGTGGAATCACACCAGTTAGTGCTTTTCTAATCTTATTTCATTAACTTTAACTTAATTTGATTTGTTTAATTAGTGTTTCGTGATTTATTTATTTCTTTGTTTTTCTTCTGCATTTTCCTTAATTAATTAGCTGCTGGAAATTTGGATTTTTTTGGGTAGATTTGGTGGTGGCCAGCGCCGGAGAAGATAAGAAGATATCACTTTGGAGGAAAAATGGGCAAAGTTGGGGAACAATTCCGGTGGCGGGCACTGAAAGAGGCGATAATATTGAGGCAATTTGATGCTTCTTTATTTGTTTAGATAGACTTTTACGGATGTGTTTTGTATATTTATGTGGGATTTGTATGTTTACGTATCTGATTGTGGTTTTATGGGGATCAGTGCATCCAATGCTTACTAATTCTATTGGATTTCATTTGAAACAACCTATTCTTCAAAGCATGAAATGATGTGTCAAAACATAAAAATACCATGAGCATTATAATGTGCTAGCCGTTCTCCTTTATTAAGAATTAGGTGACTAGCTTAGTGTCATAACCTGTGTGTTATAGAATGATCAAATTCTGCCTTATAGCCGTAAAAATGCATGTCTTAGAGAATGAAGGCAATCGGGTTAATGATATGCTATATACTAATGTGTTAATTTTTCATTCTGATTAACTGAAAATTCTCTGATCTGTTTGACGTGAATCTTTTTCCAAATGTTGGGTTTGAAATCATGGAATTTTTCATTTTTTGTTTTTTTTTCCTTACAGGAGTTTATCTCAACAATATGCTTTAGTAACAAAGCTTCTAGGTATCTATGTTCAGGTGGAGGTGGTCAGATTGTAAGGATATGGGATTTGCAGCACAAACGTTGTATCAAATGGCTGAAAGGACATACTGATTGTATAACTGGAGTAATGTACAATTGCAAAGATGAACACTTGGCTTCGATTAGTTTAAATGGGAATCTTATACTTCACAACCTGGCTTCTGGTGCAAAGGCTGCAGAACTTAAGGATCCAAATAAGCAGGTATTTCACCGTTACTCGGTATCATATGTTATATTTTGGTTCAACCTGTAGTATAGCCTTTTAAAACCACGTTGTCTGATAATTTATTAGCTTACTATTCAGATCCCTTTAACTTCTGGACCAGGTCCTGAGAGTGCTTGATTATTCTAGGATAAGCAGGCACCTTTTGGTGACTGCTGGTGATGATGGTTCCATCCATTTGTGGGATACAACAGCTCGTGGTCCAAAGGTTTGTCCTGGTATTTCCGCTTCTTTTTTCTAGTGCAATGGGATCTACAGATATTCCTGTCTTAAAAGGTTCATTACCTTCAGATAATGCCATGCAGGATTATTCATCCTTTTCCTGCATGTCATTCATTCACCCTTTCGCTACATGTTATGTTTCGTGATTGTTTCAGTTTTTTTATATGGAAAAAGCAGGGCCTATTTTTAGCTATTTTGATCCACTTATAATTGATGGCTGTAATATGGACAACATGGATCAATGTGGCTAATCATAGTGATTATCTGATGTCACTTGTAATTTATGCTCATTGATGTGCCTATGTTATGATGATTGTTGCCCTTTATTTGGTATATTGAACTTTATGAATAAAACATTATTTCACCTCTGCACAGGTCTCCTGGTTAAAGCAACATTCTGCGCCAATTTCTGGTGTTGGTTTCTCTTCATCTAATGACAAGGTTCCTTTCTGCTGTGCTTGGAAATAATATCCCCTTCTCTCTTCCTCTTCAAAATTTAGAATCAGCAAGAACCAAATATTATCTCCTTAAAACACAGGTTATTAAATTATACTGTGCTCAAGTTACTCTAATGTATCTCTGGCAGATGATTGCTACTGTTGGCCTGGACAAGAAGTTGTATGTATTTGACTCAGGGTCAAGAAGGCCCTCATTTTGCATCCCTTACGAGGCACCTTTTTCATCACTGTCATTCACAGATGACGGATTAACGTTGGCAGCTGGCACGAGTAGTGGACGCGTGGTATTCTATGATGTTCGTGGAAAACCTCAACCCTTTACCGTTCTTCGTGCTTATGGAAATTCTGAGGTGACTTCTGTTTGCGCTTTATTCTGATGCTCAGTCATGGCTCATTAATCGTCTTTCACAAATGCATTATATGCATAAGAAGAGTATGAATTTCTTGTTTGGCTTCAGACTACCATGCAGTTGTATTTGCATGCTCTAAAAACTGGAGAACAGCAAGGAGATGTTTGTTTCATCATATTGTAATATTTATCAAACACTAAAACCATGTCCCTCCAATACTCAGGGCCTGATTTTGCCACTAATTATCTCTCCTAGTTTCAGTCTTCTAGGTAAAATGGAAAAAAAAAAACATAACTTTTACCCTCTTATTGAACCTGGAATATCATACAATCCATTCTGCCTTCAGAACTGCAAGAAAATTGTTAAGAATACACAGCCTAGGAAAAAAAATGAGCAAAAAATAACTTAGACATCACCTTAATAGGTTTCATTTGTCACCTATGTTCTTCTGAACCAATCTTGGACCCATCCATTCTTAGAGTAGTTGGCATGTGCCTCCTCGAGAACAGTCCAAACTCCAAAGTTGCGCTGTTAGATTCTTTGAAGATTATCCCATGTGATATCACAGCCACAAGTTAGCAAAGCATTATTGCCAATATAATTGTCTTGATCATCTTTGCAGAAATGCCTTGCTTTTCATTTACATCATATGTTAGCTACTGTTTAATCTGGAGTGGATTTGTCACCTACAGTGGGTTGAGGAAAATGGGTCTGGAAATGCTCTTCTTTAATGATTGACAGTGTTTTGAGGGATCTCTTACGGACCACTGATTTGCCATTGGATGGCTTATGTATGAGCCTGTGGTTTAATGGATAATTTAACGGTCTATTTTTGTTGTCCTTAGTGCGTATTCTTGATTGCTAACTATGACTTCCTTCTTGTTAAGTTTACTCTCATAATTTAACTCTATTATCATCTGCACATATACTCATCAGGCTGTCACTAGTCTATGCTGGCAAAGATCAAAACCCGTCTCTGTGAATGATAACACTTGCACAGCTGCAACTGTCCTTGTGGGAGGTGCTGTAGAAGACTCAGTTCTTATGCCTGACCCACTTCCATCTGCATCAACAGGCCTTTCCAGTTCCATGTCTGGGTCAGGATCTCAAAATTCTACTCGGTCAGGTACAGCTGAAGCATTTTCCTTTTTGGCTGGCAATAATGCATCCACATCCAGTATACCAGGTTTATCTACATCCGAGGAAACGCCCATCAAAAGCAGTTTATGGACAGGTGGAACACTGACAAGATTGCATCCACCCAGTGGTTATAGTATCAAGGATGACATGGAGGTATTCTCTCCACTTGTGGAAGTTCAGCCAATTACTCCCTCACTTGATAAGTTATGGGATGAGCATGGGAGTTTGAGGAAAGATCATGAAACCAAAGCTGCTTTTCTCTACCCTTCTTCAAGGAGGGTCCCTTTTCCTGAAGATGGGAATTCTGATGTTCATCCAGTTTTTGACTGGAAATCAACATCAACCTTTAAACAGGTTTGTTTATTTAAATACATTCCATTTTGGGTTACAGCAAGAGTGTGTTGTCTTATTTTGCGTCTCTTTTTGAAACTAATATGAGGGAGGCTTCAAAGAGCTAAAAGGCTCACTGTTGGGTCGAAGATTAGCAGAAGCTGCTTATTTTAGGCGATGTGCATGGATCTTCTCTTTTGTATTTCTATATTAGTGGGATCACTGACATTGTAGGACATTACATGGAAGGAAGTATGTCCTTTTTTTTGATATGTTATATTCTAAAAAGATGGCTACGTTGCTGAGGTTTCCATCTCTTGCTGATGTAAATATCTAGCGTCAATTTTAGGTAGTATTGAATTCTTGTTCTGGTAATACCTCAATGTCCAAATAAACTTGTAGAGATGTAATTTGGATGAACAAAATGGCCATCCCTGGCAACAGTGATGCTGGATAATCTGACTTTTTTTTTTGGGTCATGTTCACGTTGCAAGTCACTTGTGAAAATAAGTAAACGTGCTTCATCAATTAAATTGCAACCTGAACATTAGATGTACCTTTCCTGTGGCTTTGAATTTTAGTTTTTCTGTTGTTTTCTTGACAAACATTTGTTGTTATGTTTTAACACAAAAAAATTGCACATATACACCATCAGTAATCTGACATATCAAGCTAAAAGTAAGCCTGACGTGGCTGTTCTATTTTTCTTAAATGCTTCAGGCGTACGTGCTTTTGTCTTGCTTTCCAACTTGCAAAACCCCCACCCCTGGGCAGGGCATTATAAAGGCTGGTTTATGTGCTGAAACTTGTTATTTTTTGTGAACTTGCAGAAGACGTGGATCATTATTGTTTGCATATTCATTTCACCAATCTATGAACATGCAGGATGATTCCTCTTCTACATTCTCTCAACTTGTGACTACCCCAAGTGCATCTTACGCAAGCATCGACACTTCATCCATCACTCCTCCAGAAGCTTGGGGTGGTGAACAATTATCTGATAAACTTACTCAACTCCGTCAATCAATAAACAATCCTTCTCGATTCACGACAATGAGTTCTACTTCCCTAATGACTGGATCCATGTTTTCCGGATCACTAGATGCAACATTACCTGCAAATCAGAGTACAAATTCTCTTACCAATTCAATCCTAGGGCCTGCAAGCTTTCGTTCCAGAGAAGTGTTCAAACAGGATTATACTTTTGGATCTTCTGATAGTTCTTCGTCTCTGGCTAACACAGGCAGTACAGCGCTGGAAAATTTGGAATCTGTAGGTGTTGCATCACCATTACTTAGAAGGTTTTCCAGTTATGCAGAGAGGATTAGCACAGCACCTTCTTTTGCAGGCGGAACAACCCTTTCAGTGGGTTCTCCAAAAACTAAGAAAACAGGAGGTGAAACCAGGGAAGAGCTTTTGAGCAGCTGGTTAGCAAGGTCTGATAGACCATCAACTGCTGAAACTGCTGTTTTGCCACCCATGAATGTATGAGCAGCGAATCTTATACACATTTTCATCTTTGTTGTCACCCCCCCCCCCCCCCCCCCCACACACACACACATATAAATGGGATGGCCTAAGATGGTCAGAATATATCATAGGCAGCTGTAGCCTTTTAAAAATCACTGTTGAAGAAGTCATCTCATTGATGAGCAGTGTCTCAACTAATATGCTGTCCACTTCTCTGTATCACTGTTGAAGAAGTATCTCATTGATGAGCAGTGTCTCAACTAATATGCTGTCCACTTCTCTGTATCACTGTTGAAGAAGTCATCTCATTGATGAGCAGTGTCTCAACTAATATGCTGTCCACTTCTCTGAACTGGGCTTAATGTTTTTACAGGGAGCGGTGATGCAACTGCCAAGAACATCGTCAAGTTCTGACTTCCAGCAGGGGAATTCCTTCACACTTCAGCTGTTTCAACGGTCACTAGAAGAAACTCTTTCTTCTTTTCGGAAATCTATGCATGAAGATATGAGAAACCTTCACATAGAAATCTTAAGGCAATTTCATATCCAGGAGGTAGGTTCTGATCTGAAAACTGTTTTATCTGTACTTTAGCCGTGTATTAAGAGCTCTATTATCTTGCAGATGGAGATGTCAGATGGTATGAGGTTAATTCTAGAAAACCAAGCCCAGCTTCTGAACGAAGTGCAATCAGTAAAGAAAGAGATACAGCAGCTCCGACAATTACTATGAACACTTAAACGGTTATCATCAAGACTTCCACACAAAGTTCGAGAGGCTGAAGTTATATATGTTGGCTAGTTTGTAGTGTGTTATCTTATAATTGGTCTCTAGGCATTATTTTTTCACATGTAATTTTAGTTTAGGCTTTTTGAAACTTGGTACATGAGGTAAGGCTCATCCACTCAAAACCTTAAGGTAATGGGTCTTCGTATAATATATGTATTTATCTCAAAGTGTCCAATGTGAGACAATATTCTCAACCCTTGCTGTCACATGGCAACGTCCTCAATCACAAACCATAAGTCATGCATGGACATCTGGACTTTTGTGAGGGGAGACAATAAATGGTAAATCATGGGGCGGGCAAGGTGAGAGTCTACATTTTAAACATGGTTCTGATACTATGTAGAAACTTGTATCTACCTGAGCTAAGGTTTATATCTACTCAAAACCTTAAGTCAATGGGTGATGGTACCTTATCCTCTTATAACACATTTATTTTATGTCAAATTGTCCAATGTAGGGCAATATTCTAAACACTTTTGAACGGTGACGTGCTTGAAACGGTCGTGGCTGTTAGAATTCAGGAGAACATTCATAGGAAATACTAGAGCAATAGTATGCCCTTTGACCTCGGGCTCCGTTGAATTTGGGATGATTTTACTTGCTTTTACTCCTAGATTCTCGATGCTGTAGCATAGCAGAGAAAAGGGGGTTTTGTATCAACTTATACCCATAGCCAAGTACTTAAAGTTCTGGTTAGCCTACTTGTCCGAACAAGCGTTACTTGTAGTTTTGGTTAGCTCATTTGTCCGAGCACACCTGAGACAACATATGAAAACTCACCACTTTGAAGGAAATTCAGCAAGCAGCGACGTTCTCACACGGACATATGCAGAGGATGTTCTTGCCTCATTTTATGCTAGGATTAATAAGTCTCAAATTCTTTCGCTTCCGAATGGAGTGTACACACTCTTTCTTGACTTTAGAATATGATGGAATAAAACAAAATGACTCAATAAGTTGGATACGTTTCTTATATTGTAAAGTAGCAATTGATCGACACAGCTTGACGAAATTCTCATTATGTGTCATCGAGAAACAACTCTGTGTTTCTAACACATATATATGTTTGCGTACATCCAACTCCGCCATAGACAAGAGTCTCTAAGACAATAGTGTAATGTTATAGTATTAATAAATCTCAAAGGATGATGGACCTAAGATGACAACTAGTTTTAACTAATTGAAGTGTTCTTTGTACATATTACTTTCCACTACCCAAAGATTTTAAACATGATGTTGATCGTACGGCGCCCCCATTGAGATTATGGTTAACTGTGACCAGCATTAATCCCAACAAGAATCAGCCATACACCAAATCATGCTTTAAAATTATGAATGATAAGCCAGAAAATGACACTATAACCCTTTCGGAGCATAAGCATCTCACTCGGGAAAACTGCAATTAAACAGACCAACAAAACGCACAAATGCTAGTAGAATCCAACGGATAGCCACATGTTCCAAAAACATTCTATGTGACTAGACCTGACGTGATCCCCAGACGACTTGCGTAGTAGGTTTAGGGGTTAGGGTTTAAAAAAAATTGACAAAATTGGTCCAAGTAGTAGGTTTAGGGGTTAGGGTGTAAAAAAATTGACAAAATTGGACTAATTATATTTGTCGTTTTGTGGAGTAGTGATAAAAGGCAATGAGATGGAAATCTAATTGACAAAGTATGCCATCTCTTTTTTTTTAAAAAAAAAAATCTAAGACCTGAAAGGTCATAAAGGACGCCACTTCAAATTCAATAGAAACTTAAGCACACACAAATACAAGAGTTACGCTCCGGACTAGCGAGCTTCTACCACTTTTACATCCCACCATAAAACTAACCACCTAAGCATTCTCCAATTTTCCAAGCCAAAGTAAAGTTTCTCAAGGTTGATCATGAAACATGGCAGATCAAAGAGACAACACTTATGTGTCACAGACAACACCAGAGACAGTTTAAAAAACACGCTCAAAAGAAAACATCACCTTATTCAGGTAGTAATGAAATCCCAAGTTTTGTTCCAGTCTAGATAGCAACCTAATCACTAACTTCAGTCACCTCCATCATAGTAATGAAATCCCATGTTTTGTTCAAATCAAGATAGTAACCTAATCACTAACTTCAGCCACCTCCATCACGACTGAATTCAGAGCAAACGGAATAGATAAGGCCTACAGAAATACTTGGCTCTATTATAAATAAGCTAATTTAACCATAATGGTTCCCGGCAACAAGTAAAGCTAAAAAAATCAAATGTTCACTTGAGGTGGTATAAAAAAAGTTAAATACTCAAAATCTCAGATCCTGACTTGAGGTGGTACGAAAAGTCAAATATAATGGAATACTTGGTCATCTGGAAAGTCTAGCTTTCAATGAACTGCTTGATGTTGTTCAGCCACAAAAGGTACTCCCTGCTATCTTTGTTAATCATGAACTCGTGCAAGAAATTGGTAGTGTTTGGGTTGACACCCCTTATCTCCAAATACTTGTGGAACGCCTTCTGCAAATTCTCATCCAAATCCCTGCATAGACCAAAGTGGAAGGAGATTTAAATTTTTAAGACACCAAACAAACGAAAAGAGAGAACAGACAAGGTACCGTATAGTAAATAGTGTAATGCTTACGAAAAGTCAGGGCCCTCATAAGCAAGTTGATCCTCTGAATTTTCTGGATCCTTTAGAGAGAGGCTATCAATGCTAATCTCATTTGGATAAGCAGTACAACCAAACTCCAAATCCCGTCCTTTGTTCCTCGAAACTCTTACTATCAGAGGGATAGCAGATGAACTGTTACTCTCATCATCGTCATCACCACCAGCATCCTCTTCCTCCTCGCCAGTAACAAGACTGGGCATGCCAACTTCAACGGTAATTTTTTCACCTTGATACTCACGGGAGAGTATCACAGAGTTCTGTCCGGGTTGGTCTTCGAGCTTAAATGGAAATCCCTCGGGAATCTCCTCAACCTACATTCACATAGATGACAACAAACAGATCATGAGAAGATTCAGCAAGAGTATCCAGAAGAAATAACTGCACATCTTATACTTCGTTCCAGTATACAGTATCAAAACTGCACTGTTCACAGATCACAGCAGTCATTTTAGGGCTTTGCAGCTATATTCAACCTGGCTCCTAAGCTGTTTCTGGGCCACAAGCACATCCCTGCACTAGCCACCAAGACTAGAGGTATTCCAATCCTGAAAGCTCATAGTATGCAGTCTGCTTATAAGAGAGAATTTTCCCCAATTGTAGAATGAGTTTCTAAAAAGAAAGGCTGTGGTATTCTAATGAAAACCATGCTTAGTAATACTGTCCTACCTATATCAGCATAATTTTTCTCCACACCTCCCCCCCCCCCCCCTCTTGCAAACCCACCCCAAAAACAAAAATAATCCTAATATTACTGCAAACCTGTATGATTGATTCTCCAAAGCCTACATCTTTTTTGGCGCTATTTTATTTTCTAAGTTGGTTGATAAGTAGCATTTGTAATTTTAGATTACAGACCATTCTTTGCATGGACGCACCTTGCCAACATACCGTGAAAGAAAATATGTATATTAAAATAAAAATTGAAACTGTTATCAAAGCATTTACATGAAAATATATTCTTCATCAAGCTCCGTTACAATATAAAAACACAATAATCCACCGAAAAGAATAGCATGAAAAGGTACAAAAATTAAAGCAGATACCTTGTCAGCAACGTCGGTTTCTTTAGCGCACTGAATCTCATCTTCAAGGACTTGGATAAGAGGCTCATCGATAGACCGGCGACTTGAGTACTGCTGAATAGCCGAAGGCAATGATCGGTTAAAGAATTTTCCACTTTCAGATACATCGATGCTGCGGTTAACGGCGGAAGAGAGAATTGCAGAGTGGAGGTGGTACCTCCGGCATCCTCCGGCGGAAACCGCACGGATGGCTAAAGGTACAATCTTTGATGCAGAAACCCTGCGAATTACATTGTTCAAAGACATTTTTGTTTGAATTTCAAGAAGGGAGAAGAGAACGGGAGGGTTTTGGGAGAAGAATATGCCAAAGGGAAATGCCAATAGGGTTTTAGGGAGGGTTTGATGTTGATTTATATTGGATTGCTTCAGGTTTCTAATTTCGGGCTTTATTTGGGCCTTCGAGAATTCAAAGGTGAGATGCATTTTTCCATAGGTAGTATTCTGGAAGAAAAAAATGTCAAAAAATGTTTATTTCCATATTAACTACTCTTCTCACTTTTGACATTTATACGATTCCAGAAGATGAATTAGAATTAGATCGGTCACGTTTATTATAGGTGGACAGTAAAATGATTATACAAGCATTCCCACTTTCACTCGAGTAGCGGATATGAAAGCAGATATGAGACCAGTAAGAACGGATTCAAGACTTTCAACATTCAATTTGGCACCTTTGCTTCGTACTGACACTCGTACTGACCAATAAAAATATTACACCTTTGTCATATATTTCATACAACACACTAGATCTATATCATATTCATGGAATACGATTCACTTTCAAGTTTTCAAATATTATATAAAATCAAATTATCAAAATATTTTACACGATGTTTATTAAAAACTATTTTGGCAAGTTAAAAATATTTTAAAATTTTGGTTTTAATTGTTGTTTAACTTATCATTTATTTGACTATGTCTGACAATATTGTGCTTACTACTGCATGTGACATTACTTTTAAGACACAGGAAATGATATGTTTTTTTTTGCTCCCTAAAAAAGTATAGACTTCTATACCAATACGCTAAAACTGAAAGATTGCCAAGTAATATAGAACCGAGTTTCTGTGTAATGCAAGATTTTAGAAGAATACGTTGAAAGGTTTCTTTAGAGCCGGGGTCTCACTGGAAGCAGACTCTCTATCCCTTAGGATAGAGGTATTGTCTGCCTACCACTTACTCTTCCCAGACCCTAACGATAATTTTTGCTGTCGTTGGGATATACTGGGTTCGGATGATGATGACGACGACGTTGAAAGGTTTCTTTATATCTTAAAGATCGCGTGAGCTATTGTAGTTCGTGCGAAGTGTTTTAAACTCGTTAAGGAAAATAGACATACTTCATAGAGTAAAAGGTGAAATCCGTCCCGGAAGCCTCCAACCGTCCCAACTTCAAGGAACATCGTGGAAGATGTAAATTAGGAATCCAGCAGTAAAAAGGTGAAATCCGTCACCAGAAGCCTCCAACCGCTCCAACTTCAAAAAACATCGTGGAAGATGTAAATCAGGAATCCAACAGTGAAAACTTACGGAGTGACACATGAGATGGAAAAATAGACACACGCTTCTACTTTCACTTTAGGTTGATACGTACGGCAAACCATATACAAATCACGTAATGGGTGCATTGAAGTCTCACTAGTCTCCTCACACAGTTTCAGCTTGTATCAAACAATACCTATTTTTTATTTATCTCTATCTACTGTTCTTTCTTTGATTCATTAGATTCGGTTATACTTTTTCATCTAGCTCTATCTAATATTCTTTATGTTGACAACAAACAAATTCATTAGATAGCCGTTGCGATTATTTATGCTAACAACTTACCAGTGAGATAGAAGGGGGAGGAAAAAAAAAGTTGAAAAAATGGATTTGCTAAAGTATTTGCATATATTGCCTCATTTGGCTACAAAAATTAACTCCACAGCAGAAAGATTCAAGATTCAACAAATAATGCAGATTGACTGTTCCATACAAGGTCTGTCTTCAAAAGTAGAAGTATGAGTGTGTAGAATCAAACTCTAAAGAGCCCCACAAAATTCAAACCTGGAATGCATCCAAGTACAAGGAAAATGCATATAAATCGTGCTGCAGGTAATGCATATAACACAACAAGAAAGAGAGTTCATATCAAGATAGTAACCTAAGCACTAACTTCAGCCAACTCCATCACGACTAAATTCAGATCGTACATTTCGGATATAGCACGTCCCCCCTTATTC
>AP025069.1:30637392-30853008 GCA_036186865.1 Eustoma russellianum | reverse complement strand
CAAAACCAAGTTGTGTACCGTCCGGTTTGCAACGCCTACTACATCTGCCCTTACGATATTTCTTATATTTCGTACGTTTCGGATATAGCACGTCCCCCCTTTTTCTTACTATAAGAAATCCACACCTTAACACCTGATATTCCGTAACGAGTAGATACTTCCGCAGGAGCATAATCTATTTTCTGGTTAAATACATTACGAGATGTTTTTTCATACTTTCCACATTCAGTTCTAGGTATTTTTGCACCCTTTAATCGACCTAGTGAGATCCAATGTAGATCCAACTTTCGACTCACTCGTGGGATCCAAAAATACACTTGGCCTACTGATTCAGGTGTCTCAATTTTGTTTGAGATATCAAACTATACACTCATTCCAGTACTTAAATTTAGAATGTAAAAACGTGCAAATGAATGACCAATCAATACATATTGGGTAACAGGAAACTGAAATAAGAGAAGGAAGAGTGTAAAACTGATGTTGAAGAAAAAAAAATGCAAAGTTCTACTTATTGCAGCTAAAAGTTACAAAAATGTTGGAAGTTCTGCATTCCAGCTAAATTTCAGTCCCAACAAGATTTACTGAATAACCACCCAAGCATATCACTAACAAAGTGCAACTCATACACCAGTACTACATCAGTTTGCCAAACAAAGATGAGGAGTACTTTACGAGTTTGTGGAGACAAAAAAGACGTTTTCAGTGTACCAGGTTCCTGCGTTTGCGCATGGTCAATAGGCTCCCGCGTTTGTGCAGGGTCCAGGGAGGGGTCGGATCGCTGCGATCTGATGCATGTAGCCTTATCTTACACATTGTGCAAGAGATTGTTTCCGCAGCTCGATTCCATGTCCTCAAAGTCACAAAGCAGTAACCTTACCAGATGCTCTAAGACCCGCCCTCGTTGTGGAGACACAAAAAGAAATTAATTTCCAAAAAAGACTGATAATCGAAAAAATTATGTTTAAGAGCTCGTGAAAGAAACTTGCTATAGTTTCTTATGCTGCTAATGCAAAATATTAGAGCCAAAAAGGAACAACTTACATAAAACAGATTTTGCAGTTTCACATCATAAGGCAAAGAACAAGCAACTTGCGCCTATGTGATAGTCCATTCGGTGAGGACTTTGACAAACAAACTGATGCAACAGACTTAGAGAGTGGCAGCTTCATTTGCATTTCACCAGTAACAGAAACATACATGAAAGTAAGTTGGTTTTGTGGCCTATGCATCCCAAGGAAAGAACTGATCAACCCAAAATCTACTAGAGCCTTTGGAGACAGACAAACATTTGTCATCCCATGAATTTCTGAGGCAAACTCAAAAATTTCCTGGATTCCCACTCACAGAAGAATTATAATTAACCAAGACTGGCATCAACTAGCTTGTTTAGATGCAACATACTGTGGAAACAATACAGGAGCAGTGTAACTAAACCACTTGCAATATATTTGGCAACAATATCGAAATCAATCTTAAAAATAAGAAGCCACCCAACCTATTACAAGGTTAACTGTTGACTATTAAATTTAATGCATAAACACTGGCCACTTACTCCCACAAAGATAAAGGCCACTAGTTTAGGTCGAGTAGAAAACGTTTACACATCTATTTCGATATCACATGCTCCTGTATAAACAACAGTAGTATCCTATGCTGGGAAGAAAGGTACATTGTAGGCTACAAGGTTAGGAAATTATCAAGATCACAATATTTGGTGACACATGCAGTATATAACTACCACAACCTAAAGACATTCGCACCAAGTGCAAAGTGATCTGATAAACATGGTTCAAAGAATTATATATAGTTCCTAAAGGCCGCCATCCTTTAGAAGATCACACAACCTGAAAAATACATTAAGTAAATGAACAGTTGAACACGTACGTAAACACGCTAAATCAATGAGAATCCAACAACTCCAGTGCGTCCTCTGACTGGAATAAAAAGAATGATAAAAGCACTCACCGGAAAGGTCCTCCACACAGCAGCCCTTTTCATCATGACCCTGCCTCAAAGCTAGACCCACATTATGTCTACGCTAGAGTTGTGACAGGTCACCAACCTCCTACTGAGGCAATGGGTGAAAGGTAAAATATCTGCACTTAGTTGAAGATGTTTTAAGCTATACAAAAAGACCTAGAATTGTCAGCAAAGCTCAACTAGCTGCAACTTTGGGAAATAATAGTATCCAGGACCAAAACAATAACCAAAGAACAGTTGGCACAAGTCTGACTTTCCACACTTGGTATATCATAGAACATTGCAGCTGAGGACAAATTAAATTGAATGATAATAAACATGGAAAATGAATTTATCAAACTCAAAAATCAATTAAACACGCACACTATTCGTTGAATAAGAGCAATGATCAATAAAATCTACAGCAAGCTCCAAACGGTCTACAAGAAGAAGTTGCATAACTTGTAAACTAGATACATAAACTAATCAAGGATTAGTCTAAAAAATTGACCCGATTTTAACATAATGTTTTTTAATCAAAGATTCGAAGAATCACCTTCAAAACAACTTCTCTAATGTTCCTACACTAACCACCAGGTAGCCCATGTCTTTCATTGTTTTGAAGATGGATTATGTCCATTCCCAGCTCCAGCAGAACCGACCATAAATTTAAGTTTGATATTGTCATACAAACCTGCAGACTACACTTCTAATGATATTGATGATCAATAAAATCAAGTACATGGCCCAATGCTCTACAAGAACTTCCATACCTTGTAAAATTGATGCATTAACTAATGCAGGATTATTTTAACTAATTAGTCATCAGATTTGAACATAATCATTCCTCAATCAAATTGCAACATATCTCTTTCAAAAAGACTTCTCTCATGTTCCTAAGTAACTATCAACTAGCCCCATGTTATTCATTGTTTGAAGATGAAATATGTCCATTCCCGGTATCACCAGAACGGACCATAAATTGAAGCTCCCTCTTGTCATATATCTCCAATGAGAAATCCCTCAGCATCTGAGCAGTAGCCGTTTGCCCCCCATTAGCTGTCGTAGAATTACCATCATTAGCATCAGAACTACTGCTACTTGGAGCAAAGGCTGAAACTTGTCTAGACATACTTGCAACACTTCCTGATAACATCCCTCCTGTCTCTTGCCCCTCAACAACACCTACATTGGCCCTACTAAACGGACTTTGTTTTGCTACGGAAACATAATTAAAAACCGGCGTGGCAGCTGCCGGAATGGCCCATATATGTGTCTGATTAGAAGGTCCAGCCGGGGCATTAACCGCCCCACCTGTGGGCTGCGGTATCATGAAAAAGGTCCCACTTGGAACAGCAGTAGTATGTCCCACAGCATTCCCCGGTGCTCCTACTGTCCAAACCGGCACCAGCCCCTGCGGCGGCCCTATGGTGGTCAGTGGAGCAAAGCTAGAATTATCATTCACCTCAAAAAAATCGCTATTTGAAGATTTCTTCCTCTTTTTCCTACTGGAATCCCCGTCAGAGGATGCTGTAGTGCTACGGGTAGTGGGGATTTTTAAAGTACCGTTTACCGAAACAGCGATCGCAGGAATAGTTCCGGTACCGGTGGCTTCAATTATTGCCGGCTCGGCTCTTTCTAAAAGCCAACGAATCGTCTCTCCATCAGACTTATGCCCAAGTTCTCGCGTTAACTGGAAGATTCTGGCAGCACAAGCCGCCGGCATTCGGATTCGCCGGCCACGACCCTCCACCTTAGTATGCCTGTCCTTTGACGACCTCTTGGCCGCAGCCACCGGGAATGAAATCACTGGTTGAATCCGAGCTGACAAAGAATTCGAATCCCTGAGGTCGTTTTCCATGGTGGGCTCCTCCTTAAGCAAAGGACCTATATCAAAAGACTGCTTCTTTGGTGACGGGTCTCTCTCCAGCGGCTCACCGGTGAGTCCCACGGGGGTGATGGTGTATTCGTTAGAATTGCCGAGCAAAGGATCACAAGTGTTGATTTTTTCCACGTCAACTGGTTCATGATTTTGATGGGATTTTGGTGGAGTGCTCATTTCGATCGAATGAAACAAAACAGCTGCAAAATCAGAAATCGAAACCTTTTCCTGGAGAAATTTTGCTGGAAGAAAAACACAGAGAGCGATCATGAAGAAACAGTATCAACCGTTTTGAGACTGTAAAATCTGGGTGCGGGGCCAAACCCTAGATTAAGAAGTGGGCCCCACTTATCCATCCGCGACCTGTAACTTGTGATTTATTTTGCGCCATTGTCCCTTATTTTATGTTTATTCTAGTTTTAGGCTATTAAGTTTCATTGTGTAAACTTTGACCACCAATCCTCCCATAAGGATAAGCCCTAATATTTTTCTTTCTTCAATCCGTTCCCATCATCAAAAAGTCAAAAATCCATACAAATATATAATAATTTTGTTTTTATATTTAGAGTTATGGTAAGGATTCCTGTAAACACGCTAACTATTTGATTATGTATATTTCGAGTTTATTCATTATTCAGGCATCGAAAAAAGTTATTCGAATTAAAACGTAAAACCAGATGTTTAAGAGACGAAGTTAAGAAATTACTTTTCTTTTTATTTGGTAAATACATCTAATTTGAGAAGATAGCTTATGAAATACAAAACTATCTAGTCGCAATAACCTTTAGACTATATCTGAAAGATTATTATAATCTTGATCTGGATTATCAAAAATTTTGATGAGATAAATCATCAATATAAGTAGCATAAAATATTTATCATGATACTGTTTAGTATGATACTCATTCGAATCCTTATAATGTGCTCTATAGTTATATGATGTCTTGTTTAATGTAATACAATTTGGCTTATAAATAGTGTAATTATCTCATGTGGATGTTTTAAAAGATAAATAAAAAACTAAGAAAAAATTCATAGATACTTTTTTTATTCAAAATAATTGTCTTGACATGATTCCAAGTCATTAGTGGTAAATTGTGTTTTAGATGTAAATGAAAACGAAAGGGTGTTAAAATTCTGAAGACAAAACAAGAAAGAACTTTTAGGGGGTGAAAATGAAATTATCACAAGGTTAGGTGGTGGTGCAGCTATAATAAATTACAAGTGGATGCCAACTAGCGAGTTGAAAAGGGAACGTGGGCCCAAAAGATGATGCTGACACTATGGTGGTCCCCACGCGTTGAAAATAGTGGCCCCCGATCTGAGTCTACCATATCGTCTCGTTAGATGATACAAAACACCACAAATGTACAAGAAAAAATAGTAATCTTATTCAAAAAACTAATTTTTATCATAAGTTTGTAGGCCAATTTACTTTGGACCATTAAAGATCATTAATTCTGTAGAATTATGTTAGGGGCGTTTGGTTTGCACGTGAATATCGAAATCGGAATCAGAGTGGCTATGATAGTGTATAGGTTTGACATTATATGAATTTGGACGTAAAAGTCATAGTATTGAAATGAGAATGAATATGATTACCATTGATAGTGTTTGAAACATATCGGAATTTAAATATGTATCGAAGGTGTGCGGCCAAAAATTTGGCCGAAAAATTTTGACCGACAGGAATAGTGATCGGCCGGCAAACGGCGGCGTTGATCGACGGGTGCCTTTGACCGACCTGTTTGACCATTGGGATGGGTGGGGGCAGCGGACATGGGTTGAGGGGTGGTCGAGCTCGAAACCTATACCCATATTAAAATACAAGAGGGTTAGTATATCAAAAAAACGATATCTATTGTCAAATACTCAGATATCAATCCGAAACTCATACCCCCAATTTTAACAAGCAAACAACGTATATGAGTTTGGAGCCCTCCAAACCCATAACCTTAATAAAGAAACCCTAATCAAACACCCTCTAATTTCATTCTTACTAAAATTGACCTATAAATACTAGAATCATAAGATTTGAAGATATATTTTTTTGAGAAAAACATGCAGAATTTTTGCTGCTTCTTTCTTTTTTCCCCTGCTATTAGACTATTCAAAACATAATTTCAATCTTTTTCTAGAAGAATCAAATGACAATAATAAATTGTTATGTCTTGAAAAGTATTTTCTAGTACTGCTGGACTATTTCTTTAAATCTAACATGAAAACTTTTCATTATTAGACCAGCATTGTTGTCGGATCAATAAAATTAATACCAGTGCTTTTAATGGTACCGGGTTGGGATCTACCCACCCAACTTTTCTCACCCCTTTTGTGACCACGCGACACGTGACACCAAGGAAATGGTGAAACTAGATGAGGGTCATCCTCATCTAGACTCACCACCCCTTACTGCCACATATCGCGCGGTCACGCGTCACCGCGCCCCCTTGCGGTGAGGTGATCCTATCCCAATGGTACCATTTCATTAGTTGTTTGATTAAATTTGTTGGATTTTATTCTTAGGTTTACAAATATACTTTTAAGAATAAATTTAAGCTAATGAGTTTAAGCAAATAAAATCCTATCGCATCATTGACCAATGTGTATTAGAGTTTTATTAAAAAAAATATACAACAACAACATTATCCATTGTTTTACTGACGGATATACGCAACCATACCCACGTATTAAAAACACAAAAGTTATTTTCTGATGACCCATAATGATGCGTCAAGATGTGTCGATCCATGACTTGAGTTCGGACCCTTTATAAGTTATTAGATGTAAAATTTAAAAAACAATTTACTGAAATAAATCTATTATTTGATTTACATAGTTTATAAAATTCAATTGAACAACCTTTAATAAAATAATATTATAGGATATCTGGATTAGAAAAATAGAAAGAACGCTTCATATATTCAGATACAGTGCTTGCTTTACAGTCATCTGCCTCACTTCCTCCCCTTTCTTCCGTGACGTCATTCCCGGAGTCTCCTCACCCCATTCGCGGTGTCCAACTCCCTCAATCCCTAACCCCCCAATTTCTATCCATTCTCCCGATAATTAATCATCTTTGTCCTGATTTTTCAATTACTTCCTCCAATTTTCCCACCTTCAATCGATTATTGTTGCCTAGGTTTTCCATTTCCGTTGCCCTGATCAATTCTCACCTTCAATCATTTTCAATTCCATGAAATGATCGAGAATTTCGACCGCGGAGTCGCCATTGACTGCCATTCATGGTCAAAATCAATACACGAGACGGTGAATGACTCCCATCATTTCACCGTCAAAGGTTACTCTTTAGCCAAGGGGTTTGGTCCAGGTAAGTATGTGTCTAGTGATATTTTTAACGTTGGAGGTTACGATTGGGCCATTTACTTTTACCCCGATGGTAAGAATCCGGAGGATTCTTCTACGCACGTTTCCGTGTTCATTGCACTCGCTAGTGAAGGAACCGATGTGAGGGCTTTGTTTGAGCTTACTCTTATGGATCAGAGCGGAAAAGGGAAGCATAAAGTGCATAGTCACTTTGATCGAGCTTTGGAGAGCGGGCCTTACACTTTGAAATATAGAGGAAGCATGTGGTAAGTCGTATGATTTTCTGGTTTTCTTTTTCACCCCCGTTTCGTGTTTTTAGTGGAGTTTACTCGAGCACAAGAGTGATGTTTACTGTCTAGATTATGGATTATACTACTTTTCTGGCCGCATTTTTTTGGCATTGTAGGGGGGGGGGGGGTAGGGAGGCAATTGGTCCTCTCTTGTTTCGTGGTGTTCTCTGGCATCTTGGTTATACTCTGTCCTGTTCTGTTTTCCGGTTGGGTTGACATTATCTTCATTATTTCTTGTGACATTGTCTTTACCTGAGCTGATTCTCTTATGAGACCTTAATTGACATGGGGCATTAGGATTATCAAAGCATATAGCTGGTAAAAATATAGATGCCCTGATGCAGTTGAAAAGCTTTAGTAGAACTTGTAGGGATGCTAGAGTAGATTCATTCTAAAGTGCTCGTTTGTATTTTAAAATTAAGATGAAGGTGTGGTTGTACCTTGTTTCTTGATTTGCAGGGGCTACAAACGGTTCTTTAGAAGAGTTAATCTGGAAACATCCGATTATCTTAAGAATGATTGTCTTCAAATGCATTGTACTGTAGGAGTGGTTAGATCTCGTGTAGAAGGACCCAAACTATTCGAGATTCAAGTGCCACCATCAGATTTGGGGAAAGATATGAAACAACTGTTGAATTCTGGAGTTGGGGCAGATGTTTCATTTCGAGTTGGTGATGAAACGTTTAAGGCTCATAAATTGATACTTGCTTCACGCTCTGAAGTGTTTAGAGCCCACTTTTTTGGAAATATTGGGGATCCTAATACAGATGAAGTTGAAGTCGTTGATATTGAACCTACAGTTTTTAAGGTACGGATAATCTTGTGATGATTTTGTTTTTGTTCATCCTAACAATGTAGAATTGTTGGAATGATCCAAAAGGATAAGACCATTCGAATTGTCATAAAGACCTTATGCAATTTCTGCTTGCAGCATAATGACCTTCATTTTTTTTTTGTAACGTTCCTCCTTGGCATGGATGGTGTATCTGCTAATGGATTACGTATCAACTAGTTTTTGGCTATATGATTAATGAGCTGCTGTTAGCACTCACCAAAAAAAAAAAAGAGCTGCTGTTAGTGTGTGCGAATTTTTTTTCAGAGTTTTTGCATTCTGTTGAAACTGATGTGGAAATATTTAGGTCTATGGGCTCGATCAGAATTTTTATATATGTCAATATGATTTTCACATGGAATGCATAGTCTACGAGTGAAAAAGAAAAACTGATGGGTACATATGTTGGTCGACACATAATGGTGTAGGAATCATAACTAGCTCAATTGTGTTCTACCAAAATGCTACCAAATGCTGTTTTTGTTCACCTTCTCTCTCTGTGTTCTGTGATCCGAAGATAAACGGGTAGATATGTTGGTGGAATCTTAATGGTATGGTTGAATCATAACTAGGGCAAGGATTTTACTGCCGAACCCTATGAAATGCTCATTTTGTATTGCCTTATCCGTCTCTTCCTGTCCTGCTGTTAGCTATTATTAGATATTGAATTATTTTCTCTTTTTCTTGTTGGTCTGAACTTTATGGCATTAATCTTTGGTTTTGTAGTTGATGCTCCAGTATGTCTACTCTGATGACCTTCCCGAGCTGTATGAACTTAGCTGTTCAATATCAGACTCTACATTTACCAACATGCTGCAGCATCTCTTGGCAGCTGCTGATCGCTATGGTTTAGATAGGCTGAGACTGCTATGTGAAGCTAAACTGTGCGAAGGAATGAACGCAGAAACTGTGTCAACGACACTTTCCCTGGCTGAGCAGCACCATTGTTTGCAGCTGAAGTCATTATGCTTAAAATTTGCTGTGGCCAACTTGGGAGGTGCGTTTAGTGCGTAGATCTGGGAGATGCACGGTCAATATTTCGGCGAATAAGCTGGAAGAAAATTACAATTATTTTAGTGTGCATAATTAAATAGGTGGACACATAGTCGGACAACTTTCACCCATAGTCAAAAACTTGATAGGGCAAATAAGAGAGAGTCTATTCATGCAGCAAGACTCACCTGTCTGACATGGATCTGCAGATCTGCTGTTTTGATTTTGTGGGTTTTTTCTTCTCCCACCTCTGGTGACAGGAAAAGAGAGAGAGAGAGAGAGAGAGAGAGAGAGAGAGAGAGAGAGAGAGAGAGAGAGAGAGAGAGAGAGAGAGAGAGAGAGAGAGAGAGAGAGAGAGAGGTGGTGGTTAGGGTGGGAAGTGGAGGTTCTATCTGCACATTCAATTATCTTTTACCTAACTACCTAAGGTTTGTGTTCCAGTGAATGAATATTTTATGATTGTGTACATTTAAAAAAAAAAAAAGATTTATGGTTTAGTTTTGTGTTTCTGTGGCAGGATGTTTTTAGATTAACAACTAGCCAACTAATTCATTTTGTGATATTGATTTGATTGTTAAACTATGGCCTTGAGTCAAAGATCTTGAAATGGGAAAATCTTGGGGGTCCCCCATTAGATGTTTGGACCTGTAGTGTTGAGGACGGATGGAAGAAGACTTACACTTCATAAGGATTTTGTGTCTAAGCTGTAATGAAATCTTGTTGCGAGTGAATATATATGCGTATCTACTTTGATTCAAGAGGACCTTCTGCTGCACATGGTGAATGATTTCTCCACAGTTGCTCCATTGTTGGAACCATAAGATTTTAATTTATTGCTTGTTTCTGGTGATGAATGATTTAGAGACGGTGATTGATGTTTTTATTTCTTTGTCTCAGCTGTTATGCACTCAAAGGGTTTTCAGTACTTAAAGGAGAGCTGTCCGTCACTTGTGTCCGAGTTGTTGGAAACTTGTGCTTCAGGGGATCAGAACTTGAGTTTAATTTCCAGTAAGAAAAGGAGTGGGAGCAGTGTCTTTGGACTAGAACTAGGGCCTGATGTCGCTGCAGCAGATTCTATGAATGCCAACAGTAGACGCGTTCGGAGGCGGATGTAAACTAGTATTGTAACTGTATCTGTTTTGTAAGAAACATAGGCCCTATGCTTATGAACTGTACATTAGTGAATTCTCATGTTGCTTTTCTTGTGGATAGTAATAGTGTGGAATATAGTCACTGAAATCTTTAGGCAAAATAATGCCTTTTAAACAGCCATGGTTCGACAAGACTAGCTTATGACCTTGTTTGTTTCAGAGCTCGGACTGCACTTTATCATTGTTATTTGTTACTCGAGTCGGCCCTTTAGCTGCTGGCTCAAAGGCAGAGAAAGAGGAGAAGATGTGAGGCCCTCGAGGCCAGGTTCATCCTTACTGCGTGGTTGTCCCCTGATAACTGCAATATCTGATGAACAAATCTGTTTATATTATATTATTGTAACTTTTTTTAGACGGGTTTTGGAGCAACTAGTGAAGTTGATGCTTTGTGACCTTGAGGTCATATGTTCGAGTCGCGAAAACAGCCTCTTGCATAGAGTGTAGGGTAAGGTTGCACACATTAGATCGCGAAGCGATCCGGCCTCACCTTGGTCAGGACCCTAATTTCGCTTCAAAAGCTAGCTTGTAAGGGAAGGTTTGATCACAACCTTATACACCAGTCCAGGATGTCTCCGCGGCCGATGTGGTACTTATCATTTCCACCCTTTTCAGGACCTGACTGCCTCAGTCGGTGATCTGACTGCCTCGGTCGGCGTTTCTGTCTGCCTCAGTCGGCGATCTACCGAGCATCGGCACAACAGAACCAGAGCTCTGATACCAAATGATAAGGTCAGGACTCTAACTTCGTCTCAAAAGCTAGTTTGTAAGGGAAGATTTGATCATAACCTTATACACCAGTCTAGGATATCTCCACGGCCGCCGGAAACGTCCTTAACTTTTTCGTAACCCAATATTTAAAACATGCTATAGCCTTCAGAAAAGACCTTCAATTCTACTAATACTATATAAATTGACGAAATTATATGTATTTAAAACAAAACGTACGGCGCCTTTGCGGTCCTCATCTATTGAACCTTTTTTTATGTAAAAGTGAACCCAAATTTGCTTTTAACTGTCTGCAAGAAGAACATTACGGTAGTTAGGTAATACACATACACAAAGCAAAGATAGAAACCAAAAGCCAAGAGACTGCATCATATATAAAAACCAATTGTAAACAAACAAGACAAAAAGAAAGGCGGAAAAATAGAGTCGCTGAACCCGGAAGGAAGTATTTCCCCCAGATTACATTAAGACGATCGATCTTTTTCTCCACAGATTGCTTTTTTCTCAATTTGAATATTCCATGATCTCATTTGTTTCTATTTCCAATAAACTTAGAGAGCAAACTCTTCATTGACTTTAGAATATAATCAAATAAAATAAAACGACTTTGGTTGTGTTTTTATATTGTGAAATAATAATTTATCGACACAACTTAACGTTATTATTGACTTTAGAATATAATCAAATAAAATAAAACGACTTTGGTTGTATTTTTATATTGTGAAATAATAATTTATCGACACAACTTAACGTTATTTTCATTATGTGTCGTATGGAAACATCTGTATGTTTCTACTTTCTAACACATACGTATGTAATAGACGAGAGTCTCTAAAAAAAAGATATCCCCATTTGGTTGTTTCACCAATCCCCGTTGCTAACTTTTGATTGGTACGCATGTCAACTTCTTTTGAAATTTCATCATCTCTGTTTTACCCGATCCCCATATGATTACATTAGGCTAATCCGCTTGCACCTTCGTCACTTTCACCATGTTATAGTTGTCCATATTTCGTCATAAATAAAAGAAATAAAATGAACAAAGCCCGTGAAACACATCACGGTTAGGAAGAAAAAATATTACATTACACTGCTTTAAAGTCTATCCTCGATTCAAATAGAGATCTACATTTCAATTTATTTATTATTTTGATACTTTTTTATATAACCAATCAGTAGATCCAATCTTGGTAGAAAGATCAAGATAATTCCCTTGTAAATGAAAATGACAAGCAAGATCTATACATACATTTCCATCTATAGCATGTCGCCGATAAAATTCATGTTAATTTCATGCAAAGGACTTTGATCGGCATTAAAACTATCTAATCCGTCTAAGATGAAATCAAACCTTAAAAAACTACTATTAATTTTCCAGAAATTAAGAATTTCTCCTCAAATCAACCACCACAACGCTTACATTATCACTACTGTGCCTGGCTAAGGCCAATTTGGTCAACAATATAGACGCATCAGAACAAGCCTTGTCGGAGCTCTCCCCGCCGGCAGCCACTGCGACGTCATTTCCCGGAAATCGCGGTGGCGAAGGAGGCTTCTGGGCTCGAAGGCACATCCGTGCAACACCACATGCGGTCTCATTTGATACCACATCCCATAGCCCATCGGTGGCTAGTATTAAGCACTCGTCGTCGGAGCTCCGGTCTGTGACGGTCACCTCCGGCTCGGATATTACGTAGGGCTTCAAGTAGTTATCTCCGATCGCCCTTGACATTGCTAAAACTCCCAGCACTCTAGCTCCATCCCAGTATATAACTCGCCCTCCGGCAGCCTCTATCCGTGTCAACTCGTCCGGCCTGTCGGGCTGCAAATCAACGACCACATGGGTTAGAACCACCAAAATCATATAATCCCACTAATAAAATAATAAGTTGAAGCAAGATATAACAAACAATCAAACAAACAATCATACTCAGTATATCTCAACGACCGCACAAAGCTATTGTTAGGGTGGTGACAGACATGCAAACAATACCCGCAAATAATACCCATCTCAAGATATAGAGATTTTATTTCCAGTTACACCCCGGCGGGTATATGTATATGCACGTATATAATAATAATAGAAATATTTACTAGTGAAGCTATATGTAGATGACGATCTCGTAACCTATTTCTATGTCATCTTCTATTCGGTGTAATGAGATAGGAAAACATGTTTATAACATATGTATAAAACAATCTCTATGTTCTAACATATGTATATTCGACCTTCTATACCAACCAAATAACACATCTTTAGTGTCTTCTAGTTTTTCGAGAGATCTATATAAAAGCTTTGCAATATTACTAAAAGACGTCTTAAATATCGTACGTGTTAATCCTTTGATGGGCTTCTAATTTAGTATGGTTCTATCTAAAAGATTGCAATTTAATTATTTGTCTTAAATAATAAGTAACATACAAAATGGAAAACTATGGTTAGGAGCCATAACTTTATTGACCAAGACAAAAGTTGGGATTAAATTTACCTTGTGATCCACGGAAAGAGGAACGGCGGTGCCTTTCCGGCAAAGAACAGCCCGAGAATCGCCGCAATTAGAGACGATAATTTTCTCCGGGGTGACGACGGCGACGACAGCTGTAGATCCAACTGCATCGCACTGAGGAGTTCTCAGCTCACAACGGCAAGGAGAAGAACCGCCGGCTGCGGCGGACCAATCGGTGACCTCTTTATCCATGCGGGAGAAACTCGTTGTCATCATTTCTTTCCATGATCGATCTCCGATTTCCAGCTCATCTTTAACGATCTTATGCATTCGATCTTTGCACTTCATAGCCACCTAAAGGAAATTCAAAACCCATAAAAATTTTTAACAAAATCAGGAATATATACTTCAGTTCGAACGGAATAGTGATAGACTATTGCTAAACTCTTTAAAAAATATAATTCTTGAATAAAAATCTTACATGGGAGCAACCATGGCCGTCATAAACGCCGTAAAAATGAAGAGAATTTTCTGTTTCTTGATGTCCTTTAGAAAAATCTGGGTAAACAGCGACCGCGTCTTCCATATCTCGTCTCCGACCACAAACGGAAGTCATCCCGAACTTTGGTGGGTCCGACTCAACCGCGACCGGCGATGAAGAAGAAAGCAAGGGCCCACATGAATTCAAGTTCGCAGAATCGGAATCTTTAATTTCCGTTAGCTTAATCTCATCAATTTGGCGGTAAGAAAGCTCAATTTTCTGCCGTTTTCTTCTTCTTTCAAGACCGGAATCGGAAGGAAAGTATCTGAATTGATGAATCTCCATCCTTCTCCTCCTCGCCGACTCCGAACTGGGCTCCACCGGCTTCGCTGTCTCCGTTTCCCCACCAGCATTACACATTGCAGCCATTGTAATTATAAATCTCAAGAACTCTACAAAACTGAATCACAAAACTAAGAAAGGAAAAATAAAATTTTGATACTATTCTCTCCGGCAAACGAGGAGAGAGAAAAAGAGATGCGATAAGAAGAGGAGGAAGAAGTCGACGGAGGGAAAAGTTATATGTATAAAGGGGAGAGAGGAACACATAATGCTTGAGGGGAAGTCACGGTCAGCTGCCCGTCACCGTCACGGGTAGAGTCCGACACGTACAGTTGTTGTGACGTAGAGAGGTGGGGACAGAGAGTAGATCACAACCGTCCATTTTGTGATCGGAATTCTCTCTCACAGGAGAGAACACCACGTTTGCTTAAGTTAAGGGAAAGGGGAATAGGTGGACCAATGAGAAAGAAACACGGCCTGAGGTGGAGACAGACTATCCTTTATTGACACGCATGTGGTCCTAGAGCGGGGCCCCACCTCAAATCCCTAATCCTATATGTTACCGTGCAACACGTGACACCAGGAGTGGGTTTTGAAGTTAGATGCAAGTCATTCTCATCTAGCTTCATTATCTACCTTTGCTACCACGTATCGCACGATGACGTATAGAATGAGAGTAAAATGGGTGAAGGTATCTCATTAGCTTAGGCGATGTGGAAGCGGGAGGGCCCATCCAAAGGCTGATATTCGCTTTTCTAGTCTTCTCAAAAAAAAATTTAAACACGACTTTGTCTTAGGATACCAACGTGGCAAGACCATAGGATACGAAAATCTGGATTTTCTTCGTCAATTCCACGCGTCTTCCTTTGCGTGGATAACGAGACCCGCGTAACAGTCTTATGAAGCATGTGTAGAATATACAAATTAAAAGTTCAGCGGTTTCTTAAATTAGGTGAGACATTACATTGTGAACAACACAAGGTGTTTTCCGCAAACCAGGCTTTCAGCTTAGCAGTAGAGGAACATTCACACAGTGCGAGTCCTTGGAATCGAACTCTTGATATCTTGGAACAAATATCAACACGAATATAACTGTACTATGCCTTGAGAGCAAGGTTGTAGCAAATTTGGTAATATATTGTCTTAGTTTCAACAATTTTTGTAAAATCTATAAATCAGATCATTTGATTTTAGTGGAAATGTTTATAATTTGGTGTTTATAAGGTGTATAAGCACAAACACATTGCGATATGAAGGCCTCATCAAACGGTAACGATTTAGCAGGGCTGAACCTCTTCGTCCTAAAAAGGGGTTGGGATCTCCTTACCCCCACTTTCCTCATCTCTTTTGTAACCACGAGACACGTGGCAGCAAGAGGAGGTGGTAAGGCTAGATGATGGTTAGTTGCATCTAGCCTCACCACCCCCTCTTGCAGCCACGTGTCGCGCGGTCACGCGTTACCGCATCCCTTTGTGGTGAGGGGATCCTATCCCCCTAAAAAGGAGAACAAATCTCCTGACCCCCTTTAAAGGAGGTATTAAATGACCCGCTGACACGTGACACACATGGAGGTGGTAAAGCAAGGTGCGGGTGACCTCTACCTAGCCTCACCATCTCTTATGTGTCACGTGGCGGGCGGTCCCAAAGGAAGTGAGGGGAACGAGGTGAGAGGATCCCGATTGCCTAAAAAGAAGTAGTGACGGGTAACCTAATGATATGTGTCTTTAAAATTTCTTGTGTATTATTTTCTTGTATCAAAAGACGAAATACTTCGTACTGCTATCGTTCCTGTCAAAAAACACTGTGAAAAATGTAAATTAGTAGTCGAGTCACGTTAGAGCCTTTCTGATATGTAATTGTGGGTTAGTTTGGAAATGGGAAGAGAGAAAAAGAAGGTAATGCCACGTAAGGGAGGGAAATAATAGTAGTAGGCGACAGAAGATGGGGCCAGAAGTCAGAATCGATTTGACGCTTACGGAATATCTGAAATTATGTTATCCTTGTTGGTGTAATGATAAGATGGAAACGTGGTGATGCTCTGACGTGGAGCTTAAGCTTCAAACTCAACTCTTTCTTCCTCCTTACACGTGGACTCAGATGACTTATATCTTCCCCCCCATTTTAACTTTCTTGCTGGACCCCTCATTACACGTGTTTGAATCTCTTAACTCCATTTTCCTCATTTTTTTTGTGACCGCACGATACGTATCAGCAAGGAGAGTTGAGCCTCGGGTTGGGATATTCTAACACTACTTTCATTATCCCCTTTGTGACTGCACGACACGTGGCAGCAAGGAGGGGTGGTGAGGCTAGATGAGGGTCACATGCCTCTAGCCTCACCATCTTTTCTTGCTTCCACGTGTCGCGCGGTCACGCGTCACCGCATCCCTTTTGGGGTGAGGGGATCCTATCCCTCCTTACACAGGATAGGATCCCCTCACCGCAACAGGGTGCGGTGACACGTGACCGCGCGACACGTGGAAGCAAGAAAAGATGGTGAGGCTAGAGGCATGTGACCCTCATCTAGCCTCACCATCCTTTCTTCATGCCACGTGTCACGCGATCACAAAAAAATGAGAAAAGTTGAGGTGAGGAGATCCCAACCCTCCTTACACACCATTGTTTTGCTGGAGCCGTAACAAATTTTGACGACCTCTTCTAAATTCCTCGTTCTTATGTATAATTTCAATTTAACTTTTTTAATATAATTTAAATATACATTAATTAACTTTTTTTTAATATAATTTAAATATACATTATATTAAAAAATCATATAATGTATATTTAGTTAGACGTAATTTACTTCAAATTGGGCCTTTATATCTAGAACTTTGATCATCAGTCGAACTTCAGTTTGTCCAATTGCAGTTCATAAAGTTCGATTTGCCAAGCTTATTTATATTATTATGACTTTAGACCAAAGACACAAATAAAAAAAAGGATTATCTGTTAGGTTTCATGGACGATCTAGTATATATAGAGCCGGAGGTTTCATTAGAATCAAAGGATGAAGTTATTGTTTGTCTGTTTTTCACCCTCTCCAGACTTTAACGGTAGCTTTTGATGTCGTTGGAATATACTATGTATAGTTGTTGTTGTTTCATGTACGATCTACTTTTCATTTTAATGGAAGGCTACAAGAGGCTAAAATTTCAAATTCTAATTTACAAGGATTCTCCAAAAATGATTTAACAAACTATAATCAAAATGCTGTTCGTATTTTTAATGATTAAACAATATATCAAATGATTTTTTAAATCTAGATTTTCCAACAAACCGGAACATGTAGAAAACAAAGGAGCATTAATAGTGAGGATTCTGTTGTTTCTTGGATGCTGACATATATGTAGGATTGCTGACTTCTACAGGAATAATCATAAGCTATAAAAGTGTAATTATATAATTTAACTTTATAACATCATTTGATCCAAGAAACTATAGCTCATTCTCATCATGTGTGTGGCTTTTTCCCTTTGTATAGTGTTAAAACTTAGATTTATATGAACCGTGACTCATATCCACTTAAAACCTTAAGTCAATGGATGGTGATATCTTATACTAACTTATATATTTTTTTGAAATTGGCTAATGCGAGATACTATTCTCAACACCCGTCCTCACATGGTATAATGGCTTGACATACACACGCGCCTTAAAACCCGCTCTCAATTACAAGCCGCAAGCTATACATGAACATCTAAACTTGGATGTGTGGAGACAATAAATTGCTAACCATGTGCTAGGCAAAGTGTGAGTCTACATTTTAAATTGACTCCGATACCATGTTGAAACTTGAGCTTATATGAGATGAGGCTTATATCCACATGAAACATTAAGACAATAAGTGATGATACCTCATACTCATATAACTCATATATATTTTCTCTTAAACTGAACTAATATGAGGCAATGTTCTCAACATATATCTGACATTCTTTTTTTCCTTAAAGAATGTGTGTTATCATATTGTTGGTGATAATTTTGTATTGTATTCAACGGTAAGTTTGTACGTAAATTGTTTATGCACTTTTAATGGGTTGAAGAAGAATCCGTACAACATATATATATTTTTTTTCATTAAGATAATTTGTATATGCTGATTGCTCGAGCTAATTATACTTTTCTTGAAAAAATTATGTGGGCGTTGCCATCTGTCAGATGAAAAATAGCCTGAAGTATAAATAAAAGGTATATGCTTGTGTGTTTTTCTTCTTTGTTTTTGGATAAGAATTATGCTTTGTGTTAGTATTTATAAGATGATAAAACAGGGAACGGATTCCTTGACCGTCTATTGCCTCACCATCTCTCTCTGCTGCTACGTGACGGACGGTTACGCAGGCGGTCACAGAGAAAGAGTCAGAGGGTCCCAATCTGATAAACCACGATATAAAAGTGCGAGGCAGATGATTGAGCCAAGAAAGAATATCTGCTAAATAATGTACTTTGTTGTGGCGAAATTTCCAATGAAAAAAAGATGATATGACGGGAAAAGAAGCAAAAAAAATTCGGTTTTTTTTTTTTAAAAAAAATCTATCAATTTTGGAACAAAATTCTATTTGTTTCCTACGTGGTTTTTCCCCCTTCAAAATCATATAAATGTCTTAATACGATTACATTAAAACTATGTTGTAACTATATCGATAAAAACACACCACAATTATATCAAAACCGTAAAACACATTATCGTTTTCTTGATCAAACGATAATGTGTCCTTCAACCTTCAACCCACTTTAGTTGTACCAGGTTGTGTTCAGTTCCCTATAAAGACAACGTGTGGTACATATGAAGACAACGTTGTGTTCAACTCCCTATGAAGACAACGTGTCGACCTCCCCTGCATCTGCTTTGTTTGTGCCACATGTTGTCTTAAGAGCAGTCTCTAGAGCATAGTTCAGTTGGTACTAAAGTTGAGTATTGATCCTTTTGAAATAGGAGATAGTTGATGACATAATGATGGATCATGATATCATTAGTGGGTAATAGTATACAAAAGGGCTCCTATACTGATTTTTTTGCTTGTGCAGCTGAGGTTTTCCTCCTGTGCATCTAAGTAAGGGGATATGATCCCCTCACCGTAAAAGAGATGCGATGACGCGTGACCGTGCGACACGTGGCAACAAGGGGGAGTGGTGAGGCTAGATGAGAGTCACCCGCATCTAGCCTCACCACCCCTTTTACTGCCACGTGTCGTGTGGTCACAAAGGGGATAAGAAAAGTGGGGTTAGGAGATCCCAACCCCTAAGTAAGAGCATATTTCATAAAATTATAATAATTATCGATAAACTTGTTAAACTGTAATACTTTTGTGTTTATTGTCATATAATCGACATCTATAGATTCTTATATGATGTTGGTTATAAGCAAACCACATGTAGAAGTACTTAATATTAAAAGAAATGAAAGTTAGGCAACAAGAAAAACTAAAAGCTTCTCGGTGCACTAGGCTCTCGTGTTTGTGCAGGGTCCGAAAAAGGGCTAAATAGCTTCGTGATCTGATGTATGCAAGCTTATTCTACACTATGTGCAAGAAACTGTTTCCACGGCTCGAAAATAGTTAATCTAATTGACAATATTTATATTGATGTAATGTGTTTTATTTTATTTATCTTTTTTTGGGTTAAAATGCCAATATATTAACTAGAGCCGTCAAAGCATCAAGGGAGATACAACTCATACAATAGCCCTACTCATCGGTCAACAGACTGTCCTACGTGTACTACTCATCAATGTAAAGCATTCTTAAACAATAGATGATATAACGCTTATGTCTACAAGTTGTGGGTAGAGTTTATACATAACTTTATACACATACATGCATATTTTATGTGTTACATCCCTAGATACAAATGGTGCTCATTCGAAGATGTTTTTGTTCCTAGCTTGCCAAATGAAATAGACGATCGCATCCAAAATAATCTTGGTTGTCTTAGCTCTCACAGATGTCCTCTTAAACCTGTGTGATTCCCAAGCGAGTAATCTACTGATGAGTTGTATATCCATGTTACACCACATAAAATAACCCCAAAAAAATACGTTTCTTACTTCTTAATCCGTATTTATCACCAAACTCCTTAGTTGCGACTTCATTGGCTTCTGTATGAGACACTTGTATTTTAGGAATCAGTGTTAATTTGACAATTATCTCCTTTTTTTTATTGAAAGAATGAAAAACCCCAAGACAAGTAGAACAAAATTATAGACACAAAATACGCCAAAGTGTTTGTTAGTGATTCACAAAAACTGAGCAACGATCATACCCAATAATATTTTAATAAAAGCGTTAAGCTATCGCTAGGGTCTGGAGAGGATGAGAGGTATATAAACAATATTCTATTTCAAGAGATAGAGAGTTTATTTCCAGTGAGACCTCCGGCTCTATATGTACATGCATAGATGACACGATAATAGAAATATGATGTGCTAGTGTTCTAGTGAAGGAATTCAGTAAACAAATAGAAATGATTATGATATTAAAATAATTATAATCGTATATATACACAAATAATGAAATACAAGAAAATTATATGAATGTGACAGATGGAGATAAATCTTTACCCGTGATATATTGTGTTCGTATGGGAAAATCATGGAAGATGACAAAGCTTGATGACATATATTCTCTATAAGTCAATTTCTTTACAATTTGGCATATTTTATCCCATCGACATTTAGGTGGCGTTTGGTTGGGGGAAATGAGAATGAAGGAATGGGTTTGGAGGAATCCAAACCCATTCCGGCGGTTTGCTTGGGGTGAATGGGGGAATGAATTTTATTTTGATATCCAACTATTTGGTAATGGATATCGTTTTTTGATATACTAGGTCTCTTATCTATCAAAACGTGGGAATGGGGGAATGGGGAGCCGCCGGTCAATGATGCCGGCCACCGCCGGCCCGCCGCCGTCGGTCCGCCGCCGCCGACCACTATTCCGATCGGTCACTATTCTCATTCCTATTTTAATTCCAAACAACTATCACTTTTAACCCCAAACCTATATCCTCCAAACATATTCCCTATCATACCCATTCCGATTCTAATTTAACCCCAAACCCATATCCTCCAAACTCATTCCCTATCGTACCCATTCCGATTCTAATTCCGATTCACAAGTGCCAACTAAACGCGAGTTTAATAAATTTCGGAAGTATTAGCAAACCTATTTCTCTCTTTTTCAGCCAGATTGAGTTCATTGGATTTATACTTCTAATCCTCTCCCAAAATTGTTAATATCGATTGTAAACATCAAAATTATAATCGCTATCACACACTGTTCACCTTATTCCTATTAAAACTACACATATAACAAAAAAAAAAAAAAAAAAGTTAGTCAACTTAAATTATGTAAAAAGGAATTGGAAAAAAATTTAAAAAAAAGTTAGGGATATTACATGGAAACTTCACACACGAGTTTAACTTTCCAAGAAGATACGGACTTAGTTAATAAGCTATTGACGATGACGAAAACAACACATACCCAGTATATTCCAACCACAACAAAAGTTATCGTTGAATCTAGAGATGGTGAAAGACAGACAAACAATACATTCATTCTAAATGATAGAGAGTTTGCTACCAGTGAAACCCTGACTCTACATGTTCCTATAGCACAATAATAAAGATATGATGTGTTATTGTGTTAGTGAAAGAATTTAGTAAATGTAAATGGAAAGTTTATGTCAATAAGCTATTGACTTAACAGCAAATCTTTCAGAAAATTTGTAATGGCATTTTTATTTTCTTTAATTTGTTAGACATAGTAAATCTAGGTTATTATTCTTTATAAAATAGTTTTGAAATGTTATTCAGCAACAATAAGAGAATTTAAAATAAAAGCATTACGTTAACAACACTAATAAATATTTATCCACTTTAATACAAGAAAGAAAAGGACTTGTATGGTTAATTTCTCCATATGTCCTTTTAGGCGGTGTTTGGTTGGAAGGTTTCTCATTAAGAGTATGGATTTGGAGGAATCCAAATCCATAAAAAAATGTTTGCTTAGAAAAATAGGAGGTATGAGTTTTGGATTGATATACAAGTATTTGGTAATAGATATCGTTTTTTGATATAATAGCTACCCTTGTCTATCAATATGGGGTATGGGGGGTATGACTTTCGAACCGGCCAACGCCGCTGGCCGCCGTCGCCCATTGTCGCCGCCCGTCGGTCACTATTCCGGCCGGTCAAATTTTTCTGACCAATTTTCCAGCCGCCCACATTCGATACACATTTCAATTCCGATACGTTTCAAACACCATCAGCGTCAATCATATACATTCCCACTTTAATTTCAAACAACTATGACTTTTACGCCCAAACTTATATAGTCAAAACACATACACTATCATACTCATTCCGATTCTGATTCTAATACTCAAGTACAAACCAAACGTCACTTTAGTATCGTCTTACTAGACAAAGTTTGCAAAATAAATATTTTCTTCATAATTAATATTGACTAAATTGAATTATTTTGACACTACTTTATCACATGATATGACACTTGATATTTAAGAAAACTTTAATATTTTTTCCCCTTTAAAAGAAATATGAAATTTGATGGATACAGTCTCTCTCGACTGGTATATTCCCTCGAGCACCATAAAAGTTGGTACTGAGATATAATTGTTTATATCATGTAAATTGAAGTGAATGATTTTATATTAGATTTCTGTACTTATTTTAGTTGGAAAACAAATACTTATTTAAATTTTATAAAACACGACTTCTTAATTTCTTTGGTGTTTATTCAATATAATCTTTTTTTATTTCACAATATATGCATGCGTAACACGAGTAGGGATGTAAATGAACCAAGCCGTTCGGTTGTTCGGCTTGTTAGGTTCAAGCTCGAGCTCGACTCGGATAAAAGGTTAATGAACAGAGCTTGAACACATTTTTCTGTTCGAGCTCGGTAAGTGGCACCGTTCGTTTAAGATGTTCGACTCGTTAATGTTGTTCGTGAGTTAAACGAACCAAGATTGAACAAGTAAATATGTTCGTGTAAATAAACGAACAAGCTCGGCTCGTTTGCTAAGTTAAATGAACAGAGCTTGAACAACGCAATGTTCGGCTCGTTCGGCTCGTTTACAGCCCTAAACACGAGTTATAAACTAATATTTTAACTGCGACTTAATTGTCTTTTATGTGGGACACTTGTCATGAACAAATCATTGGCAACTTGACAACTGTCTCCTTATTCTAGTTCAAATAGTAAAAAAGTCTAAAAAAATAGAAAAAACTAGATACAAGAAATATGACAAAGTGTTAATTATAGAATCACATAAGTTTGCCATTTCGCATATCTTCAACTGGAGCAACCCTAAAGGACAACTGCACTGACAAGAAAAATGTGACACAGATAGATAAATCTTTTCCATGTACTATTGTAGTTTTATTAGATTACAAGATTTGAAGCAATTGTTAATATTGTTGATTTGTGACTTTGAGGTTACGGGTTCAAACTGTAGAAACAACTTCTTGCACAACGTGTAGGATAATGTTGCGCACATCAGATCACAGAGCGATTCGGTCTCTCTTTAGACCCTGCATGTCTAGTGCATCGGGAACACTATTTTTATTGTATTTTTATTCGAATATTTGAAGCTGACAAAGTCTGATGACATATATTGTCCTCCAGGTCAAATTTTTTTTTAAATTTTAGTCTTAATGTTTCAATCCAAATATCACATGCGATATATTTCTTGTATAAAGTGTAGGGTAAGACTGCATATATCAGATTGCAAACTCTTCAGAGCCTGCAGATACCCGGGACCCTGAACATACAAGTTGTTGTTTCCGGTGATCCATTTATCGAATCAAATCTCCCAATCTTACCAAACTTTGACACTGTCGTTAGCGGATGGGATCCCTTCACCGTATGATGAATCACCGCACTGGATCTCTACTACGCGACACGCGGCAGCAGTGGGGGTAGTAAGATTGGATGAGGGTAACGCTCATCTAGCCTCACCACCCCTCCTGCTGCCACGTGTCGCGTGGTGACGCACGCGGTGAGGGGAGAACGGTGAGGAAATCTGAACCCTGTAGTTAGTCTATATTTTAGTAAACTCTACTTTAGGCCAATAGTATCTTATCTATATGGATTACTACTCCCCATGATTTTAATTTTTGGTATAACTCTTGCTCTTCTATTATATTTTTCTTTTCTTTTGTAACTTATTGTTTCCATTTTGTGGTTATAGCAAAACTATTCTCCTGTTATTTTTTTCGACAAATTGTCGTTGATAGCATTTTCGACAACGCCCGGTCAATTCTTTTGAAGGATATTAATGCTGTAAACGAGCCAAACGAGCCGAGCATTGCGTTGTTCAAGCTTTGTTTATTCAACTTAGCGAATGAGCCGAGCTTGTTCGTTTATTTAAACGAACATAATTACTTGTTCAAGCTTGGTTCGTTTAACTCACGAACAACATTAACAAGCCGAACACCTTAACGAACGGTGCCACTTACCGAGCTCGAACAGAAAAAAGTGTTCAAGCTCTGTTCATTAATATTTTATCCGAGCCGAGCTCGAGCTTGAGCTCGAGCTCCAACCAAATGAGCCGACAGCCGAACGGCTTGGTTCATTTACAGCTCTAAGGATCTCTAAGACCATCCCCTCAAAACACCAAAATCTATCCTAAAACCATATTTTTAGGTATGCAGACACAAAATATCAAATTCTCCATCAAATAATAATATTTTTGAAATATTCTTCTAGTATTCTATATTTAATTCATTATTAAAATATTTATACAAAGACTTTAATTATTTTGTTGAATAATTTAATAATTTATTTATAATTAATAATTTAATAATTATTAATTTTATTTAAATATTCTATGTTATTTTTCTATATTATGTAATATCTTTACGTTTAAAATAAAGTTTAATATAAAATTACAAACAAAAGTGCGTAACAATAAAGTATGTAATGTAATTTATCCTATGTTTGTAATGTACTTTATTTAGTTAATCTTATTTTATGTTTAATTATTATTGTTGCATGTTGTATTTTTATTTAATGTAAAATAAATATTAAGTAAAATGTTTTCTTTTGATATTTTTAATGAAAATGTTGAAGATTAACGAAAGCTTTTAATGTAAAATGTTTTATGTTAACAAAGATTAACAACAACAACAACAATCATACTCATTATATCCCTACGACAGCAAAAGCTATGGTCTGGGGAATGTGAGAAGTAGTCAAACAATACCTCTATCCCAATGGATAGAGAGTTTGCTTCCAGCGAGACTTCCAGCCATATATGTACCTCTATAGATGGCACAATGATAAGAATATTATTTAATGCAAAATGTTTTACGGTAATATTGTTTTAAAAAAAGTGATATTTAGTGTTTCATGGTGATGAATAGTATTGCACCAAATTGTGGAGTGAATAATGATTTGACCAAATTATGGGAAAAATGGGTATGTGTTGGAGAAGATTTTTACCACAAAAATGAGTTTCGGGTGAGTTTGTGCATGTGTTGGAGATGCTCTAATGCCATATAATAACTTATTTTTTAATCTATTCAATAAGATCAAGCATACGTAACAAAACTTACATTAAACTAATATATTTAGTATAAATCTGAACGACGGAGACCTCTAGAGTCAGGATATAACTTTTCGCATTAAAATATCTGGTATAGTGACATTAGTAAGTGAGCAAAAAGATCAAACTATATAGATCATTGGTCTTCTTGATGTTGTCTCATTTTATGTTTTTATTACATTATGACTCAAGAGAAAAGGCCTAGTTAATATCCCATCCACCATTTTTTCATCACGTATCTACCATTTTGGTCAATTATAAGTCAATTGTTTACAGCTTATAACTGCAAAATGGAAATAGTTGCACTAATTGAAAAATTGGTGTCATACAGTGTTAAGTTTAAGGAAAATGGAGTTTGTGAAGTAATCTTATGTGTATCAAATCAAATGCATATAGTTAAATTTGATACAATTGTATAATATTTCTTACTCGAATCAAACTCTCTATCATTTGGAATGGATGTACTGTTTGTCTGACTCTCACCATGCCCAGGCCTTTGCATTAGCTTTTGATGTCGTTGGAATATACTGGTATGTGTTGTTGTTGTATAATATTTCTTGCCACGTTAGGTCAAGAAAAAAAGATACATCACATTCACATAATGACATTATTATAAATAACTTATGAAACTTTCAATATTACGGTCAATAATTAAAATTGACTTGTATTATAAAGTTATTTATTATCAATAAAATATATAAAAATAAAGAATTAGCCAAAACAGGGGCCATTTTATTGCTTTATTCTTTTATTGATAAGTGAGTAACCTTTGGGCGAAAAAAAGGCTTTTTATCATGAAATTTTATAAGCTCGTTAGAGCTAAGGTGAAATCCCTCATCCGGTGACTTCCACCATTCTAGCACCAAAAAACACATGTGTGGATGATGCAAATCAGGAGCCTAGCGACCTGCTAAGTTGGGTGAAATCTTACGTAGTGACCCACACAAGGTGTACCCACAAACTAGGCATTTGGCCTAACAGCAGAGACACTGTGTATCAGTGAAATCGAACTCTTGACCTCGTGAAACAAATCTCAACCCGAATATCAACTAGACTATGCTATAGGGGCAAGTTTCTAACATCCTTACAGAAGAAAAAATAATGAAAGAGAAATATATGAGAAGTGGGTCCAAAGAATTATTACAAAGGAGCAAAAAATCGTCTGGAACTGTGGAACTGGGATGGGATTTTTTGACGATTTGTAGGACCCGCAAATCTTTCATGTCTTTACAGGCCAGCCGCTGTTAGATCGCCACGTTTGAGCGACATTTGCTGGCGGAGCAGCGACTCCGTCTCTTGGATTCGGGATAGCATCACATCACCGCAAGGGGGTGCGGTGACGTGTGACCGTGCTATACGTAGCAACAATGGGGGTGAAGAAAGTTAGGGTGGATAGATCCTAACCCCTTGGATTCAACCGCCCAGCATCACCACATGCTTCCAGAATAACCGACTGCAGTACATAACTCAATTGGTATGCTGCTTAAGACATCGTAATAGAAAAGTCCATGTTTGAATCAAGAGAAGTGCAACATGTATGTTTTATTGCTGTCTGCGCCATTGATAATTATGATATTATATCCGATCCAATTATGTTAGAGAGTTGATGACCCAATTTGCAACGGATACCTTGTATGTTCCTGATAATATCTTACCAACTTAAGAAGCCGCTTAACTTTTAATTTACATCTTCTATAAAACATTTTAAGACTGACGGTGCAAACCTACATGACTAAAAGTATTAGCCTTTTGCGCCCCTGGGGGCATAGTCCAGTGGTAAGTGGCAAAGATGATTGAGGCTAGAACCCCGACGTCCCGAGTTCGAGTCCGTGTGGAGACAATTCTTGTTGAAATATTACAAGAGTTGCCTCTGAGCTGGCTGAGTCTCGTGGTCCTCTTCCTTTGCAGGGCTGCCGGTGGAGCACATCCCTCGATTTATATCCCACCTGACTAAAGGGCATCTGGTAGAGGTGGAGGAGAATCCACTCCCTCATCAAAGTATTAGCCTTTTGCTCGAGAATAGCTTTTCATCTCCACCATCCATTAGCCACAATTCAATTTCTCTGCGATAAAGAAAAGGATCACCATTGATTATATAAATAGTAATACCTAGCATTTTAGATCGTAATTGTATAAACCTATACGCAAAAAAGACTGTGATTATATATATATATATATATATATATATATATATATATATATATATATATATATATATATATATATATATATTGTAGATAATAGTGTTTCATTGGAAACCTAGACATGAATGGTATATTTTTTTTTTGTTATGTAATGGAAATAGGTAAAATATACCGTATTAAATAGAGTAATGTCAATGATTTAAATTTGACATAGTTGCGTACATCGTTGCTTTTTTTTCCCCATTTAGTAAGAATTAGTGTTCAGATATATATTCCCTCTACTATGTGAGGTGTAAAAAAATAAAAAAATATATAAAAAAGACATTCTCCGTGCTCTAGGCTTCCGTGGTTGCATAAGGCTTGAAAAGAGATCGAATCGTTTCACAATCTGATAGATAGAGTCTTACCTTATATTTTGTCCAAGAAGTTATTTCCGCACTTCAAACATATGATCTCAATATTACAGTACATGTGTGTAATTTATATACATGCACAAAGTAAGACTCCAACATATATTTCAAAGGGCGATATTCTCCTACGTTTTCACTATACTTTTATTATCCTTAAAAGAATCTTACTGTGGAGTGATGCTTGTCGAGGCGTTATTTTATCGTATGTCTTTTGTAATAAAATCTCATCATTTTTCTCGAATGTGACTGTTTAATTACATGCATAACCGGCAAGTCCCGTGTTTTGACGTTGAGATCAGTAAAGACAGAAAATGAAACAAAATATGAGGCCTCCAATAACATGTTGCCACGTGTACAAAAAGAAAAGAGGTTTAATACTGTTTAAACAAAAGAATTGTTTGTACACGTGTCAGCGCATGATTAGATGCCTCATATTTTGCCTCATTTTCTGTCTTTTCTGATCTGAACCTTGTTTTGACGTGCTTTTGGGGTTAACTTAATTCGCCTCATTTAACAGCGTCACGCTGTATCTATAGAGCAAATCCATCTTTATATTTCAAATCATAACATGTCGACACCAAAATCTAACTTAAATATACCAAATTTCTTGTATTACGTGACATTCTCATGGGTTTATTTTAAAATAACCTCTCGTTTGAATTGTCGATCTCCAAAGAGGGATAGGATCCCCTCACCGCAAGTAGGTGCGGTGACGTGTGACCACGCGATATGTGGCAGTAAGGGGGGTTGGTGATGTTAGATGCAGGTGGCCCTCATCTAGCTTTACCATCCACCCTTGCTGTCACGTGTCGCGCGGTCACAAAGGAGTGAGGAAAATGGTGGTGAGAAGATCCTAAACCCCCCAAAGAATACGACGCGTTGGGATCTCCTCACCCCCATTTTCCTCACCTCCTTTGTGACCACGTGACACGTGTCAGCAAGGGAGGGTGGTGAGACTAGATGAGGGTCACCTACATCTAGCCTCACCACTCCTCCTTGCTGTCATGTGTCGCGCGGTCACGCATCACTGCATCCCCTTGCGGTGAGGGGATCCTATCCCGAATACGACAACCCTAACGGGGCACATCATCCATCCACAAAGAGCCATATAAAAAGATGTAAATCAAATATTTAACTACTTCCTAGCCAGAACGGAACGTGATGTTCACAAAGAATATAAGCCTAAATCGAAAACCTGACTTAAAGTTATTATATTACAGGGTCAAGATTAGAATATGTATTTTTAAATGTAATTTGTTAACTCTCCATCTTTCCATTTCTAATAGAGTCAAGGACGCATTCTTCTTTGACTTTAGAATATGATGGAATAAAGTAAAATGACTCACTAAATTAGATGTGCTTCTTATATTGTGAAATAACAGTTGATCCATACATCTTGACGTAATTTTCATTATGGGTAATCAAAAAACAATCTCTGTGTTTTTCTAACACACGAGTATGGTCACATGTATCCGACCCCCTATATCTCGTCATAGACTATGTAGTCCTAATCGAATTCGATATTGTTACCTAGAGATAATGGAATAGAGAAAAAATGAATCACTAAATTGGCTGCATTTTTTATATTGTGAAGTAGCAGTTGATGAAACCAAATTGGTTATTCAATCTACTCGGTTTGATTTATACCCAAGACCCGGTTTTATACATTTGAATCAGGAGGGAAAGAAAATATGTAAAATGACCTTTCTACCCTTACTAACCGCCTCTATATAAAAGGAAATACAAAGGTATAATTGACTTGCACCTTCTTCTTCTCCGACTACTCCTTCCTTCTCCATCGTGCTGCTTCTGCGATATTTTTGGGATCCTTCAAGTGGCAGCTAACATACGCTTTCACACGGATTGTCATCTCATCATCTTACCATCTTGAACTTCAATTCACAGTTTGACGCAATTTTCATTATGAGTCATCGGAAAACAACCTTCGTATGTTTTTAGCACATAAGTATGGTTGCATACATCTGACCCCTCATACGCCGCCATAAACAGAAGCTTATAAGCCAATGTGGTAATGCTGTTGTTGCTGCTTCTGCGTAGAGATGAACAACGATGGATACTGAAGCAATGCTGTTGTATCAATAACCGCGATAATTTCTACATACCTCTGATGCTTTGAAGTCTTATACATTTTGAATCTTAAAATTAAACATGCATGGTTGTTCAAAATACAGAATAGTTAAAAAAACTAGGTTCTGTTATACCAGGGAGGAATCTTACATTTGGAACAAAAGAGGTTCTGATATACGACTACGAGGGAGCAACAGAATTAAGTCGAATGTTGTCTTTAGCCAACTCACAAGCCAAGTTCTTGGTAAGTTGATTCATCCGACACGTAGAACAACTAACATTACCCCATTGTCTTAAAGGCTCCCGTCTATGGCGGGGTACGAGACAACCATATTCATGTGTTAGAAACACACAGATGTTGTTTCTCAATGATCCATAATGATAAGTCAAGCTGTCTTAATCATCCCACCTGTTAGCACCAAATGTTAACAACTAATACACTACACCCCAGAACTTCAATATGACGTTTGCACTAAAAAGAAGCTGAAAGAATGAGGAAGTGTTACATTTTGTCGCATCGTAGATAGAGATGTGCACCAAGACCTTCCACAGAAGATATGAAAACTTTGTTTCCAGCTCCTGATGCTTTCAGGAGAGGATAAGCAATTTGACATAGATGATAGGAAGATTCTAAATTGGTTGACATAAGACTTGCATATTCTTCAGAAGTATATTCAGAGGTTTGGCTTCCTGATGCTTGTCCCCATATTTGTAGAAATAATCCAGCAGAAGTGTGCCGATCTGAGCTGAACTCAGCTGACTTGAACAAAGTAAGTGGTGGAAGAAAGTGGCCCAGTCAACCGAGCTGACCTGGACAGCCAACCTGAACAGAGTAAGTGACTGGTGGAAGTAACCAAGTCAGTCAGCAAAGGTGACCTGAACATGAATGCTGAACAGAGGAGGTACGAACATAATAAGGACGGACTAAGCTAAAAACAGACGGGCTAAAGTGAAGAGCTAAAGACAAAGCGAAGAAGTGTTGAGCTGAGTTACCGAGGTGAAGCACAAGCAAGGCAGCAACGCTAAGGCCGAGCTGCTATACTTAGTCTTGTAAATATTGTAACTTAGAATTTTTTACTGTACATAGCTGAGCAAAACAAGTAACTAGCCGTTATTGTAGACGTTAGAAATTACTGTAGATGAACAATGACCACTGTCCACGTGGTAAAATACAACCGTTAGAAGTAGAATTTCTTTCCTATAAAAGGTAAACAACATTGTAAATTACAACTAACTTGAATGAATGCAAATTCTTTCAATATTCATCAATATTATTTACCTAAAAAAAAAAAAAAGAATTGGACTCCAACAAAACCTTGAACAGAAAAAGACTATCTCCTCTCCTAGTATGCTTATCCACCAGTTTAACATAACATGTAGTAGATAAAAACTGCAAATGTGTGATGTGAAATTTATTAACTGCAAACACAGTGCTGTGTTCCAGCAACCAAGACAAACAAGAAGACCATCTCCCATTTAAACCATATCTTTGTTTATATGAAAATTAAACACAAGCTTAACTCACCCAAATAAGACTAATTTGTTCCGATTCTTTGGACTATGCAACAGAGCAATCAACTTCTCTCCCTCACCTTGGTGCTAAAATTTGCATATAATCATAACAAGCAAAGGCTTCACATGGTAGGATCAAAACGTTTCAAGAAAAAGACTTCGTTTAGTATTATGCTAAAACAAGCATTAATACAATCCTTAATTATCTTCATTCAAAAGCATGAAACAAGATCAAAGCCATAATCTGGTGTAAAGCTGTAAGCCTACCAACAAGCCAAACAGATGATGCCATGGCTACCACCAAGAAAGTTCCAATCTTTCACAACTATTACGGGCTAAACATTATTATCAATCACATTTGTGGCTTCCTAGCTCTCAATCCTATGATTATTAAACTCAACACAGTCTTAAACTCAACACAGTCTATTCACCAAGTTAAGGGAGTGAAATGAGTCTCTAAATCAGACCAAACAATAACAAAATTGAAACGCAATTCTCTGAAAACAGCTTCAGATTGTAATCGAAAGCAGAAAAGAGCAAATTGAGCAGCAAGAATCAGATACAAGGTGGTTAACAAGAAAACTTACGAGAATGTTTAATTTGGCATCAAACATAGAGGAAACTTTTTTGCATTAGCTGTTGTCTTTGCTCTCTAAAAGAAGCATCGCAGACTTAACCGGCGACTTTAAAGCCCTTAGTTAAGGTCCAAATTGTATATTAGTTGTAGCAAGACATTGAGAAATAACACAACACTATTCTTAATCAAACTCTTTATGGTATCAGAGCAAGGATAGTCTTAGTCGTTTTTTTTCCTTTCGGTGCCGCATCGTTTGCGTCAACCGATTCCAGTAACTTTCAAATTGGTTTTTGGTATTTTCCAATTCTTTTCGGCCCCCATCCTTTGTTCCTATCGTTCCCATGGCTGCCCAATTGCCTTCGTCTACTGTGTCCAATGTTGATCCCAAGTCACCCTATTACCTTCATCCCTCTGATCACCCCGGTCTTGTGTTTGTCACTCACCCTTTGAGTGATGAAGGTGATAATTATTTTGTGTGGAAGAAAGCTTTTCTTAATGCCCTCAAGTCCAAGAATAAGGCTGGTTTTATTGATGGGACTATCGTTCCACCATCTAGTTCGTCCCCTGATCATGCTCAATGGCAGCAATGCAATGCTATTGTCTTGTCCTGGTTGTCGAATGCTCTGTCCAAAGAGCTTCAAGGAACGGCTGCACATGCTGACACTGCTCGTACGGTTTGGCTTGACTTGGAGGAGCGTTTTTCGCAAGGTGTCGATGCTCGGGTGTATGAGTTGCGGAGAACTATCGCTGGTTTACGTCAAGAGCACAGCACTGTCTCTGCTTACTATGGTCGTCTCAAGGCCGCTTGGGGTGAGTTACATTCATTTGAATTACTGCCTGTGTGTACTTGTGGCAGGTGCACGTGTGAGATCACGAAGGCAATTGAAAAGCTTCGTGAAAAGGAAATGGTGTTTGATTTTCTCATGGGGCTTGATGAAACCTTTCACACTGTTCGGTCTCATGTCCTCAGCATTGATCCCTTACCCAGTATTGGACGGGTTTATGCGCTGGTTGCTCAGGAGGAGAAACAGCGTTCGGTGGCTCGCAACCTACTTCCGCAATTGGAGGCCGCCGCCATGGTTGCGTCGCCCAGCCCCTCCCAGCGTCGTCTTGGATCGTCCGCCCCCACTAAAGGGGAGCGTCCTCGATGTACTCATTGCGGTAAGACTGGTCATTTCCGTGAAAAATGTTATAATTTAATTGGCTTTCCTTCAGACTGGCGTACCAAAAGGTCTCGTGGCGTGACTTCGTCGGCTGACCAGCCCTCAGCCGTGAGTGGGGCTGGTGGTTCTGCGGCTTCACATTCTGTTTTCGCTGGTCTCACTGCAGCCCAGCAACACCAGGTCACTCAGCTTCTTGAGCAATTTAAAGATGGTACGCCTACACCTCCGATTGGGCCTTCTGCGTCGCTGCCTCCTCTCGACTCTGGTAAGTCTTGTGCCACCCCTTCTGCGCCTTCTGTTTGGGTCTTGGACAGTGGCGCGAGTGCTCATATTACGAATGATCTAGCCGTCTTGTCCACTATTGACAGCACTGATGTTACTTGTCACGTTACTACGCCAAACGGTTCTCTTGTTCCTGTTCGTGCTATGGGTTCTGTTTCTTTCCCCAGTGGTCTTTTCTTGAAGCATGTGTTGGTTGTGCCTGAATTTAAATTCAATCTTTTGTCCACCAGTCAATTATCTCGAGACATGAATTGTGCAGTGATTTTTTGGTTGGGTGTTTGTGTTATGGGTATCAACCGTTTAGTGCTCGCGATAAATTTTCTGCTCGTTCTTCTCCGGGTGTTTTTCTTGGGTATCCTACTGGTCAAAAGGGTTATAAAATCTATGATTTATCTACTCATCAACTGTATGTTTCTCGTCACGTTCATTTTGATGAAACTGTTTTTCCTTTTGCCCAAACCCCTACCCTCGCCCCCTCGCTGCCTTCTCCCCCGGCACCTTGCTGGGACGAAGTTCCCTCAGATTCTGCTCTCCCTGAGCCGTCCCTCCCTGGGAATGTCCCCGCTCCAGTACCCTCCGTCCCCGCCCAGCCAACCCCATCGCCAGTGCTGCCGTCTTCTCGCAGCACTCGGCCAAGGCACCCGCCCTCCCGTTTGGATGACTATGAGGTTGATCTTCCGTCCTCTCTTCAGCCATCGTCGCGCCCCCCTCCGGCAGCTCATTCTACGGTATTTCCTTTATCACACTTTCTTTCCTATTCTAAGTTGTCTTCCACTTACTCCGGGTTTCTAGCGGCCATCTCGGCTACGGATGAGCCTACTTCTTTTCGACAGGCTGCTCAATATTCTCATTGGCGTGATGCCATGCAGCGTGAAATTGATGCTTTGGAGGCTAACCAAACATGGTCTCTCGTTCCTTTACCCCCGGGTCAGCGGGCTATTAGTTCTAAATGGGTGTACAAAGTTAAGTATCATCCTGATGGTACCATTGAACGTTATAAGGCCCGTTTGGTGGCACGTGGTTATACACAAATAGAGGGTGTGGATTTTCATGAAACATTTGCACCAGTTGCTAAATTGGTTACTGTTCGTTGTCTTCTTGCGATTGCTGTTGCTAAACATTGGCATATTCATCAACTTGATGTTAATAATGCTTTTCTTCATGGGGATCTTGATGAAGATGTTTACATGAAAATCCCACAGGGCTTTGCACGTAAGGGGGAGACACGTGTTTGTAAGTTACGTAAATCGTTATATGGCCTTCGTCAAGCTTCTCGTAATTGGTATTCTAAGTTTACTCATGCTATTACTTGCCTCGGTTATTGTCAATCTGCTGCTGATCCTTCTCTTTTTGTCTTTGGCTCGGATTCCTCATTTGTTGCCGTTTTAATCTATGTTGATGACGTTATTGTTACTGGAAATGATCTCACACGTATTAATGCTTTGAAGCAGTACTTGGATGATCAATTCAAAATTAAAAACCTTGGTCCGCTCAAATATTTCTTGGGGATCGAGGTTGCTCGTTCTTCGTCTGGGTTGGTTCTCAATCAGCGTAAGTATGTCCTTGACATTTTGCAGGAATGTGGGCTTCTTGGTTGTCGACCTACTCGCACGCCTATGGATCCAAAGATACAGTTTTCCGCTGACGCACCTTTGTTGTCTGATCCCAGTTTTTATCGTCGTATTGTTGGTCGACTCTTGTATCTTACAGTTACTCGTCCTGACATATGTTATGCTGTCAATCTCTTAAGTCAATTTGTACACGCTCCACGCAAATGTCATCTTGATGCCATGTTTTATTTGTTGCGTTATCTTAAGAATGCCCCAGGACAAGGATTATTTTTCCCTGCGGATAACTCTTTGCGCCTCCTCGCTTATTGTGATGCTGATTGGGCTGGTTGCCCCACTACGCGTCGTTCGACCACGGGTTATGTTGTGTTTCTTGGCACTTCTCTTATTTCTTGGCGCTCTAAGAAACAACATGTTGTCTCTCGTTCTTCCGCTGAGGCCGAATACCGTGCTATGGCCCATGCGTCCAGTGAGATTGTTTGGCTTCGTCGTTTACTTCATGACTTGCGTGTCCCCCTTGCGGAACCAGTACCTCTTCTTTGTGATAACCAAGCCGCTTTACATATTGTTGCTAATCCTGTTTTTCATGAGCGTACCAAGCACATCGAGATCGATTGTCACTTTGTACGTCAACATTATCAGTCGAGCGCCCTACATCCTCGCAAAGTTGCCACTGAAGTTCAACTCGCTGATATCTTCACTAAACCATTGGGCCCGGATCGTTTCCATCATCATCTACGCAAGTTGGGCTTTCTTGACATTCATGCTCCAACTTGAGGGGGAGTATTGGATATTATTTGTATATTGTTGTATATTATCCATAATAGTTGTTGTAGAGATTGTAGGGGATGTTGTTGTAGAGATTGTAGGGGATGTTGTAACCTTGGATAAGGATAGGAGGTTGAGAGATTTCCTCTATTAGTTAAGGTCCAATTTGTATATTAGTTGTAGCAAGACATTGAGAAATAACACAACACTATTCTTAATCAAACTCTTTACGTTCATTGAGCTCTGCTTCATTCCGGGAGAACCTGTGTACCGTTGCACCCAATTCAGCTAGTTCCTCCACCACCGCATGACTGCATAGAAAAAGATTAAGGTGTTGTTTGGTTGGCACTTGAGTATCGGAATTAGAATCCGAATGAGTATGATAGAGAATAAGTTTGGAGGATATGAGTTTGCGTTTAAAAGTGATAGTTGGTTGATATTAAAGTGAGAATGAGAATAGTGACCGGTCGGAGTACTGGTCGTCCGAGCCTGAAGAAAAAAGAAAAGTGGGCTTACCGCGAGTGCCGCCGGAGACAAGAGCGGTGAGGCCAGGATGGGACCAGCTTGAACTAGTCCTGCAGCTTTTGCCATGGGAAAGTCCCTCAAGAGATACGCTATGGTAGACCCAGAGAAGGCAGGATGACTGTGGCGTTCCGTTATCCTTTGTACCTGCACTACGGATTGACATTGATGACGTGTCTTTGAAGTCTACATCATTGATGACTTGTTCTTTTGGGCTAAAACAGAGAGACATTGACTCAGTCAATCATATTGAGGTGTTGGCAACAACCAGTTCGTGTTTTGTATTTTTTGAGTTTTGAGAATCGAAATACCAAATCTATAACTGACCCGTTTACTTAGCGTGTACGAAAATAGATACCCAAATATGTACATATCATGTTTCATGTCGTCGTGTATCAGGCTTATCCACAAATTTGACAAGTACAAATATATTATATCGTGTTTAGATAATTTCGTGATTTTTTCAGGTTTCATGTATTTACCAAGGATAGAGGAGGCGGCAGGCGGGCTAACTGCAAAAGGTAAGGACGACAACGGCTGCTATTAAAGACGGGAGAACAGATAGAGGGAGACGGAGGCCAGAGGGAGGCAGGGGGTGGTCGGGCGAGAGACAGAGACCGAGAGTTCACAGTTCAAAGAGAAGAGAAAATGATGGCTAGCTAGGGTATGGGCGGCAGGCGGGCAAAGGGTTAAGGATAGCAGAGGCGGTTGTTAAAAACGGAAGAGGAGACGAAGTGAGACAGAGTCCGGAGGGAGACGAAGGCTGGAGGGGCGAGAGAAGAAGGCTGAGAGTTCACAATTCATAGAGAAGAGAAAATGATGGGTTATGGGTAGGGGCGACGGAGGGCAAAGGGTAAGGGATTAGGTTTCAGGATTTTTAATCTTATAATTTTAACTTTAATAATTAATATTATATATTTAGAATATATTTAAAAAAATCGAATATAGCGGGTTTAAATAGGTAACCCGCGATTATACCTGGACACGACCCTCTCTTTATCAAGCTTGCTGCGCCAAGCTTTGCAAGAGCAACTTTCGCTTTTGTGGGTAAAGCAGGAAACGGGTCGTAAGGAACAAACTTGGTTATGCCTATTTCCAGAGTTTGATTTTAGTATAGTTTAAGAAACTCAAACAATTTTGATCTGTATTTATATTCTATCATTAGTTGGGTAATTGAGACAAATAAGAAAAATCATATAAATGCTATTTAAAAAGGTAGTATAAAAACTTTTCTACTAATATTTTATCATTTTTGAAAAGTAGACACTATTTTTAAAACAAAACAAAATAGAACCATGACAATATTTTATGAAGTATTTAAGTTTCTTTTAAGGAACACCTGAGCCCAGCTACTGGGATCTCCTATGCTTACTTTTGTGATAATTTTTCTACGAAATTTTACATCATAACTAAAGTTATATCAGCTACCTAAATGGTAAATTAGATACATACGGGCCGTCACATTATCTATGTGAATTTGGACAGAAACACTTCAAAGATTTGTCCAAAGAGACTCAAATCTTACATTTACTATTGAAGCAAGACTTCATCTTTAATCACATAAGAAGCAAACTAATCCTCTGAGAACAACTTAATTCCACATAAGAATATGATCAACTACGGACTTTTCCTTGAACTAGACTGTAACATAAACCAATTACTGAACAGAAAAGGATTACACAATCGCCAGAAGGGAAAATCACTCTATGAAGATACAGAAATTTTCCAATGTCATCAAATATAATTGTAAAGGTTATGCCGATATACAACAATAACATTACCCGATTGCCTTGAAGCTTCCACCTATGACGAGGTATGGAGGGTCGGACGTACGCAACCATACCCATGTGTTAGAAACACAAAGATGTTGTTTCTCGATGACGCATAATGAGAATAGTGTCAAGCTGTGCCCATTAGCTGTTACTTCACAATATAAGAAGCACAACCAATTTAGTGAATCACTTTGCTTTATTGCATCATATAGAAAGCTTTAACTGAAATTTTTCCGTGCAAATGAAAATAACTAAAATAAGTCTTAGGAGGTGTTTGGTTGAGGGTTTCTTTATTAAAAATAGGGGTATGAGTTTCAAATTGAGATCTGAGTATTTGGTAATAGATATCGTTTTTTCATATACCAGTTTCCCCTTATCTTTCAATTTGGGGCATGGGTTTCGAGCTAACCACCCTTAACCCACTCCGGCTGCCCCCATCCACCCCCACCGATCAAAGGCCGGTCAAAGGCCTCTGGCGGTCAACGCCGCCGTCTGCTGTCCGTCGGTCACTATTCTGGCCAGTCAAATTTTTTCGGCCAATTTTCCGGCCGCCCACCTTCGATATCCATTTCAATTCCAATACGTTCCAAATACCATCAATGACAATCATACACATTCCCACTTCAATGCCAAACAAATATGACTTTTACGCCAAACTCATATACTGTCAAACCCATACACTGTAATACTCATTCTGATTCCGATATCCAAGCGTGAACAAAATGCCCCTTAGACATCATAGTATTTACTCATTGTCCATGAAATATAAGAATAGTGAATGAATCACTCTTTTAAACACAATCAAATGCTGACGTGGTATTTCTTTTTCTTTTGTCTTATCAGTTATTAATACATAAAAATCTCATTTTAAGCGCAAATTTCCAAACACCGATACAAAAGATCATATTAAAATAACCATACTCTACCCTAAACTTCTATTTCACAGCTGGTAGAACACCAAGCCTCAGCTCAAGATCGATACTTCCTTCAAGAACAGAGCTGCTGTTCTTGATTCTTACCACCTCGGACCGAAAACATAGCCTTTTACTATTACTTCCACACGACTTGTTAAAAAATGACAATGTTGTAGTATCATTGCTCTGCCTCTGCCTTTTTGTGCTAGCAACCTCTTCATCATCATATCTATAGCATAAACTACTATACCTCTCAGGGACCAAACTAAGTCCCACTGCCAACTTTGTGTCACCCGAAATCCCCGTTAGGGTTTCAATCGATTCGCGATCATTAAACACAATGCCTTCTTTGCTTCCTTCCTTCAACTCCGTTAGGGTTTCAGTTGATTCGCGATCATTAAACACAATGCCTTCTTTGCTTCCTTCCTTCAACTCCGTTAGGGTTTCAGTTGATTCGCGATCATTTAGTACAATGACTTTCTTCAACTCACCCCATGTGGGATTTAGTAGTTTGATGGGACATTTAGAAGAATTATCTGATGTTGAGGGAATTTCTTGCTGCTTTTTTGGGATGAAAGAGTTATCTGGTGAAACCCTAGAAGCAGAGGAAGGAGAAGACCCTAAATCAAAACCTTGTTTGAGTCTTGCTCTATCTCTTCTATGGACATTCATGTGTCCACCAAGAGCTTGAGCAGACTTGAATTTTCTTGTACAGAAAGCACAAGAATAAGATCTTGGAGGCCAAACAAACCCTCCAAGAGGACCTTCAGTATCCTTAGCAAATGCTTGATCTTCCCATGAACTGATGAATAAATGGATTGATGGGGTAATACACTCTGTTTTAAGGATTTGTTTGCTTTTCAGCCACATGAAAGATTGCTTTTCCATATGGTGGTTTAGGAAAGATGGGAGATATTGCAGCAATGAGGAAGGTGGGGGGATATATAGATGGTTGTGCGGTGGGGTGGGTGTTGGGAATATGGCAGAATATAAGTAATACCAAACAAGTATGAACAAAAATAAAGCCGAGACGAGTTTCAAGATGGCTTTGTCCTTAAAATAATTTTGTTTCTGGTGAACAAGGTAGATTGCAATGACAAATGCTTCCTAAGATATAACGGTTTACTCTCTTTAGTTTGTTATACTAGAGTAAGTTTGAACTTGTTTTAGAAGAGATTGATAGTAAAGAAATAAGAAGAAGAGGACGTGATGCAGAATTTATTTCTAATATTTCACAAGTTTTTCAAGTATGTCTTCAAGATAGCGCCTATTATTTATAGGCTTTGAGTTCACAAAGAAGATGTTAAAAGGTTTCTTTTCTGAATACTTTCTACCCTCATGTTGGTTCATGGACGTTCAAATTGAAAGAAGAGGTCTCTTGGTGAAAAATTGCAACTTTACATGAACAGACAGGTACATGGAGCACTTCATGTAGCGTGCGAAGTCAATCTAAAGACTTCTGGAATGACATCGCTCTCTTGTTGAAGCGCTTTAAGTCACTCGAAGCACTTCAAGTAGCGTTCGATGTCAATCCAGAAGTTTCTGGATCGACATTGCATGCTACATGAAGCGCTTCATCCCCTTTAGACGCTTCAGCCTTCATTTCAAATTCATATATCACTCCAAACTTCAACCAACCTTCAACCGAACCTTCATACACTTTATACAAGCTTGGAGCACATGATTTAAAGTAATTTGATGTATTTTTTCCAATAGGGGGGGGGGGTTTGGATTTGTTTCAGGTAGAAGCCATACGAATTGTGAAAGCAACTGAAAAAGCGACAAGCAGAAGAGTTCAAACAAAAAAAATTAATTAAATTAAAAAGAAAAAACAAATGCAGCTGAGAAGGATTTGTTGAATCTTTCATTGCATTCAAAGGGGAAAGGATCCCCTGACCGCGGAATGCCTCACCCCCTTCGCGACCTCCTGCCACGTGGCAGCAGGAGGGGTGGTGAGGCTGGGTGAGGATCACTCGCACCCAGCCTCACCATCCTCTCCTACTGCCACGCGGCGGGCGGTCACGTAGGCGGTCACGAGGAGGAGGGTCAGGTGATCCCAATCGATTCAAAGGATGGCCGTTCGTACGTTCACACTATTTGAGTCTTGCATTGGTTTTTATATTTTTGGAATACTATATCCTAAAGTCTCTCCAATGTATTAAACCAGTAAAAATGCAATCATGTAAAAAAAAAAAACTCCATATCAAAATATAAATTTATTTGGACTTCTTAACATAGTACAAAGATTTAGAACAGAGAGAGTATCGTTTTTTCTTATGTATCTTTAGTTACATATAGAAACGGGAGACTATCTGGAAGCAAACTTTCTATCCTTTATGATATATATATTGTTTGTTTGCTTCTCATCCTTTCTTAACTTTGTTGATAATTTTTATTATCGTTGTGATATAATAGGCATATGTTGTTGTCTCTTTAGCCATAAAAATTTTATCTAACTAATTATTTTTTTAACTAATGAAATATACTTAAGTGGGAGAATGTTGTGATTCACTCAACTCCCTATTTTGTAGCTTCCTAGTCATAGAAAATTCTATCAAACCCCACCCCCCCCCCCCCAAAAAAAAAGTGTCAGCCTTCCTCTATTCTTCGCACAAATTAAGAAACTGCTGAGCTCCTAATTTACATCCCCTACAATATTCATTCGGGCTGGAATGATGGAACGACCATGGTATAATCTTTTGTCACAATAATAACATTCCGTCATGAAGACGTACTTGCCTGGACTGTGGTTTTAGTTGACTGTAATTTTCATGACCCCCCTCCCCCCCCCCCCCAACCCCCACCAACCAAGAGAGAAAATATTTTACGTTTCCCATAATCAGGACTTGACCTTTTTGAAACGAGAAAAAATAATTACGTTAATAGAAAGAAAAGTACATTAATAAAATAGTTACTTCAGAGAAAGTTATGAGAAACTTTGTTGTGGTGCATACAATTGTGTCCCTCAGTAGGGTTACCTTCCGGGTTCAAATCTCCTCACCCCCACTCCCTCACCGCACGCGTCACCGCGTGACACGTGGCAACAACCCTCATCCAGCCTCACCGCCCCCACCTGGTGCCACGTGTCGCGCTGTGGACCGCGCGGTGACTCACCGCGCGGTGAGGAGATCCCAACCCTTACCTTCCCTCCAGTACGGTGAATGAGACTTCTCATTTAACGGATGAGATCTTAGGAGGTTAAAAATGAGGCTAAAAGTTAAGCCTTCAATCATGCGTCGCTACGTGTACAAAAGCAATTTTTTTAAAAACAAAAAAATTGCAGCACCCCCTTGCTTTTATACACGTAGCGACGCGTGATTGGAGGCCTCACTTTTAGCCTCATAGCATCTCATCCGCTCATTTAGTGCATCTTAGAATCGAGCGTCTTGTATATTTATGTATATTTTTTTGCTGTATTTATGTATATTTTGTATTTTTCTCCTTAAATGTTTATGTACAGATATACATAAAAGTATATAACATAAGCAAATTCTTCACAAACAAACAGCTAAACATAAAATACATATACACATGAAAACAGGCAAAATATTTGAAGCATAAAATAAAATATTCATACAAACATACAACATAAAACTTCATATATCTTTGTGTTCTTTGTGTTCTTTTTCGCTTGTTGCTCTCAGTTTTTTTTTCCTCAATCTGCGATTTTCCAAACATTTCTCTATAGTTGTTCAGAGATTTAGTAATGGGAATCTTTGGCTGATTCAGCTACTCTAATTTGTAAAATTATATTGTTTTTACAAATTCTAAAATGAATTAGTTTAAATTAAAGTGATTATACTAGCGACTAATGTCCAACTTATGCAAGTGTTTACACCTAAAAGCTTTTTAAAGCTATACATAGACTACAAGTGTGGGGGGGGGGGGGGGGGGGGGGAGAATCAAGGCTGTTGGTCTTTGTAGGAAAAGGTCATACCCTGGTTTTGAGGACACCTATCGTCCCAGTCCTAAGGAGCATTGTGGAGGATGAAAATCAGAACTCAAGCGGCCTCCTAAGTTGGGTGAGGACTTATTCAGTGACCTACACAAGATGTCCTCACGTAAACTAGGCATTCAGCGTAGCAGCAGTGGAACATTCACACTGCGCGAGTCCCTGAAATCGAACTCTTAATCTTTTGAAACAAATCTTAACTAGAATATCAACTGAGCTATGCCCGAGTTAGTTTGTTGGTCTTTGATTCCATTTTAGCTAGAGGATATAAAATCTGCATAGTTCCATATCATGAAAGCCACCAGCAACAGACAAAAAGGGGTGACTTGTCTGATTTAAAACAAAAACACTAAATGGAGTTCAATGATTGACTAATTCCTAATGGGGATGTTACCATCAAGGGCTCCAAACCTAAATTAACAATTAATTAAATATTAATAAAACTTTCCACATCTAGTAGAATTTGACTTGGTCACTTGATCAAGAACTGGTCAAGCATCCAGTCAACCTCCTTCTACGGTGGACGTGTATTGGTCTATTCTATATACTAAAAATGGGAATGTATTAGATTATTTCATGTATAAAAAGAATTAATAATAATGATAATAATAAGACATACAATATACTCTGATGAAAGTTTAATTAGTCCAATTGAAATTGACTTGAGACTGGATTCATGTCTAACTAGGTAAACAAGGACTGCACCCCGATAGCATAGCTCAGTTGGTACTCGAGTTGGAAGTTGGTACATGATTCGATTCCAGGCACACGCATATTGTGAGTGTTTCACTGATGTCTGGGCCAAAGGCTCAGTTTGCAGTAGACATCTTGTGTGGGCTCCTTGCATATATGACCTCCCTCAACATAGGTTGCTGCTGAGTTTCTGATTTACCTACTCTACGATGTTCCTTGGAGCTGGAACGGTAAAAGCTCTCACGATCAAAATATGACCTTTTACCCCAAGTTAAACAAAGACTGCTTAATGATGTAAAATCTAGCGGTATAATGATATGATAACCATTGACATCATGTCTATCATATCATTGGAGTCATGTCTATCATATCATCGGAGCAAGTATGACTAATAACTTCATAACTAATCAAAGATATAAGATACACATTTTCATAATCCATTTGTTTGATATGTATATCTTATTTATCTACTTCAGATTATCTCACTAGTTATTCTTAACTTACCATCTTAATGACATAAAACTTTTAATCACATTCATTGTTCATGAAAAATCAATTCGAGAGTAAATTGCGCAATTTTTGGTGATAGAAAGACATGTTTTATGCTAGTAAAATTTTACATCGGCTTAATTAAATTTGGACAACATTCTTTTTCTTAATTTCTTGTCTTTTTTAACTTAGAGAACACGAATCGATGTAATGACCTCATATTTTCCAGGAAACAAAGAAGCAAGTTCCAAAAGGTTAAACAATTCAAGCGATAGAGCCATATGTAGCTTTGCCAAGAACTCAATCATTGACTGCTAAATTAATGCCTATTTGTTTATAGGGAAACCGTGTGAACAAAGTCTCTTGATTGTCTCATATTGATGGATTTGTTTATAACGTCTTTATCATTTTGCTTCTTAATTATTTATAATGACCTAACTAAATGTAAGACAATAAGAATATTGTAAAGAAACACTTTAGCCTAGCCCACGTCATAGATCAAATGGTATCCAGATGATAGATTATATCTTTCAGATACTTGGTTCAAACACTTTGCGAGTACAAGTCTTGAGCATCTTAGCTAGAATGCTATTGAGTGACTTGATTTATATCTTTCACAAAACTCGATAAGACTAAAACGGTGAAGACCATCAAGATAAGAGTGATCTTTTGCATTAAACAAACACTGTACACTAAAATATTGCAGGTGCACGATGGGACCAAGTAGTCATCTGGAGACTTGCTGACTACTTCATAAATTGGACATCATCATGATGTAATACGATGTATGACATGTCTACAAATTTTTGAGGGACCTATAATTTTTTTGGGTTAAACAACAACAACAATCATATCCAGTATATCCTAATGACCGCAAAAGTTGTCGCTAGGGTTTGAGTTAAAATGCTAATATATTAACCAGAGAAATCTAAGCATCAAGAGGATGTCACTCATACAATAGCCATATTACATAAGCTATCAAACAAGTCTATGCGTACTAGTCATGTGGATATTCCTAACCAACGAACACGGCATTACCTCATCTTAGTATATGAGCGTAAAGCTTATACATGGTCCTGAAAGTATACGTGCATATTCTATACGTTACATCCCTAGATACAAAAGATTCTCCATAGAAAATGTCCATATTCCTAGCCTGCCAAATGTGTTAGATCATGGCCGCTAGTGTGAGCTTGATTGCCTTTGTTCTCGGTACTTTTTCCTTGAGTTTCCGTGATCCCAAGCCAGCAATCTTGGAATGGAGTTTAGTCCCTTTGGCAATGCCAACCATTCTAAAATGTAAGTCCAGATCTCCTTTGTGGTCGAGCAAGAAAAGATCAAGTGATGCAATGTTTCTGGCTTTAGTCAAGCAGAGCTGTCAGGTGTCAGTTTTCATATATCCAAGCCTGACCTTGATAGAAAGTTTGTCCAACCCGGCCATCCAGAGCAAAAAAGAATGTTTGGGCGTGATGGCGTAATTCCAGACTATTTTTACCCATTCTTCTTTGCTATGTCGTTCTCGAAAATAATCGTATGCTAGACGAGGTTTTAAAACTCCATCCTCCGCCCAAAAGCGAGTATTGGTGTTGCAGCATTAGATTAACCTGAGTGTTGCTATTACAATCACTTGATCTTTTGACGAAATTTTTCTGGCAGTAGTCAACCTTACAAGTACAATGGCCTATTGAAACTTCTGGTCAGAAAATATGGCGGTACGTTTCACACAGAGATGAATCTTATATGAGATGAACTGTTATATTTTTGGACCTAAAAGACCAACCTTGTAGAGCGGTATACTATTTGTGAAAAATGTTTGAAAAACTTAATGTGAGAATGATGCAATTCAATTTAAAACTAGAAAAAAGACGCAGAAAGAAAGAATATAAGACAATGCTAGACCTCTAATACATACATTTTCATAGTACATCTAAGTGCCCTTTTATGAAATATTTTAAGCTGTAGTGGCAAAAAAAAGACGTTTCCGATACATTAGGCTTCCGCGTTTGCGTAAGGTCTGGAGAGAGATCGGATCGCGAAAGTCTTACCTTACACTTTGTGCAAGGTAAAGACATAATCATAAAGAACTTTTCGTAAAGAACATAATCATAAAGAACATTTAGATTAGCGTTTTGAAGTGAATTTATTAGCATAATTGTATTACGGTGGTGGTAATAGTTTCACTTAACCAATTAACAATATATAGATACAAATTTCGAATAAGAAAGACATATATATTATTCGTAACAACCATTTAACATTTAACATAAATATATAGATACATAATGTAACTAAACCGTTTCTATTTCCAATCGAGTAAATGACATACTCTTATGATGAAATAAAGCGTAATGACTCACTAAATTGGTTGCGCATCTTATATTGTGAAGTAGCAGTTCATCGACATAGCTTCACGCAATTTTTATTGTGAGTCATCAGGAAATAACCTTTGCATGTTTCTAACACATGGATATAGTTACGTAGATCTGGTATTCCATACCACTCCATAAACGGAAGCGTCTAAAGCAATAGGATAATGTTATTGTAACGTAACTAAACGTTTATCCTTTATGCCACCCGGATTGAGAGCAACATTTGAAATACTCGTTGTATTTTACTTGATTACTACGCCCGCCATCACCATGACGTGTCTGCAGTAAGATGCGAAGCCTTATAGCTAGAGTTGTTGAACGAACTGAATATTTCGCGAACTGTTTGAGTTCGGTTCGTGTTTGGTTCGTATGTGTTCAGTAATTATTTGTTAACGAGCCGAATTCAAACAGGCATTCAGGTTTGTTTAGCTGAACCAGCCGAACTATTCGTGAACAGTTCGGCTCGTTTAAACAGTTATAAGGTTATCGAGCCGAACTCGAACCAATTTTAAAGTTCGTTTAGCTAAACGAACCGAACACTTTGTTTAGCGAAACGAATTCGAACAGTTAGGTATGTTTAAACAGTTATACGGTTATCGAGCCGAACTCGAACCGATTTTAAAGTTCGTTTAGCCGAACCGTTCATTTAGCTAAATGAATCCGAATTCAAAAACTTAGTATTCGATTCGGTTCGGTTCGTTAACATCCCTACCTATAGCACAACTATGGTTCTCTCTATGAAAATATTTTGATCTTTCGGCAACCAGTAAATTAAAAAAAAAAAAGAGAAAGTAAAATAATAAGAAAGAAGATGTTTTGGGCAATTAAGCTGCACCTCGCACCGCTGGGCTCTTAAAGGAAATAATAAGGGTTGGGATATCCTCACCCATTTTCCTCACCTCTTTTGTGACAACGCGACACGTGGCACCAACGGGGTGGTGAGGCTAGATAAGGGTGACCCTCATCTAGTCTCACCACCCCCTTGTTGCCATGTGTCGCGCGGTCACGCATCACCGCACCCCCTTGCGGTGAGGTGATCCTATCCCAATAATAATAATAATTACAGAAGAAGGACGAATTTTGTCTTAATTCTGTGGGCTCTTCGTCAATTTCGTCTATGATATTACGAATGATTGTATTTCTACCTGAAGTTGCTATGCTTGACCTATTCTATATTTCCATATTTTAAGTTTCAACTTGTAAATTTGATGCTAACTGAAAAAAGAACTAGTATCTCTTTATTTTGTATCTATCTTTTACGTCTTACCCGTCCTAAGCATATGCTTTCTATCAACAACAATTTCTTCTTTGATCAAATAATTATGTTTTAATGACAAAATTTTACGGTAGTTGTCAACCTAACGCAATCCTCTTTCTTTATCCAACTATAGAACTGACAAATCGAAAATTTAATGAGGCGGAGTTCATGTTTCTAATCATTTTTTTACGCAAAATAATGACACTATTTATCAAAAATGAGTGCATTATTTTGAAAAACGTATTACGTGGACTAAAATAAATATAATGTAGAATATGTTATTTTATTTATACTATCTGTAATTTATTCAAAAAAGTAAGATCAAATGGCTTCAAACCTCATCTTGATAAACAAGAAAATACTAAGTACAATATGAATGCAAACCGTGTACGGGGAAATATACACTCCTACCGCATTCTCTTCTAAGCTGCTCTCTCAAACTAAAATTACTCTATACATAACACACACCGATGAGATCAAGATCCTCACCAAGTGGATCAGAGGTGATCATTGTGGTTTGTCCTTAACCTTCTGTCTAAACCCGAGAACGAAACCTGAGAAGGAAGATAAATGTTAGAGGCCCAGAGCGCTGCTCTGGGATAATCCTCCGACGCTTAAGTCAGTTATGTGTATTTTTGGTAGGTAGTTTATGATGGAACACAGGTTTAAAATGAACCTGAGTCAATATCTCGCTGAGAATAAGGCTTCTTAGAGGTAAGCCGAGATGGTGTTTTTAGTTGTAGTTGAAGTTTTGAAAATTGCATCATTCTTTTCCCGTCTGGAAAGAGGTATATTTATAGACAAAGTTGATGAGGTCTGACCCTTTGTCCGATGATGGGATGATGGCGTGTCTGAGATGGCTGTCTTGTCTGCTGCAGAAGCGCAGTTTGATGAGACAAGTGCCTGTGACTGCAGCTACGTCAGTGGCTGACTCTATGACATGTAGATCGGCCTGAAATGATGACTTTGTACTAAACCAACCGATGCTTGACACCTGGAAAGTACTCTGCAGAGTTGTCTTGGTGGGTCTCAGATGGCAGTTGATAAGATCTTTTCTAATCTTTTCCAAGAGACTCTGAGTAACAGTGTTTGTGAGAACAGGGTTGAGGCTAGAGCTCAGTGCTAATATAAAGCCGAGGCTGAAGTTGATCCGAGGCCGAGCTGAATGTGATTCCTTTAGAAGTGTACTGTTGATTCCTTTTATTTGCTGAGGTTAATTATAAGCGGTTGCTTTGACTAAAGCATTGACGAGTCGAGGTGCAGTATGTCAAACTGACCTTATAAGACTTCACTTCTAACCATTCTTGGTCATATTTGAGCAAGTGCTGACCTGACTCAGGCATGCGGCCGAGCTGACCAAGGGTTATAATTGAATCTGTCTTAGCCACCCTAGTAGACTTGCTTCAGCTAAAGTGAAGTATGGCCGAGCAGAAGTGCATTCCTGCCGAGATGCAAGAGTTGATCGTCCCAAACCTGGATTTGTCGTTGACTGACTGACGACTTTGGTTTTTTCTGAGCAGGTCAGATTTTGGCTTATCACACACTAAGAGTATGGTGTGAGGAACTCCTAATGTGTGTTATGTATAAAGTAATTTAGTTTGACAAAAAGTCTTGCGGAGTATAGGGGTGTTAACGAATAGAGCTGAACCGGATATTATGTTTTCAAACTCGGATTCGTTTAGCTAAAAGAACAGTTTGGCTAGGTTCATTTAGCTAAACGAGCTTTAAAATTGGTTCGAGTTTGGCTCGATAATACCATAACTGTTTAAACGAGCCGAACAGTTCGTGAATAGTTCGGGTCGTTTAACTAAACGAACCTAAATAGGTGTTCGAATTTGGCTCGTTTAAATAAAATTAACAAACAAACTCGAACCAAATACGAATAAAACTTGAACAGTTTGCTAACTGTTCGGTTCACTTAACACCCTTAACGGTGTATGCTAAGAGAGGATATCTTCCTCATGCTCTGTGTTAGTGACATTAGGAAAGAGATCCCTGCCCAGTCACATCCTCTCAAGTCCCTGTTTGAATGTAAAAATATCATTAAAAATATACATTAGATGTTTAGTGTGGGCAAACACCACACACTACACATTCTAATTTGTGTTTTATAGAGTTATTTTACTGAAACTTAGTAGGAATACTAACGGAAGACATCTTTTCCTTTTCTTATCCTTCCAAATTCATTTTCTATAGAGTTATGTTACATAGAACATGAATTGTGAAGGATAAGAATCGGAGAAGATCTATTCCGATAGTATTACTACTAAATTTCACAAGCAGAAGGGTCTTTTTCATAAGTCATGTTCGTATTATACCTTTCATACATAGCCCCACAAATTCTAATTTTCATTAGTCAAAGCTGGCAGAAATTGATTGATATTTGACCAAATTACAACTGCAGTTCTCATTTCTCATTCCCTTGAAGTTGAATGTGAACTAAGGGCCCATTCGTTTGTGTCCTAACAAAGTAATCAGACGGCCCTTGTCTCTTTTGTTTTGCTCTTCTTTCTTAAAATGTGCTTGACAGCCTTAGGCCTTTCCTAAGCTAATTATGTAAGAAGGAAGCTATCATCTTTACTATTGCGCTTTGTATAGTCACATAGCATAAACGTTAAAGCAATTAGTGGGTTGGCTCAATTTTCAAAAAGTGTTCCATCTTCTTACAACAAAAAAGTCAAATCTATGGATCCGAAGACTCCACTACACTAGTTCCATAAAACTTTATGGATAATGCAAATCAGGAGCTTAGCGATCTCTTAGAATAGTAAGGTGCTCCCAAAGAAAATGTTCCATCTTGTTCATAATTGTCAATACAATTCTAGTAAAGGTATAACAACAACAACACATATCCAGTATATCTCAACGACAACAAAATCTATCTCTAGCTTCTGGAGAGGGTGAGAGGCAGACAAACAGTACCTCCATCCAAATGACAGAGAGTTTTCTTCTAGTGAGACTTCCGGATTTATATATACATACATAGATGACACAATAATAGTGAGACCTCCGGATTTATATATACATACATAGATGACACAATAATAGGGATATGTGTGCTAGTGTGTTAGTGAAAGAATTTAGTAAATACACGTAGAATACTGCCCGGTATTAAAGTATCTATCACCTTGTATTGGTAAACTATGTCACTCTTTTTAGAAGCCGTTTGAGCTTCACACAGACATCTGGATACAGTTCAGCTGTAACAGTAGATCTTGAAAATGAAAGACCGTGGTGATATTCAATAGGGGTTTGTTTGGAGTGGCCAAAAGAAAAAGAGAAAAGGGCAAAGGAGAAGAAAAGAAGAGGACTTTGTGCGTCGAGTGAAAAGGAAAGTGTTGGCTATAGCTAGTCGTCAACAACAACAGATATCTACTATATTACAAACGGCAGTAAAAATTATCGCTAAGATCTGAAGGTTGACTAACACACATCCAGTATATTACAAACGACATAAAAAATTATCGCTAGGGGTCTGGAGGTTCGCTATAACTAATAAAAAGATAAAAAGTTTTGGATAGTACACTTTTGGAATTTGGGTTTGAGCTGGGGTTTTACATATCTTATTTAGCGAAGAAGAAAAAGTCATAAAAGGAATAGTAGAAGAAAATTGGAGTCATGCTATACTTATGAATAATATATTCCTTGTTGTTGATATCCTCCATTTTTCATGCCTCTAATTTAACGGAAGATAATATTATCAACTATTTTTAACTCTTCCTTTGTCTGCATCGAGAACCAACGAAGGCAAAACAGTGTCAATTGCACGAAGAAGTTTTTCTTTTCACACTTTTCGTTCGTCTCTGTTGCTGTTGACAGCAATATTATATGTGTGTGTGTATATATATATATTTGACAGCAATGGAAAAAGAAACTTATAAAAGAAAACTTCTTTTTATTTGTTAATCTTAACTTTACCTTTTTTTTTTGGTTTCTTCAAAGTTTCTATTATATGTTTACAGTTGACTATAAAATACTCTTCGATTAACTTTACGTTCTCAAAATCGCCATATTATTTATACCAGGGCTTGCATAATTGTCGTAGTACCCAATTATTATTCTCACCCTTGAACTAAACATGAGGTGAACGTGCAACGCGTATAAAGAAATAACAATTCCGTCTCGACAATATCGTTTCAATTAATAATAATTTAGTTAAAAAGTATAATTTAGATAACAAAATTATATGAGTAAAGTATAAATTACAGTCCTATAGCTGAAGTGGTGATCTTAGACCATGTCGAAAGTCCTCCTCTTGGAGCAAAAACACCATTTTCTGCTCTTGAGAGCTTGGACCGCCTCAGTCCCAAAAGCATTGTAGAGGATGCAAATCATGAGACGAGCAGCGAGGGCTTGCACCGCCCAGTCCCAAAAGCATGGTAGAGTATGTAAATCAGAAGCACAGCAGCCTCCTAAGTTAGGTGAAGACTTACGCAGTGTTCCGCACAAAATACTCCACAAACCTAGCAGCATTAGAACACCCATAAGCGGAAACGTTTTGTTAATCTTATAAAAAAATAGCGATTTCTTGACGATTTGTTCATTCGGGAGGAAATAGAAAACGTCTAAATAGCAATATCGAGTTCCTAAAATTTACACATGTGAAGCATATTACAGCTTCCTGCCTTTGTGTTTAACATCGAATTGTACAAACTAAAATCTGTAGATATGATGCATACTAATACGTGTTTTTTTTGGGTGACTTTTTAGAATCGTTTATACACTCTATGATCTACATTCAGCGATTCACAGTATTTCTTTGACATATCAATATGAATTTATATGCTGCGTTTCTTTTCGTATCATGTGCCAGAGGTAATTTTTTTTTTTTTACCTAATATGAGGATAAATATAAATAAACAACGAAAAGATATAGTTATTTCTAAAACTCGGGAGGATCAAAAATTTTCTAGTAGTTATCATTGAAATATTAAGAAGTTTTGAAACATTTCTATTTACTTATCAGGACATCGGTTCACTGCTCAATAACTATTTCACCAGTAACATATTTAAAATGATAACTTTATACTCCTTCCGTCTTTAAAATACATGTCTATTTTAACTTTTCAACGATTTACACTATCTTTAAAAGTAAAGTAGATTTATATTTTGAGAAAGAGATAGTAACAATTTACAATAACATGCTATTATTTATTGTGCTATCAAAATCATTAAACGGGAACTCATAGTTTTAACCGAAGTCCAAATTGCTTTCCTCACAACCATAAACCCTTTGCGTGATAATGTATTGTATTAACATATATGTGACATGTCAAAGAACCGACGAAATTATTACGCAAGGAAACAAACATTTAGATACATTAATTTTATATACACCAGGATTAATAAGACATAAAGAATACTTATAGGCTTGATGCGTTCGATGCGAGCAGCTCAAACACAAACATACCACCGTAGAATATTTCATTATTATGTGACTTAGGTATTGGAGAGACTTCCAGGACATCAACCTCACCAGTCCCAATGCGTAATGTATCTCACATATTAAGAAAATATTCTTGGAGCAACTAAGAATATTTCCTTAATATGTGAGAAACAATACGCACGTTTGAACTGACATAGTTGATGTCTTTGACGTGTTGGAAGTCTCTCCAATACCTAAGTCACCAGAGAAGACTAGAGTATATTTTCAGTTGCAAAAAATGGAGTAAAACCGGTATATGATGGGAGGATGAAAAATTTGGAGTAAATGGTTGCAAATTGCTAACTGATATGTTCAGGAAGTAAAAAAAAAAAAAAACGATACTTGTGCACACTAGCCATCCTCAAACTCTCAAGGGGGGGGGGGGGGGGGTTTGGTTGGTCGGTAGTTAAAGTAAATGTTAAAGTTTACTTGGTTTCCAATGCTTAATTGATTAAGCATAAGTCAAAACTAAATATAAATGACTAATTTTCCTTTGGGTTAAATGGGCAAATTCGTTAAAAAAAAATGTTAGGAAATATGAATTGAATTTGTTAATAGCATGGTCACTTGTTTCTCCATATTGAACTTACTTTCGAAATGGGTTATTACTTTCAAATTAAATTATAGAAAACTACAACACAAAATGATCTATTTCTTACTCAAGTTCTGTGATATAACCATGCAAGTGTAGAAATTTAGAGACATGGATTTGAGGTTGAATGTATAATTATTATTCAGACTTAGTCGATCATCAAATATACAATGGTTTATCTTTTATAATGTTTGAGAGAAAAGATGCAACAAGCCTCAATCTGCCATAACTGTCATTGTGTTGGGCTCGACTGTCATTGTGATCTGCTCGGTTCACACATTTGCTCATTGTTGCCGCCACTTCATTTCTTTACTGTGATCCTTGTGTTTTGCTCAGCTATCTTTGTGCTATGCTCTGCTCGGCACATTTGCAACTCATTGATGCCGCCACTTCATTGCCTCACTGTGATCTTTGTGTTCTGCTCGACTGTCATTGTGCTCTGGTCTGCTCGATACATTTGCTCATTGCTGCTGCCACTTTATTGCCTCACTGAGTGCCTTTATCTCATCAACTCGGCTTGGCACTTTATCACCTCGGCTCTGCACTTCATTTCTGCAGACTATATTACAATACTCTTCCTCAAGCTTGATGTATTTATACAACCAAACTTGACAACATTTTTGCAGACTCTATTTCAATATTCCTCCTCAAGCTTGGTGTATATGTTACACAACCAAGCTTGACAATTCTGCTCGGCTCTGCTTTTATCATCAACTTTATCACGACCAAGCTTGACAACACTTCTGCTCGGCTCTACCTCTACCTCTATCTTTGGCAAATATATTCCTTGACTAGTTGTCTTCTCTAAATACCTAAAAGAAACTTTAAGACAAACATCAAGTAATCATTAGTGTAATCACGCTTCCATTGGCCAATTTTAACTATTATCAAGAATAGTGTAAGATAGGTAATTAGTTTTCTAACCAGTTTTATAACCTAAGTTATCGATAGATATGTAATTCCAACCTTCTTTAGACTTATATCCTAATTCAACAGGTGTATGAATATATGTACATTCAAGTTTTCTAGTTTCTTTTATTATGAAAATATTCATATTATATCATCAATAACTTATAAACTTTGAAACATAACTGTAATGAGAATAAATTTGAACCAGAAAGAAAAGTGAGGTCTGATCAAAACAGTCTTGATAGCTGATGCCACAATTCTTAAGTTAGAAACCTATATGCCAAGAAATCCATAAACAAATTGAAGAGGACATGATAAACATCCAACAAATTGAGGAGGTTGTAAGAAACCATGGAGAGATTATCATTAACTTAAACAAATTTGTAGTATGTCATCTTGAGAATATGGGTATATGTATATGCATGTAATTATAATACGATGTTATGGTAGGTCAATAAAGATTTGATAATGATTAAATCCAAAAATGTAATTTATACAGTTTGTTCTTTCAAACTTAAAGAAAAGAAGATATGTTCTTGCGCCACATGGTTGTAGGTCTAGACTGTAGACCTATTTTGACTTTTGAGTCTGGTCAATGTTTTGGCAATGGACCTGCAAAGTCTTTGTCACTCCTAGATTGGTTTATAAAAAAAAATTCGGTCATTTTCCATTTCAGTTGATCGATTAGATGATTTTGTTATTTTTAATTTTTTACTTTATTCATCTGAGTTGACGAACAGATCAAACTCATCAACCTGATAATACTAAAATACGGATAGTTTCCCATGACACAGCTCAGTTGGTATTCAGGTTATGAGTTGTTTCAAGAGGTACATGGTTCGATTTCAGGACACGTACAATGTAGCTGTTTCACTGCTGTCTGGGTCAAATGCCCAGTTTGCAGTAGACACCTTGTGTGGTCTCTTTATCTATGACATCTCCCAACATAGAAGGTCGTTGAGCTCCTCATTTGCATCTTCTACGATGCTCCTTCGGAATGCGATAGTGAGGACTCTTTGCTCTAATAAAACACAATAGTTTGTGGATTAACGGAGTCAACGGACAGGTCATATGATAACAACCCTAAAATTTTCTTCCCGTATGGTTCCAAAGGTAAGGTCTTGCTTTCTATTTGCAGATAGGAATATATTTCTTTTTCTTATTTATTATTTTAGTCAGGTAAAAGTTACTAGCTTTAGGGCTGCAAACGAACCGAGCTCAAAACGAGTTATTCGTATTCGGCTCGTTAAAGGCTCGGCTCGAGTTTGATTTTTGCGAGCTCGAATTCAAATTCGAATCACCTTTTAGGCTCGAAATATTTAGCGAGCTGAATTCGAACACCATAGTATTCGGTAGTAGGCTCGATAGTAGGCTCGATAATTGGATCGAATATGTCCATATATATTTCCTCTTATTAATCTCCACCGTCCATCTCTAACCATGTAATCCCCACCATCCATTCAGCTCGTGAGTTGGATTCAAGTTCACGAGTCGAGCCGAGCTCGCGAGCCACATTCGAGCTCACGAATCAAGCTCGAGCCTTTTCCAAGTGTTTCGAATTCGAACTCGAGCTGCATTTAAAGCTCGTCACGAGCTCGAGCTCGAACTCGAGCCTGATGAAAATAATTCGAGCCGAACTCGAGCCCAAATAGGTTCGTTCAGATTCGGTTCTTTTGCAGCCCTAACTAGCTCCAAAAATATTAGTATGGATATAGGTGTGAAATCTCTTATTTTCATTGTGCTTGCAAGGTTATATAAATCACCAATAAAGCTTTACGTTAACAATTAACAATAAGATATTAAAATGAATGTTTTAAAAGCAAAATTGCTCACTAAATTGGATGTGCTTCTTGTATTATGAAATAGCAGTTGATCGACACAGCTTGACACATCATTATAAGTCATTGAGAAACAATCTCTCTGTGTTTATAACACATAGGTATAGTTGCGTATATCCGATCCCTCATACCCCGTCATAGGCAAGAGCCTCTAAGACAATGGGGTAATGTTGTTGTTGATGACAGCATTTCTGATGTGAAATAGTTTATGTATATATATTGAATTACTCTATATTGAGATGTAAACTACACCGCATTGTTTTACTATATTTACATTAATATGTTATTATTTAATCGTACCAACCAAGGACAGATGAATTTAAGAAGGAAAAGAAGAGGTTATGGGAATATGAACATCGTTTTCCAATATACATACACACTATGGTTTACAATTTGTGAATTCACTTTAATATGCAGGTAATTATAGAGCCGGATTTCACTGGAAACAAAATTCTCTATCTTTTGGAATATAAGTATTGTTTGTCTGTCTTTTTCCCTTCTGAAACTCTAACGATAGCTTCTGTTGTCGTTGAGATATACTAACAATAAGGATAATGAATTTAATATGAGGCAAAATTGATGACGCTAGTGGAACGATATACAGTAACACCAGAACATTATGCATAATTATGTATAATTATCATTTGTCTTGCATTTTTTTGAATTATAGCCTACCTTCCTTTGTGTCTCATAATACCTAATGTATAATATGTGCAATTAGAATACACCACTTTCAAAAATATCATATCATCTCAACTGTGATTTCGGTCTAAATATAAAATTATGATTTAAATCTTGTAGCATATACATGACATTAGTTACATGAATCAACTATATCCACTGTACTCTATCAGTGACCATAGGTTTTTCAATTGTCATACAAGTCACATCTTTTATTATTGTCTATCTTCATATCTTTTTTGGTTTTTTTTCTCACATTTAACAAGCATCTCATTCATTGTCTCACATTGTTTAACAGGTGCATTTACAGAATGCCCACTTAGCTACTTAAAGAAGCAAGCTAGATAGATTTTGCTATCGTCGGAATATACTGGGTATGATTGTTGTTGTATGCAATGGCGCGAACGATTATTGCCGAAAATACTACTCAACCAACTAGATCAAAGAATTTTTGCAACGCTTTCAAGTTTAATAAACTATATTTGAGAGACTGAGATCTAGGGCTCTAAATGAACCAGGCCGTTCGGTTGGTTGGCTCGTTTGGAGCTCGAGCTCGGCTCGGATAAAAGGTTAATGAACAGAGCTTGAACATCTTTTTTCTGTTCGAACTCGGGAAGTGACACCGTTCGTTTAAGGTGTTCTGCTCGTTAATGTTGTTCGTGAGTTAAACGAACCAAGCTTGAACAATTAAATACGTTCATTTAAATAAACGAACAAGCTCGGCTCGTTCGCTAAGTTAAATGAACAGAGTTTGAACAACGCAATGCTCGGCTCGTTCGACTTGTTTACAGCCCTAGTGAGATCCACATAAACAGTTCAGTTAAAATTTACTTTACATACACATTTTTTCTTTAAAACAATATTCCCTTTGGACTTTGCTTCCTATTAATTGTCATTTCTTTCCAACTTATAAATTATTATGTTTCCGGGTCTTTAAGATTTAGCCAATTATCACCTGTATCTTTATTATTGTCGGTAACCATTTCATCGTGTTTCATGGTTTTAATATTAATGACAAAAAAATTATAAAGGTTGAAACTAAGAGTATATATGTTTTTGAAGTGTTTGCATAGATAAAAGTATTGAAAATAGAAAAATGAATGTGCTAAACCTTATAGCTAAGGGAGCTTATGTCGGTAGGAAAGTTTATATTATAAATTTCTTCGCTCACGAAAGTGACAAATTCCTTAATGTAAGAAGAAGCATCTTACTCAAATTAAATCTAACAGCGGAGGTAATCATGCCTATCATATACTCCTTCTATTTGGCAAACGGTCACATGAAATTTTATCTTTAGAGGGAATGTTAGAGTTTCACTATAAGTTGATTAAAACGTTCTAAAAGAAACGATTGACTATCAATAACAACATCACCACAACAACATTACTTCATTGAGTTAGAGTCTCCCGTTTATGATAGAACATGAAGGATCGAATGTACGCAACCATACCGATGTGTTAGAAACACACAGAGGTTGTTTTTCGATGACCCATAACGAAAATTGCGTCATGTTGTATCGATCAACTGCTACTTCACAATATAAACGCAGCCAATTTAATGAGTCATTTGTTTTATTCCATTATATTACACAGTCAAGGAAGAATGTACTCTTGATTATTGGAAATGGAAACCAACAACAACAACATCACATACACAGTATATCTCAACAACAACAAAAGTTATGTTAAGATTGTTAGAAAAAGAGTAACCAAACAATATGAATAACAACGAGAGTGCCGAGACGTGATAGGAAATCACTGTCCTTAAAAGCAATTTCGCCTCCACCTGTTGAGCAAGATGAACTACAAGCGAATGCTTTCCAGGATTTAACGGCTTCCCTTGTTCGTTTGCTCTACGAGAAAGTGATTGAACTTGCAAAGAGAAGTGTTTGATAGTAGAGGTAGAATGTAGAAAGTTAGTTAAAGTCAATTCCAAGTGGAAGATTTTGTTGGGATTGGTGGAACTGAAGTGCTAAGTTGAATGCGAGGCCGAGCTCGGGCACTTAGTTATGGGATGATGCCAGGGGCAGAAGTGCCGGGCTGAACAGATGCAGTGCCGAGCAGAGCTGCAGCCTCGGCCATGTACTAGAAAGTCACGAGATTGGATACATCTTAATTGGAGATTTGATTGACACGAATCATGTTTAGATGAAAATTTCCATGTTTATCTTTTTATATAAGACATATCCTTAATTGTTGCCGATCTCTTTCCTATAAATCCCCTGGTTAGGCGCAATGAATCGTAACTGAGATCTCAAGTTTATGATAGTGAATTTCTTGGCTTGGCGCCGCCGTGGGTTTTTCTTCTCCTTGAGGGTTTTTCCACGTTAAATCTTGTGTTCTTCGTATGTTGTCTTTCTTTGTTAATTATTCATTACTTTTATGCGTTCTTGTGATCGTCGTTGTGATTGTTTTTCAATGATTCCGCGATTCGTTTCCCCAACACCATGTTCTAGCATAGAATAGACGAAAAGAGAAAATAATTCAGAAGTGCAAAGCTAAATTCCTATGGTTAACACACAAAAACTCATCAAAAGCGTCAAAAGCATTCGAATTTCTTCGTACAAAACTAACTTCTTCAAAGTTATTCACAAAAAAAAAAAAACACTCCAAAATCTGATGACTTATCGAACTTAAAGTCGGCGCTCTGAAGCGCATGCTTATCCTTATTCGCTGAAGTGGAACTACAGCAACAAAAAAAACGCGAAAGAAGAAATGGGGGAGGAGAGGGAGATGAAACGACGGCGTCTGGTGCGAAAATGGAGGTTGAAAGAGGGAAAATGTGTGGGTTTGAGTGAGGATTTGGTAACGGAGTGGAGGTGAAATGGGGAAGATGAGGTAGCCATGGTTGACTGGAGCTTAGCTGCATCAAGAAGATACTCAAACGGTGGAATTTTGTGTGGAGGAGAAATGAACTCAAGAAAAGGCACGTGGTAAACGCCATAGATGACTTGGGAATTCAAGTGAAAGCAATTGAGAGGGAAGAGGGATGGTGGATTGGTGGATGAGGGAAAGGGGAGATAAGAAAGAGAAGAAGGGTGAGAAGAAGACAAATAAGAGGTCTTTTTCTAAGCATATAAGTTACTTTTGTCATTTCAAACGTGCCAATAGATATTAAATTATATATTTTATTTAAAGTTTCTATAATTTTAAAAATTAACATCTTTGATGAGGGGTGAGTTCTCTCCCACCTGTACCAGAGTCCACTTAGCCATGTAAGATGTAAATCGAGGGATGTGTTCCACCGGCAGCCCTGCAAAGGGAGAGGACACTCAATACTTCTCTAGCCCAGAGGCAACCCTTGTAATATTTCAACAAGGATTGTCTGCACAGAGACTCGAACTCGGACGTCGGGGTTCTAGCCCCAATCACCTTTGCCACTTACCAAAGATTAACCATCTATGTAGCCCCAAAGGATTTTTAGATGTTATTTAAAAATTAACATCTATGTAACCACGACTAAGGTTAACCATAGATAGATAAATGTTGATAGTCAAAGTTTTATAAAATTTGAATAAAATATATAATTTTAATATTTATTTATGTATTGTGTAAATTTTTTGAAAAAAGTGTAAGTAACACAATTACTTATATTATGGAGAATTTGCGCTGAATGCGTCTAGGATATAGCTCAGTTGATACACGGATTGAGATTTGTTTTAAGAGGTCAAGAGTTCGAATCCATGGACTCGAGGGCATAGCTCAGTTGGTACTCGAATTGAGATTTGCTTCAAGAGATCAAGAGTTCGAATCCAGAGACACGCACAGTGTGGATGTTCCACTGCTGTTATGTCGAAGACCTGACTTAAAAAGAAATATTTTTTGTAGATCACTGCGTAAGTCCTCACCCAACTTAAAAGGCTGAAAGGCTCCTGATTTGTATTCTACACAATACTACAAGGGTGAAACTGGACAGAGTATGACCTTGTGCAATAGAATTTGCGCCAGATTATGTTATTGGATTTACACAATCTATTCCCACACCACCCGTGTCTCTTAGCTCGATATTTCCAAAGCAAATGGAGCCACGTTTATTCCTCTCTACAACTCATTCTCCTCTTTTCACTTTCCAGCCTACCCTTCCTCTACCCTCTGCTTTTTCTGCACAGAACTTTTCTCCAATGAAAACTTAGTACTTGTCTTTAAAAAAAAAAAAATAGAAAATAGATAATACTTGGGGTTTTCAGCAAATCACAGATCGTCTTCCCAAGTTCACCTGCTAATCGAGTATCTCATCTCTACAACAAACTATGCAATGTCCAAAATACTAGTAATATTTCAGAAATTATTCATTCTGCAGCTTTTTCTTTCAAGAACAGTGCTTTCTCAGTCTGGTGACTTCATCTTTAAAGGGTTCAAAGGCCATGGAGATGACATAACCTTAAATGGTGTGTCCCAGATCGAGAAAAATGGGATTCTCAAGCTCACGGATGATACACCAAGACAACTTGGTCATGCCTTCTATAAAGACAGGATTTTTTTCAAGAATTCCTCTAATGGTAAAGTTTCCTCCTTTTCTACTGCTTTTGCTTTTGCGATTGTGCCCGAGTATGAAAGGTTGGGCGGTCATGGCATGGCTTTTATTATCTCTGCAACAAAGGAGCTTAAAGGGGCTCTTCCTAATCAATATTTAGGGATGGTTAATCAGAATAATCTTGGGAATCTTTCCAATCATTTTCTTGCTGTTGAGTTTGATATAGTTCAAGATCTTGAACTGCATGATATCAGTGACAACCATGTTGGAATAGACATTAATAGTGTCATCTCAAATGCTTCAGTGAATGCTAGCTATTTTCCTCAAGGAAGCTTGGAAAAGCAGGGGATTAACCTCAAGAGTGGAAAGACAATTCAAGCATGGATTGACTATGACTCAAATGAAAATGAATTGAATGTTACCCTCTCATTGTCTTCTTCAAAATCCAGATCTTCGATTTTGTCATTTCAAGTGGATCTTACACCTTTCTTTCAAGATTACATGTATATAGGATTTTCAGCTTCAACTGGTTTGCTTTCTGGCTCTCATTATGTATTTGGTTGGAGCTTTAAGACTAATGGCATTGCTGAATCTTTGGATCTTTCTTCATTTCCTTCACTTACTAGTCGCAAGAGGAAGAGTTTAGGCTTAGTATTAGGTGCATCGATATCGGCTGCTGCATTTGTGGTACTTGCAGTTTTGTTGGTTCTGTACATTGTTAAAAAATTCAGGAATATGGATGTAATTGAAACTTGGGAATATGATATTGGCCCACATCGATTTTCCTACAAAGAGCTCAAGAAAGCAACTAGAGATTTTGGAGAAACAGAACTACTTGGTTTTGGTGGATTTGGGAGGGTCTACAAAGGTACATTGCCTAAAACAGGAATCCAAGTTGCTGTCAAACGAATAAGCAATGAATCGAAGCAGGGGTTGCGCGAATTTGTATCTGAGATTGCTAGTATGGGCCGCCTTAGGCATAGGAATTTGGTTCAGTTGGTTGGATGGTGTCGACAAGGAGATGACTTGTTGCTTGTTTATGACTTCATGCCCAATGGAAGCTTGGACAAGCACCTCTTCAATGAGCCAAAGATGATATTGAGTTGGCCGCAGAGGTTCAAGATAATCAGAGATGTGGCTTCAGGACTCTGTTATTTACATGAAGGATGGGAACAAACAGTGATTCATAGGGACATCAAAGCAGGTAATGTGATGTTAGACTCGGCGCTAAATGGCAAGCTTGGTGATTTTGGGCTGGCCAAGTTACACGAGCATGGTGCAAATGCAACCACAACAAGGGTTGTGGGCACGTTAGGTTATATAGCTCCAGAGCTAACCAAGACAGGTAAGCCCACTACGTCCTCGGATGTTTTCGCCTTTGGTGCATTGTTATTGGAAGTTGTATGTGGAAGAAGACCCATTGAGCCAAAAGCACTGCCAGAGGAGTTAGTTTTGTTGGATTGGACATGGGATAAGTGGGAGAAAGGGGCTATTCTTGAGGTGGTAGATCCGAAGCTCGGCGGTGAGTATGATGAGATGGAGGTGTTGGTGGTGCTTAAATTGGGTATAATGTGTTCAAACAATTCCCCATCTCAGAGACCTAGCATGAGGCAAGTAGTAAGATACTTAGAAGGAGAAAGCGTGTTGCCTGATGTAGTGCTGCCACCTGATCAATATGATGGCAAGAAGGATCACAGTGGTGAAATAAAGCAATATATAAATTCATTTTCTGCGTCGTCATATGTTGACAAGACAAGTACATGGTCATCTGGTGAATTTGGTCACAGGGAGTATCTTTTACCTAATTCAACAACTTCACTGGTGATCACTGGCCAAGAAGAAGGCAGATAAACATGACAATTTCCTCTTCGCCGCGTTCCATTTTTCTCTGTTCTTCTGTAAGGTTTCCACTGCCTGGAACTTAGTATAGTGAAGAGGTTATTGCTTTGGTATGTACAGATAAAGATGATTTTTTTTGGTATGGATTCATCATCATTGACGCTGCCCTCGTTTAAAATCTTATATAAATTTTTTGGCAGTAAAGCATAACCAATGGGCACAATTTGTTGTTCATCAAAATGTCATTATTCTTGTGCTCTTCAAGATGCAAGTTAGCATATTCTTTCCAGTCCCTTGTACTTCTTCTGCAAGAAGCAAGATTTTTTTTTTTTTTTTTTCATGAATACAAGAAGCAAGATTGCCTTGAGCTATGACAGGAGAAACTTTGTGCAGTGTTTTTAACATGTTAGGGGGCCAGGTGATCGCAGAAGAAACTGAAGAAAATGAACATTCATCTCTCATTGCCTTGAGCAGCATCTCTCTCACCATCTTGGTCATGCTATAATTTGGTAAAAGAGTTACTCCATCCGTTCCAGACATAGTGTAATACACAATATATTGTAAAGTGAAAATGGACTTATATTTTGGGACGGAACGAGTATTAGTAGAAAATTATAACAAACATTTGAACAAGGATTATTTCCTTCCTATTACACCATGTATATTTTAATAGCTCATTCTAATATGAACCAAACACTTCTCTTTGATGCCTCAGGTAGAACCGGAATTATACATATATAAATATACAGCAACAGCTTGATCCAACCCAAGGATGCTACAGGATATACAATAAAACTGAATGCCTCATTACCATTATATCCAATTGCCAACTGGATCCACAGCTGAGCGGAAAAACAGCTGCATGATCTTCAGAAAGCTTTGCTAACTTTAAGCTGTAATTCTGATATCTGAGCATGGTTTATGCATCATATCATCATCATCATCTGTACCCAGTATATCCCAACGACAGCAAAAGCTATCATCGGGGTCTGGGGAGGGTAAGTGGTAGGCAGACAATACCTCTATCCCAAGGGATAGAGAGTCTGCTTCCAGTGAGACCCACGGCTCTACTTATGCATCATATCATAAAGATCCCATTTTTCCAGCATTGTAATTCTTTCTAGTTTCTCTGCTTGAACATCTTCATGGGCAATTTCATCCTAACTGGACCAGCAGAGCAGTTTACAAAACATACGACTGCGATTTGAACATAAAGCTGGTGCATATGAAACTATCTCCATGATGACAAACTTCAGTTCTGGCCCATTAGGATTTTACTTCATGTAAGAATTTCATCTGAAGGCATGAGGGAATCTGAAGAGAGAACCAAACTTCTTCACTCGGCTCGAAAAGGGAACTGATGATCCCTCTTTACTTGATAGAAAGAAAGATATGAACTGCCTTGAATTGGATTGGCATCCTTCCTTGTTTCCATTCCTAGTGTAGAAATGTAGAATTCTTTACAGCATCACACTCCATTTTCCTCTTCACTATCTTTCAGTCCATCAACAACAACATTACTCCATTGTTTTAGAGGCTCCCGTCTATGGCGGGGTATGAAGAGGTCGGATGTAAGAAACCATACTCATGTATTAGAAACACACAAAGGTTGTTTTCCGATGACCCATAATGAATATTGCGTCAAGCATCTGCTACTTCACAATATAAGAAGTGCAGCCAATTTAGTGAGTCATTTTGCGTTATTCTGTCATATTTTAAAATCAAAGAAGACTTGACTCCATTGGAAATAAAAAATATCTTTCAATCCATCAAATATATCAAAACCTGAAAGAAGAAAACAATTAAATACAAAAAAATGGAGTTTGTGTGGTTTATTTTGGCATTATTGATTATTACCAGTGCCCAAACACTAAGAAAAGAAGAAAATGACAATTATTTTCATCCATCTTTGGGTATTTTGGATCTGTTAAATGCCAGGTAAAGTTCATCAAAAAAAAAAAAAAAAAAAAAAAAAACTTTTGAACTTTTAGATAAGAACACACCTGGGAATAAAGTGTCTCTTCCTCTTACTGCCATTTTCCTCCCAAAATCTCTATCACCATTATGGTACGATCCTATCTCTTTCACAACTTTATCTTGGATTTTCGGGCCAGAAACAACAATCACCTTACCCATTGCCTTAAAAGTTCCTGACTATGACAGGGTAGAGATGGGTCGGATTTACGCAACCAGACCCATGTGTTTGAAACACGCGGAGGTAGTTTCCCGATGACTCATAATGAAAATTGATTCAAATTATGCCGATCAACTGTTACTTCACAATATAAGAAGCACAACCAATTCAGTGAGTCATTTTGCTTTATTCCATTATATTCCAAAGTCAAGGAAGTGTCTCATTGACTCCATCGAAAATGAAAACATTTTCCGGGTCAAAAACAAATTTGTCTATACAATCATATACTAGTGACTGGATATGGAGGTGTAGATCAACTTCATCATCATCATCTGCACCCAGTATATCCGAACGATAGCAAAAGCTATCGCTAGGGTCTGAAGAGGGTGGGTGGCAGACAAACAATACCTCTGTCCCAAGGGATAGAGAGTTTGCTTCCAGTGAGACCTCCGGATCTGTACATCACCTTGAGTGTTGTAAAAGAACTTGGGATTCAGGTAAAAACCAGATGCATGAAGAGGATGACGCCGCAGTGGCTTCCACCTTTGATCAATAATGTTCCAGAAAATTGAGTAATCCTTCGTGTGAACAAGTTCTTTTCTAATATTTTCTTTTGCGCGATAAATGCCAGCATAAACGTACCCCATTGCTGGTCTCTTCTCGCTAGAAACTAACTTGATTAGTGGCACCAGTGGTTCCACTAACCTAGCAACTAAAGTACCAGAAGACCAAAATGAGGCGCTACTGATACAATCCACCACCAGGTATGCTTCTATTCTCTTTGAGAATGCACTATCAATCCACAACCATTCATTTCAATGTCATAAAATCAGTTGCAGAAGGAAGATCAATCCACCCCAAAAGTGTACTGTCTCATCATACTCAGGGCAGTATTACAATTGTAGATGAATCTTGAAAGTCTTAGCTTCTTCAAGTATTTTTATTGAAATATAATGTGCAGAAATCAAGTGCGAGTGAAGTGCCGAGCCGAGGCAACAATGTGAAGGCACACAGTAAAGATGACGAGGTGAAGACATTCAGTAAAGAAATGAACACAAAGGTTGAAAGACGAAGTGATGAGTGAAGTGCTGACCTGAGATGATGAGCTGCAGAAGTGAAGTGCCAAGCAGCCGAGCAGAGATGCAGAAATGACATGCAGAATAGAGATGAAAACAAAGGTGTGCCGAACAGTGATGAAGAGATGAAAACACATAGTTAGACAATGAAGTCCTTGTGGCAGTGACGAGTAGAAATATCGAGCAGAACACAAGGACAACAATGGCAAATCAAGATGCAAAGACACAGAAATGCTGTACGAACATTTTACGCTTGTACATTTAGAATACACATGTATACGCGTGCAGTGCAATTGTATATGTATACTTAGATGATATCTAATCATTATAATAGAATCAAATCATGTAAATATAGCCGTTAGACAAAATAGAGCTGTTGGCTTACTCGTCATTGACAGATTGAGGTCTCTTGCCTCTTCTATCTCCAGCTTTATATAAGGCTTTAATCTTATACATTTGTAATTGAGTAAGTTTGAATAATAAACGAAGTGTTGATCTGATGTGATGAATAAGAAATGTACACCGGATGCTGCACTCTCCTTAGTTCATATTCCCTTTCAGTAAGAAATAACGAACAAGATGGTTATAGATTACCCATAAACATAATAAAGCGATTGGATTAATTATTCCTGAAGACATACGAAAAAATAGGGACCAAATGGACATTTTTCTTAATTAGTCTGCTGATTAAACTTAAGAAGGCCAAATGGAATTCGAAAAAAAGACAGAAAATTCTGAAACATAGTCTGTGATTTGTCGGGCCATAAAGGGAGTAGATTCCTTTGCCGTTAGCAATTTCTTTATCATTATTTAGAGGAAGCATCGTAACATCAACAGTGAAATTAATTATTAACGAAAAAGGAAAATGGATGCAACCAATAAAGTAAACGTTAACGCGTATAATACTTCATGAGGCATGAAGATTAAATGGTGTTTTCGGTGCACTAGACTCCTACGTTTGTACAGGATCTGAGGAGGAGGCGGATCGCTTCCCGATCTGATGTACACAGTCTTACCTTATATTTTGTGCAAGAATCTGTTTCTGCGGCGTGATCCGTGACCTCAATGTCACAAGGCAACAACCTTATCAGTTGCTCCAAGGCCCGTCCCATGAGACACGAGGATTGAAAAATATAAATACGGTGTTCTTAGTAGCCATTTTGCTAACGTTAATGTTGTGATCACTAGAAGTATCTTATATTTTTGTATCATTCATTTTTAGTGGTAAACAACTTAGAAAAATAAAATTTTTGTAAATAATTGAACATATGCATCATCATAATAATAATCAGATAAAAGAAATATATATTTAGTAATACAAAATCATTTTCTTCCACGTCAAAATAGCTTTGTAAAACAGTACAAATGTGACTCTTTTAAGTACTAGCGTATACCTATGCAGTTAATTACTGCGAGCGCTACGTTTTTGCGAAGGAAAACTGAAAACGGCTTTAATAATTATGATCTTGCAGAAACTATGCTTTTAAGTTGACCGTTGACAAATACCAATTTGTGCAATTAATTACAATATTTTCTTCAGAGAGTTGTTTTTAGGTCAGCTGTATTCAAAGCAATGCCACCAATTGGATGACCAGTGTTTCAAAAAAAAAAAAAAAATTGGATGACCAGTAATGAAAATACAAGATTATGGTAAATTCCTTGGGTCCCTTTGACTAACGTTTGGACTTTTGGAGCAAAAGCTATTCCCATATATTGAATGTCTCCATCGCTCCAGCCCCAAATAGCATTGTACAGGATGCAAATCAGGAGTTTAGTCGCCTTCTAGGTTAGACGAAGACTTAGGTAGAGACACGTGTCCTCTGCAAATCAGGCCGAACTGTCCCTCGATTCGAAAACGTTTGGACTTTTTAGATTTCGAAAAGATGGCATAATCGATACTTTATCAACCCAAATGACTGTCAGGTCTACTTATCATTTTTTAATTAGAAACTGATTTATAATATATAATATAAAAATTTAAGGGTGGTAGATACAAATTTAGGTGGACACGTGGATCCCAGAATATACTGTAGGAGAAAATTTTGCTTAAGTTGTTAGGGTTAAGTAATCTATATTTGCATGTTGACGTGGCTTACAATCCAATCTTTGAAACAGTGGTGCCAAATTAAAATTTCAGATATAAATAAACAACACAACATTACCCATTGCCTTTGAGCCTCCCGCCTATGACGAGGTATGAAGAGTCTGATGTACGCAAGCATACTCATGCGTTAGAAACACACATAGGTGTCCCCAAGACATATCCCAGTGGTTCTAGGTATAGGGGTTTCGAAAGGAACGTCAGGGTTCGAACCTTGCCGAAGGCAAGAATGTTTGAACCCCCTCCAGGCTAGCTGCATAGTGTGGAAGCACTATTGGCCTGTGGAATAACCAGATAGGCTGACAGGCTAGCCCGTCAGTTGTTCCTTCGATGCCAATGGGCTCCTTGTGTTGTCCATGTGCTATGACAAACTTTTACTAATGGGTCGTGGAAACCTGATTTACATATCTACACACCCTGTGGGACCGGGGGTAGCAGGAACCCTTACTGGTTGGGGTTCAACCCTAAAAACACGCAGAGATTGTTTCCTGATGACCCATAATGATACGTCATGTTATGTCGATCAACTACTACTTTACAATATAAGAATCGCAACCAAAGAAACGCAACCAATTTAATGAATTCCAAAGTCACATATAAATAAACGAAACCGCAATACCAAAAAAGCAATAGTTAGCTGTAGACAGATAAACGCCCTCATATTTCATTACTCATCGGTCAATCTACCTCCATCTGCACCCTTTATTACCTTCATAACGCACAATTTCTTCTCCACCTTAAACAAATCAAAACACATAATTAATTTGACAATCCCTCTTCATATTTTTGGCCTTTTAAGGATTCCTCCCATTGTTTCATTTCCTTCCCACATCCTCAAAATCATTCAAGAAAGTGCAGACATCCATTTCAGATATTAGTAATGGAGTCTGCTCTTTCAGAGCTAGAAGGGACCCTTGTCCGCGACAAGGACCCCTTCTGCTACTTCATGTTAGTAGCATTCGAGGCATCGAGTTTGATCCGATTCGGCCTGCTGTTGTTCTTGTGGCCAGTAATTCATTTGTTAGAGATTTGTGGGAAAAAAGACGTGGGGCTTAAGTTAATGATTTTTGTTGCTACAGTCGGCGTGCCTGTATCTGAGATTGAAGCAGTGGCGAGAGCTGTTTTGCCAAAGTTTTATTTCGACGATATTGATATGAATGCTTGGAGTGTTTTTAGATCATACGATAAGAGAATTGTGGTTACTAAAACACCAAGAATTATGGTGGAGAGGTTTGTGAAGGAACATTTGAGAGCTGATGAAGTTATTGGGACTGAACTTTGTGTGAATAGATTTGGATGGGCTACTGGTTTCATTAAGGATGATTTTGACTCCATTACTGATAGAGTTATTGCATCATTTGGCAACCAACAGCCTACCTTAGGCCTTGGAAGTCCTCAAAATTCTGGGTATTTGTTCTTGCATCTCTGCAAGGTAATTTAGAATGATTACGTTTTTGTCTTTTTGATCTTGTTCTCACCTTTCATAGCTTTTGCTATACTGTGTATGATTGTTGTTGTTGATGTTGTTCTCACCTTTCTTTGAATGCATTCATAACTTGATTAAATATGTTTTCAAGTGTTTTAATTGTATACAACAACAACGTGATCCCATTCCTTTAGAGTCTCATGTTTATATCAAAATATCGGGGGCAGATGTACTTAATTATACTCATGTGTTAGAAATATACAGATGTTGTTTTCCGATGATCTATAATGAAAATTGCGTCAAGGTGTCTTGATCAACTGCTACTTCACAATATAAGAAGTACAACCAATTTAGTGAATTATTTTGCTTTATTTTATCATATTTCAAAGTCAAATAAGATTGTGTCTTTGGCTCCATTGGAAATGGAAATAATTGTTTTTGTTGTATAACTTGGATATTTTCGACCAACATAAGGTCAGGGGTATTTGCACGAATTGAATAATGAAATAGTAACGTAGGCACAATTTAGGCAAAGAAGGTGCCATTTGATTTGTTACTCAAAGGTTTGTACTGATTTTGATACTTAATTCATAATGATCCACTGACAACTTTCTAGGATTTTAATGATTTATGGGAGTTTCTGGAGAGACATATCACATAATTATTCTAATAAGTTATATTCTAGCGTGGTTATTTCTCATACACAGTAGGAAAGGGTGAGATCTGAGAAGGCTAAAATTGAGGTAAAATATGATGTCTCTAATCACGCATCGTCACGTGTACAAAAGCAGTTTTCTAAAGAAGGGGGTGCTACAGTTGTTTTTAGAAAAAACTGTTTTATCCACATGGCGACGCGTGATTGAAGACCTACTCACTTTTAGCCTCATCTTAACCCCCGAAAGAGGGACTAAAAGAGCTAATATCATGCATAAGACCTTCTATTCTACCATCATGCACCACATATTATATCGGTTGGGATCAGAAAAGGTAAAAAATGAGGTAAAATATGAGGCCTCCAATCATAGATTGCCACGTGTACAAAAGTGGAAGAAGTTTAAATTTATTTTGTTTTTAAAAAATAGTTACTTGTACACGTGGCAGCGCGTGATTGGATGCCTCATATTTTGCCTCACTGTTTGGCTCCTGTGATCTCAACCGATATTATATACTGATCACTATTTCATTGCATTCTTTTAATTTTTAAACTGATGCCAATTCATACCAATGGGCAATACTGGATGACTTGTTAGCGTTGATTCTTTGTTGGATGGTTACATATAAAAGAATTTTACTTCGAGAAATTTTAGTATTTTAATATGTGAGATTTATGTTGGTCAATGAATAATTAATTAGTACATTAATAATTATTTATTAATGTAAAGACTAGTAGATAGATATTGCCATGTTGATAAAATGTGTGTACTAAAATAAGAAGACACAAATCTATTTTCTATATTTTGTTAGTCGCTAAATAATTACAATAATACATAGTACTATTTATTGAACATAGTAAAATTTGTATGATCTCATTTAGTTGAGAATTGTTGTATATTTCATTGATTAATTCTCATTTTCAATCAACCTAAACTTAGTCTAACATGCATATCTAAATTGTATAGGATCAACTTCAACAACCATTTACTAGCAACACAAAGCAGGTGGACCACCAACCCATCCGTCCACAACCGGTGATCTTCCACGACGGCCGGCTAGCGAAGCGGCCGACACCCTCCACAGCCCTTCTAATCCTCCTATGGATCCCCATTGGAATTTCACTCGCCATCATTCGAATCACAATCGGTTTAATCCTTCCAATGAAGGTCCTCCCTAGTGTGGCTCCTCTTTTTGGCGGGAAAGTCATTCTCAAAGGCAAACCGCCACCACCCGCCTCCGCCTCCACCTCCACCTCCGGTGTCCTATTCGTATGCACACACCGATCCCTAATGGACCCTGTAGTCCTCTCCGCGGCCCTCAGGCGTCGAATCCCAGCCGTTACATATTCTTTATCTCGATTATCCGAAATCCTATCTCCTATTCCAACCGTTAGATTAACAAGAATTCGAGACATCGACGCCGAAAAGATCAAAACCCTACTTCAAAAAGGCGATCTAGTCGTCTGCCCTGAAGGGACAACATGTAGAGAACCTTTTCTCTTAAGATTCAGCAAACTTTTTGCTGAACTGACGGACCGGATCGTGCCGGTGGCTATGAACTACAGGGTAGGGTTTTTTCATGCTACAACAGCTAGGGGTTGGAAAGCTTTGGACCCGATTTTTTTCTTCATGAATCCGAGGCCAATGTACGAGGTAACTTTATTAAATCAATTGCCTGTTGAGGCAACATGTTCTTCTGGAAAAAGCCCACATGATGTTGCGAATTATGTTCAAAGAATTTTGGCTGCTACGTTAGGGTTTGAGTGCACGAATTTTACGAGGAGAGATAAGTATAGGGTTCTTGCTGGAAATGATGGAATTGTTTCACATACTTCTGGTGGTGATTGGCTTAAGAGATTTGGTTTTGGAGTTAAGAAGGTTATAAGTAGTTTTAAGTTTTTTTATTGGGTGAAGGAACAAACATGAAGTTTTCCTTTTGTAACATTAATTTTTACGATTTTGGAGATGATTATGTAATGATTTTGTTATGTTTATTTACATAAAGGAGATATGGCATTTTTTTTGTTTCTTTTTTCATTTTTAGTCCTTGTGTTTGATTTGATTATCTTTTTGGGACTGTCAAATAATGTATTGTGAAGTAGTAGTTGATCGATATAGCTTGACGTAATTTTCATTATGGGTCACCGGAAACAACCTCTGTATCCGACGCCCCCAAAAGCATGAGTATGGTTGCGTATATCCGACGCCTCCATATCCCACCATAGACGGGAGCCTTAAGAAAATGTGGTAATATTGTTGTTTGTATTGGTTATTCCATGCATATAAATACGTTTACAGGCATTTCTATAATCACATTTATGCCATCAGTTCTATTAGAATGATAACGTCCACCTTTATTACATCCTTCTACAGTTTTTATATTTGATTGACCAATATTTGAGTACTAAATTTTGCCTGTCTTGAGAAGTCAAGAATCAATGAACTTAAAAAGGATGAATAAATGAAAGTCTTGCTAGTATATATAATCTCACATCTACATTTTTAAGGAGTTTATTCCTTACAGTTGCTTGAATTTAGATGTTCTGTAGATTTTATGAGTAATACAAACTATCTAGGCTATTCATTTAAACATATCTTATGATTTACACCATTCAAATATATATATATTTTTATATATACACACACACAGATAGGAGTGTTAACGAGCCGAGCCGAGCCGAGCAGAATACTATGTTTTCAAATTCGGATTCGTTTAGCTAAACGAACTATTTGTCTTGGTTCGTTTAGCTAATAGAGCTTTAAAATTAGTTCGAGTTCGGCTCGATAACATTATAAATGTTTAAATGAGCCTAACAGTTCGCGAACAATTCGGCTTGTATAACTAAACGAACCCAAATAGGTGTTCGAATTTGGCTCGTTTAAGTAAAATTAACGAATCGAATTCAAACTGTTCGTGAATTGTTCAGTTCTCTTAATACCCCTATATATATATGTATGTATATGTGTATGTATATATATAATATATATATATCCTTTACGAATTCTTAACAACACGAGCATGAACTTAGTTTAGTTCATATGCATGAGTGAAGAAAATGGTACATACCACGCAGCTGCCGAGACAGCAATAAATTTCAGTGCCCATATTGCAAAGATATTGGTCATTACTTATTTCAGGGTATGTATCTAACCATATCGTCCTCCCAGTTGACCTTTTCGCCACATACTAACAAATAGGGATGCCAATTTAAACCTAACAAGCACAATGCATATTAATTCTATTCTACTTCTTTGTGTTAGGTAATATAATGGACAAGAAGAGTAAGGGTATGAAATTTTAAACCCGCAAAAGAAACGTAAAATGTGAAGGTACTTTATCGATGAAATGACTTACCTGTCATGACATTGATGATCTAACTCATGGATATCGTAACAGTTTGTGATAAAGATGAGTGTGCTTAAAAAACGAAGAGTCCATCCTTATTATCGGATGAGATTACAGGAGGTCTTATATGAGGTAAAATATGAGACATCAATCACGTGACGTCATGTGTATAAAAGGGTCCGTTGTTTACTTTTTTTTCTGTTTTAAAAAAAGACTATTTTGTACATGTGGCGTCGCGTGATTGGAGGCCTCGTATTTTCAGATCTCATCTGCCTTGCTATCTATCTCTTATCGGTTAAAGATTGTCTATTGATTATTCAATTTGTATATTATAAGATGTTGCTTGTGGTGACTGTTGTCAAAGGAACGCTGAGCATAGATATACTCATGAACAGATAGGGTGGTGAAGTGATTCAAGGAGATGATCCAAAGAACTAATGAGCGGAGCCGTTAGATGAAATGTTTAATACACGGTGTTGATCAACTGTGGGACAAATTGAACGGTTGGAAGTGAAGATGATTCAGTGCACGAAGAGAGTATTAATTGTTTTATTAAACACCACTAATTCTCTTTTTTTTTTCCTTCAACGAAAAAAAAAAGAGATACGTTTTGACATACAAAAGACAGGAGAGTGATTATATCAGTTGGGTCGAGAGTCACAATGAAAACAAACTTTCTATCTTTTAGGATGGAGGTATTGTTTGCCTATTTATCATCTTTTCTAGATCCTAACGATAGCTTTTAATGTCGTTGGAATATATTGGATATTGTGGTTGTTATTGTCATTATATCAATTCTCTCCTTACACTCCACATGGAGTTTGTTGATTAGGAATGTTCAGTTACCGATGGGGTAAGCTGTGAGTCTGACTTATTGAAACGATATCTTGTGGGTTATTATTAAGTAAACTCCTGAGCTTAAGGTTATTAAAAAAAAAAAATTTGGAATCTATACACAAATATTCTTGTAAGCACGCTACATTTTATGTGGTCAAAGAAAAACTATACGCACCTGACTAATTATTAACTAACTAATAAAAGATAGACATGACATAGTTAACATGTTAGAAGATGGAAATTATATAAATAAAACACCAGACGGTACCGCCCGTCTTTCTAAAAAAAATGGAACATCTCTTCTAGCTTTTTGTTTATCTCGTCTTTAAACCTTAAATACACATAAAACATAGTTGACATGTTAGAAGATGGAGTAGGAGCTCCAAGCAATCTGGGTTGATTAGTGCTTTTGCACAGAAATCTAATGGTGGATTTAATCATTAGTTCTTAAAAAATGGATAGATTTATAGATCCAGCCCAAGGGAAATGCCTGTTTTCCAATTGCGAGTTGGGTCTGCTCCGCTTTGTAAAATGTATGGGGCTATTTGAGGTGCATGACTTGATGGAGTACATTTTGTTAAGAATATTGTCCAACGTTCTCTAATTTGAGATAAATATACGGATTATATAAGGATGATGTATCATCATCGATAGCTTTAAAGTTTTGAGTAGATATAAGCCTCAACTGTCTTAGTTTTAACATGGTATCAGAGCCACTTTAAAATGTAGACTCACACATTGCTTGTCCCATGGTTGACCATTTATTGTCTCTCCTCACACAAGTCCAGATGTCCATGACTGACTTGTAGTTTGTGATCGAAGGCGAATTTTAAGACGTGTGTGTATGTCAAGCCACATTTACCACGTGAGGGAAGGTGTTGACGTACACACGCGTCTTAGAATCACAAACCACAAGTCAGCCATGAACATCTAGACTTGGGTGAGAGAAGACAACAAATGCGAACCATGGGCCAGACAAGGTATGAGTCCACATTTTAAACTGACTCTGATACCATGTTGAAACTTAGGCTTACATGAAATGAGGCACATTCCACTCGAAACATTAAGACAATGGGTGGTGGTACATCATCCTCATATAATATCGGAATCAGAATCGATATGAGTATGACAGGATATGGGTTTGGAGTATATGGGTTTGAGCCTAAAGTCATAGTTGTTTGGTATTGAAATGAGAATGGATTTGGGCCTAAAGTCATAATGTTTGGAACGTATCGGAATTGAAATGGATATCAAAGATAGGCGATCGCAAAAATTTGACCGGCCAGAATAATGATCCGCCGGTGGGCGGTGGCAACTAGCGGCGTTGATCGGTTGAAAGCCATACGCTCATTTTCCCATAAGAGGCTAGTATATAAAAAACAATATTCGTTATAAAATACTCGGATATCAATCTGAAACATTTATCTCTCATTTTCTCCAAACAAACAACTTTTATGAGTTTAGATTCTTTCAAACCCATACACTATGAGATACCTCAACCAAACACCTCCTAAATAGTGGGACCCACCCCACACCCTCACCTCTTTGCCCAAAACCCGCCACGTGGCAGCAAGATGGTGGTGGTGAGGCTAGATGCGGGTGACACGCACTTAGCCTCACCACTCTGTTGCTGCTATGTGGCGGTCGGTGAACAAGAGATGAGGATATAGGGGGTAAGGAGATGAGAGAAGATTCAGTGACGCGAGAGTAAATGACGCTCTCATGACGCGTCCAATGAAATACTGCCGCGTGACAAACCAAAAAAACTTTTCTTTTCATCCTTGGGCCCGTTTTCATTTATCCCCCAAAATAACCCAGCCCCCAATTATTTTCATCATCGTCAAACACCAGTTCAGCGTCTTCCCCCTGCGCCCATCAAAACCCAGTTCAGTGTCTTCCCCCTGCGTCCATCAAAACCTAGTTCAGTGTCTCCCCCTGCGCCCTTTTGCTCTCTACTTCTGTAGAAACAATTAGCAACATTTTACAAGAAGGCCAACAACACTGTAATTGCAAAATGGGCCTTAGTCATACAGCTCAAAACATCAGATAAAGAGGACAGCGGCTGCATCTATACACACACAATTATTTTCTTACAATTTCTATTCTTGATTTTGCCAAGCATGAGATAGAAGTTGTATAGTGAATGAATTTAGAATTAGAATGAGTAGGACTCATTTAGGTCAAGCAGTTATCTCTTCTTGGCTATCAGTTTCTCTGTACGCAGGGGAAGGGGGATGGGGAGTAAGCAAGGCAGAAAGAAAAAAACAGTACAAGACGCATGACCATAAAATGAGACATTTAGCAGTAGAGAGATGTCACCAGAAAAAGAAGAGGTCAGAAAACGGCTGGCCGGAAAAGTGACAATGCGCTGGAGACCCGTCCAATGAATGGCTTTGTTCGCGCATCAGGTTTGACGATGGTGAAAATAATTGGGGGTTGGGTTATTTTGAGGGATAAATGAAAATGGGCCCAAAAATGAAAAAAAAAAGTTTTTTTGGTTTGCCACGTGGCAGTATTTCATTGGATGCGTCATGAGAACGTCATTTACTCTCGCGTCACTGAATCTTCTCTCTAAGGAGATACCTTCTCCTAAATAGTTTACTAGTTTCGTTACTGTAAAGATCATTTATTAGTCATTTAGGAGAGAGATTTCTCCATCACATCTGACAACAGCGCTCCGGCGCCGCCGGCCCTAACTATAGATAAAGATGGGCAGCAGAACCCCGAGCCTCCACCTACTCCGCATAGTGCTCTCTTGCCGGAAAATCACCGCTCAAGTAACCAATCCCACCACCGATTCCATCGTCGCAATGGCTTCCACCACCGAGCCGGAGTTCGTCCCACAATACAAAGCCAAGCTGAATCGATTGCCCAGATCCCATAATTTCATGGACTCGAAAATCGCAGCTCGAATCGGCGAGAAGCTCGGCGCTCGTCTCAACGAAATCGGGATTCTGGATGTCGAGATTGACTCGAGGGAGGAGCTGACGAGACCAGTTCATCAGCAAAAATTGGTGAGCCCGCTTCTTGGGTCGGTTAAACAAACTGGGATTAACGTCGTCGGTTTTGAGAAGTTGCTCTTCAGGAACGATGGATAGACGACATGATCTGCTATTGCTACACCCACCGCCCAGCATCCAGCCTTTCCTTGTTGGCAAAAGGTTTAATCCTAACCCAAACGGTCTCACTGACTCAGCCCAAGTAGTTGCGTGTAGTATGTAAATTAGGATTACAGTGGTTTTCTAAATTCGGTGAGATCTTACACAGTTATCCACGCAAAATGTATGCCACAAACCAGGCCTTTGCTTGGTAGCAGAGGAACAACAACACTGTGCGCGTTCTTAGATTTGAACTCATACCTTTTGTTGACAATCCCCAATCCATAACAAATAAACTATGCTATGAGGACTCAAGTCTTTCCTTTTGTTCATCTCTTATTTAATCTTATTTTTAATCATCTTTTATTTAGTCTCCTATTGTCTGTTAGAAAAAGTACATTAAAGTACGTTTTCATGTGCTCCAAACTTATATAGAGCGTGTATAAGGTCGGTCAAGAGATTGGTATGGAATGTAGAAAACTGGGTGAACATCAGTTGGACATCGATCTCCAACATAGATCGATCGAAGTACATCGATCGATCTATGTTAGAGATCGATGTGGATCTGAGGACTTCGAACGATGACTTCGATCGATCGTAGTCACATCGATCGATCTAAGTAAATTTGAAGTGAGGGTTCGATGTAGTCTGTTCGACTTCGATCGATCACATCGATCGATCGAAGTGACATCGATCGATCGATGTGATCGATCGATGTCCAACAGACAGCTCTGTTCATCAGCAGTCACAGTTTTTAATCCAAGAATCATCTCCCTTCGGCTAAAAACGGTAATCAACGGCTCTTGGAGGTTAGAATAAGGCTGAGAGTGATTTCAAAGAATGTTTTTAACACTTCTAAGGTCTATAAATAGAAGACCTTGCTACTTTCAATAGAGACAATTATCTTTTGCAAAAATTTGAGTTCTCAGCATTATTGTGATCTTCTTCTTCTCTTTCTCTACCTTCAACAAGCAAGTTCACTCTTTCTCCTCTAGAGCAAAGGGAAGAAAGATAGCCGTTATATCCTGGGAAGCATTTGCTTGAAGACTACCTTGCTCTTTGGTAGGAGCAAAATTGCTTTAAGGACAGTGACTACTTTGTCACGTCTCGGCTTCATTTTCTGTGATTACCATATTCTCATTCTTCATTTCCAACAGTCTTAAAGCAATTTTGAGTTGAGAATATGGCAACAAGACAAGCACCAGTTCCTGATATGTCTAAGATGGAACCGTTCGATGGCAAGTTCTTCAAACGTTGGGCTGCAAAGGTGTTATTCTTTCTAGAGATGATTTCTGTTTCGTATGTGCTTGCTAAAGACAGACCAACAGACGAAACAGAAGGCAAAAAGTATGATGCTGACAATACTACGTGTAGAGGACACATTCTGCACTTCCTCTCCAACTCTCTATTTGACATTTATGTCAAATTTACGTCAGCAAAGGATATTTGGGCAGCACTTCAGAACAAATATGGTTCTGAAGATGTTGGAAAAAGAAAGTATGTGGTCAGCGAGTTTCTGAAGTTCCAAATGGTAGACCACATACCGATCAATGATCAAATTCACCAATATCAACAGTTGGTGGATAACATGGAGCAAGAAGGCATTAAAGTTGATGAAACTTTTCAAGCAGCGGCCTTGTTGGAAAAGTTACCTTCTTCTTGGAGCAAATACAAGAAGAGAGGTAAACATGATGATGCCAAATTAACCTTGGATGCAGTCATCAAGCACATTCGCATTGAGGAGAATAATCGGCTTGATGACAATGAACGAGATGAAAGAAGTTCTCGAGCCAATGTGGTGGAGCACAAACCCAAGAGGCAAAAGACTCAGCAAAATGGCAAAGGTAAGACATTTGTGCAGGGACAAGGGCAGAAGAAGATGAAAGGCGCATGCTGGGTGTGCGGAAAGCTGGGACACAGAGCAGCCAAGTGCAACCAGCGGAAAGGCCAGTCCAGCAGTCAAGCACATCTTGTGGAGACAACTAGGACAAGTGACGAAGTCATTGCTGCGGTCGTCTTATCTGAGGTAAACCTTGTCGGTGGTGCTTCGGAATGGGTGGTAGACACTGGGGCTACCAAGCACATTGCAACCAGTAAAGATCTATTTTTTGAATATCAAGAAATAGATGATGGCGAGCAAGTCTTCTTGGGAGATGCACACGGTATCAAGGTTCTTGGTAAAGGAAGGGTGCTCCTCAAGTTGACTTCTGGCAAGAGACTGGAATTGAATAATGTGTTACATGTTCCTGCGATGCGTAGGAACTTGATTTCCGGAGTACTACTGAACAAGGCTAACATTAAACTTGTTCTTGAGTCTGATAAGCTTATTTTGTCTAGGAGTGGGGACTTTGTCGGGAAAGGGTATTGCTCCGGGGGCTTACTTGTTCTAGATGCTGTGTGTATTATGAATAATAAGAATGCATCAAGTTCTGCTTATGTTGTTGACTCTTTGAATATTTGGCATGCAAGGTTAGGACATGTTAATAAAGATGCGTTGAAAAGACTAAAGTTCACCAACCTAATCTCGTATGTATGTGAAGATGACTTTGAAAAGTGTGAATTTTGTGTAGAAGCAAAACATCACAAGAAGTCGTTTAAATCTGTTGAAAGAACAACAGATAAGTTGGAACTCATACATAGTGATCTTGGTGACTTTAGAGGTTATACTAGTAAAGGTGGTAAAAGATACTACATAACATTTATTGATGATTTTTCTAGATATACTAGAGTTTATTTGTTAGCAAATAAAGATGAATCTGAAAGCATGTTCATCAGGTATAAAAATGAAGTTGAGAATCAACTAGATAGAAAAATCAAAAGGTTGAGGACAGATAGGGGTGGTGAGTATAATGTGTTGTCTTTACAAAGATTTTGTGAAGATAATGGAATTATACATGAGTTCACACCTCCTTACACTCCTCAATCTAATGGAGTCGCAGAAAGGAAAAATAGAACGCTTAAGGATATGATGAATGCCATGCTTATTAGCTCAGGTTTGCCTAATAATATGTGGGGAGAAGCTATCCTTTCAGCATGTCATATCTTGAATAGAATTCCACATAAAAAGACCAATAAAACTCCTTACGAACTTTGGAGAGGCTTCGCACCTAACCTGAATTACTTCAGAGTGTGGGGGTGCTTAGCTAAGGTTGGTATTCCAGAGTTCAAAAGAAGTAAAATTGGTCCTAAGACTAATGATTGTGTTTTCATAGGATATGCTCAAAATAGTGCTGCATATAGATTCATGTTGGTTGATAATGGTTCTATCGTTGAGTCTAAGAATGCTGAATTTTTTGAGCATATTTTTCCTATGAAGAAAGAGTCGTTAGTTAGTCCTAAATTTGAAAAAGGTGAGTCTAGTAAAGTGTCTAGTAATGATACTTCACCTAGAAGAAGTAAAAGGAAAAGAGTAGAAAAGTCCTTTGGAAATGATTTTGTCACTGCATTCATTTTAGAGAATGACCCCACAACGTATCAAGAAGCGGTAATGTCTATAGACTCTAAGTTTTGGAAAGAAGCTATCAATAGCGAGCTTGAGTCTATACTTAGCAACAATACTTGGGAACTCGTAGACTTGCCTAGAGGTTGTAAACCTATCAGTTGCAAGTGGGTCTTTAGAAAGAAACTAAAGGCGGACGGGACAATTGATAAGTTTAAAGCTAGACTTGTGGCTAAAGGGTTTACCCAACAAGAGGGAATAGATTTCTTTGATACCTATTCTCCTGTTGCTAGAATTACTTCTATTAGAGTGTTAGTAGCTTTAGCTTCAATTTATAAGTTAGTCATACATCAAATGGATGTTAAAACAGCTTTTCTAAATGGAGATTTAGAAGAAGAAATCTATATGAAACAACCTGAAGGTATGATAGCTAAAGGTCAAGAGCATAAAGTTTGCAGGTTGAAAAAGTCATTATATGGATTAAAACAAGCTCCTAAGCAATGGCATGAGAAATTTGATAATGCTTTGCTGTCTAATGGATATGTTGTAAATGAAAGTGATAGATGCATTTACAGTAAGTTTGAAAATCTTGATGGTGTCATTATTTGTTTATATGTTGATGATTTGTTAATCTTTGGTACAAATCTTGATGTTGTAAATAGTACTAAAGTATTTTTATCATCTGTTTTTGAAATGAAAGACATGGGGAAAGCAGATTTGATACTTGGTCTTAGACTGATAGAGAAATGTGGGGGTTATATGCTTTCTCAGTCGCATTATGTTGAAAAGGTTTTGAGAAAATTCAGCCATTTTGATGTGAAACCTGTTAGTACTCCGTATGATGCATCCATAAGGTTAGAAAAGAATAAACATGATGGTGTGTCACAGTGTGAATATGCTAAGATCATTGGCAGTGTCATGTATCTCATGAATTGTACTAGGCCAGATATTGCATATTCTGTTAATCGTTTGGCTAGATATACTCATAGTCCAAGTAAAGAGCATTGGGATGCTTTGAAACGGCTATTGAGATATCTACGAGGGACTATGGACTTGGGGCTTGCTTTTACCGGAAGTCCTGCAGTTCTGGAAGGTTATTGTGACGCTAATTGGGTCACAGATAATGATGAGATAAATTCCACCAGTGGGTATGTATTTACTTTGGGTGGTGGTGCCATTTCATGGAAGTCCTCTAAACAAACTTGTAAGGCTAAATCAACAATGGAGTCTGAATTTGTTGCTTTAGAACTTGCTTGTTCAGAGGCGGAATGGTTAAGGAATTTACTAGTTGATATTCCGTTGTGGACTAAGCCTATGCCATCTGTTTTTGTTCATTGTGACTCACAGGCAGCTATTGCTCGAGCAAGGAACAAAATATACAATGGAAAGAGCAGGCATATCCGTTTGAGGCACAATATTGTGCGTGACTTGATTAGTTCTGGGGTGGTTAACTTGGAATACATCAAAACCGAGTTGAACCTGGCTGATCCCTTAACTAAAGGCTTGAATCGAAAACTGGTTCTTAAGACATCAAGAGGAATGGGACTTGTTCCGTTGAGGTGAATTCTCTATGACAGGAACCCAACTCGCTATTAGTAGAGATCCTACAAACGGAGTTCAATGTGGTAAGAACACGTCATAGAAGAATTCTATAAAGTACTATTATTTGTCCTTCCTATAATGATGCACTTGTGGATAGTACTTATTACATTTTTGAGGGTGAGATGTAAATCTCTTAATGGATGATTCATAGCCATTATAGATGGTGGTGTGTTGTAATACACACTTGATGAATATCACCTATATAAGTGTGGAAGTGGGGCCGCTTCCTATGAGAGCCTGGAAAACTCTCTAGAGCGCTTATGAATTCTGGGATTGGGTGCAGGGCCATTAATGCACCACATCGCGAACTTGTATGAAGTTAGGTGTTGACATGTCATTTGTATGATCATATAAACAGTAGTGAAATATGTGGTTCAAGACGGTTGTCACCCTATTTCCGTTTATATATCTTCAGATGTACTATCGGATAGTTCAAGACGTTTGTCACTACTCCGTTATGTGTCTTCATCTTATTTTGATTGAGAAGAAGTCCGTTGTTTATCATATGAAAGGTTCATATATAAGTTTGGATCATGTGGGGGATTGTTAGAAAAAGTACATTAAAGTACGTTTTCATGTGCTCCAAACTTATATAGAGCGTGTATAAGGTCGGTCAAGAGATTGGTATGGAATGTAGAAAACTGGGTGAACATCAGTTGGACATCGATCTCCAACATAGATCGATCGAAGTACATCGATCGATCTATGTTAGAGATCGATGTGGATCTGAGGACTTCGAACGATGACTTCGATCGATCGTAGTCACATCGATCGATCTAAGTAAATTTGAAGTGAGGGTTCGATGTAGTCTGTTCGACTTCGATCGATCACATCGATCGATCGAAGTGACATCGATCGATCGATGTGATCGATCGATGTCCAACAGACAGCTCTGTTCATCAGCAGTCACAGTTTTTAATCCAAGAATCATCTCCCTTCGGCTAAAAACGGTAATCAACGGCTCTTGGAGGTTAGAATAAGGCTGAGAGTGATTTCAAAGAATGTTTTTAACACTTCTAAGGTCTATAAATAGAAGACCTTGCTACTTTCAATAGAGACAATTATCTTTTGCAAAAATTTGAGTTCTCAGCATTATTGTGATCTTCTTCTTCTCTTTCTCTACCTTCAACAAGCAAGTTCACTCTTTCTCCTCTAGAGCAAAGGGAAGAAAGATAGCCGTTATATCCTGGGAAGCATTTGCTTGAAGACTACCTTGCTCTTTGGTAGGAGCAAAATTGCTTTAAGGACAGTGACTACTTTGTCACGTCTCGGCTTCATTTTCTGTGATTACCATATTCTCATTCTTCATTTCCAACATTGTCAACAGTTCTTTGTAACCTCTAGTGACTGCATCCTTCCTAAATTCCCTTATTGTAAAAAAGACGGTGAAAGATAACTTGACGATGTTAGACAAAATTACGAATTCGGGTGAGAAATGACCCGTGGAGGTATGTGCAAGTGATTGGAGGGCGATAACGGTTCAGATATAAGGAGGTTAACGGTGACACAAAATATGAGACCTCCAATCACGCGTCGTCACGTGTACAATCTGATCAGTTTTTTTTTAAAAAAAATAGTTTGTACACGTAGCGATGCGTGATTAGAAACCTTATATTTTGTCTCACCGTTTGTCTCCTCAGATCTAAACCCGTAAACGGTGATGGTGAAGGGATTCTAGAATGCTATTGCTTACGATGGGTTAACATTGCTTTATTATTATTGTTGTTGTTACAAATTTATGTTTATTTGGAATAATTTTGGTATATAATATGTTTCCAAAAAATGGAGTGATTGAATCCATTTTAGTGTAACATAACCGTTTCATATTTTTATGCGAGTCATGATTAGTTGGATTCTTACAGAGTGCTTTAATTCCTTCTGTAGTATAACAAGAATAACTTGTTACATTTATAAGAACTTCATAACTAGAAATACAAGCGAATCAAGTTTTAAACGTGTTATTTGAATTTTATTCGAGTTCATACCATATGAGTTCGATTTCAAATTCAAACATGATTTGTAAGCTTGAGTAATATCTAAAAACTATGGTAAGTTAGACTTTGAGTTTGCAAGTTAATTTGTTAAATTTGATTAAATGTAAATGTAGCTGAAACTATTATCAATTAATCATTACATTTATTCATCTATTTATGCAAATTACTACATTAGAACCATATTGAGTTTCATTAAAGAATGAGCTACAATTGAATCATTAACGAATTCAAATTTGAATGACTTTTTGGCTCGATGAAGCATAAATTGGAGCCTAAAATCAAATGCGAGCCTGGCTATACTAGCTCATATTCAGTGTGTTTGCAGGCCCATATGTGATAACCCTTTTTTTCACCCTCCCTTTTTTTTCACCCTCCCTCAACAAGGAAAAAAGAAAGAAAGAAAATATCTACATAATTACAAGGCTTCTTTTAGAAGACACTTATAATGATTATTTTAATCATTTGTTCTAAATCATGTTATAGTTACATTTGTTTTAAATCATCTAGGTACATAAATTTGATAGGAGTATAACGATATTAAATCATCTTTTCCATCTACAATGGAGTGAATGACACATTCTTCCTTGATATTAGAATATGATGGAATAAAGCAAAATGACTCATTAAATTGACTGCGGTTCTTATATTGTGAAGTAGAAGTTGATCGACACAGTTTGACTTCATGTAAATAACGATATTAACTTAAATAGTATAAAATATGTTGTATGCTACTCATTGTAACCCTTATAATACGATTTTTTATATACGCGTAACTGGTTTTTACAAATAATATTATTATTTTATAATTTTTTTTGTTTGTAAAATAAAAAAGTTGGATTATGGGCTGCATATTTCAATTAGATATTTATTTTCATCTCTTAAATAAACAAAACTTTAATGGCCTAATATCTTCTTTTTCCCCAAATTATACTAATATAATATAACAGTGGGAATGAAATGATTACAGAAAGTTTCTGATTGGCTATCTTCATAATAATTAGACACAAAATGTACTGATTGCAGCGGGGGGGGGGGGGGGGGGGATGAAAGAAGCAAAATAAAATCTTGTGATTGTATGCTTTGATTGCTCATCTAAAGCTAAAGATCACTATATCTTTTTTGTTAGCAAAAGTTCAAGATTTGGTTTGACCAGGGAAAACTTGTAACCAATAGGAAAAGTTTGCTTCTACTATTAATAGATAGAAGAGGCATGCCAAAAAAGAGACAATCAATTAAAAAAAAAAAAGGTTTCGATGAAATAGGCTACTATGTTTACACAGGGTCCGGAGAGCGATCGGATCGTTTTGCGGTCTGATGTATTCTATCTTACCCTACAATTTTTTTATGGAAAAAGCTGTTTCACGACTTGAACCTGTAACTTTAAGGTGACAAAACAACAACCTTATTAGTTACTCTAGATGTCTGTTTTAAAAAAAAACTAAACGGGCAAGGCAATCATTGGCTAATGGCGAGGTTAGTGAGGGGGTGGAATTAGTAATAATGTAGAAGGGAATTTTTTTTGGGGTTTAGGATCCTCTCACCCCAAACCCTTCATCCCTACGCGTCACCGCGCGACACGTGGTAATAGGAGGGTGGATAGTAAGGCTAGATGCGGGTCATTCTCATCTAGTCTCACCATTCACCCCTACTACCACGTGTCGTACGGTGACGCGTGGGATGAAGGAAAAGTGGATGAAGTGATCTCATCCGGTAAAGGAGTGCAAATTTGCCGTTAAATTATTTTGGTCAGATCCTCAAGCCCCACCTTATCATTTAAGATGTATTTGTCATTTCATAAGTATCTGAGGCATGCCGATTTCTTTGTGGATTTGCTTTTTGTTGCGCATGAAAGATTTTATGTTCATTCTATCAACATGTAATAATGTAATAGAATAACTGGTGAAATCTCTCGTACTGGGTCTCCACCGCCCTAGCTCCAGTCTCAACTCCAGCTCGAACGTTAAGAAGTATGTGTGTAAAATGTAAATCAGGAGTCTACCGGCCATCTAAATTGGAATGACCCACACAAGATGTCCCTCGCAAGCCAGGCAGCAGAAGAATACTCACACTATGCGTGTCTCCGGAATCGAACTCTTGACCTTTTGGAACAAATCTCAACCCTAGTATCAAATGGACTATGCCCTGAGACATAGAATAACTAGTTGCACAAGTGATGTATATATTTATGTAACAAGTAGATATGTAATAAATAATCATATATATAGACCCACATATATTTTATAAATTTAATTGGCAAAAGCAATCAATTATAATATCTCCGAAGCATTTTAAATTTTATCAAGAGCATTGAATCTCATAACCAGAGGCGTGAAGTGTCAATGTTTCCAACCTGATGGGGACTTTATTGGAAAGGGTCGATTATGATTTCGATATTGTAAATTAAGAACTAGGAATAGGACAGTTTACTGAGGAATAGATGTGCATCATTAAATATAATTTTTCAAATCAAATTTATTCAGTTTTTTTTCATCCATGAAAAGGACTACAAATGCTGATCCCTCTTACAGGTAGTGACTATTAGGGGTGTTAACGAACGGAACCGAGACGAACTGAATGCTAGGTTTTCGAATTCGGATTTGTTTAGCTTTGGCTTGGTTCGTTTAGATAAACGAACTTTAAAATTGGTTCGAGTTCGACTCAATAACCTTATAACTGTTTAAACGAGCCGAATAGTTCGCAAACAGTTCGGCTCGTTTAACTAAACGAACCTGAATATCTGTTCGAATTTAGCTCGTTAACAAATAATTACCGAACGAATACGAACCGAAATCGAACAGTTCGCGAACTGTTTGGTTCGTATAACAACCCTAATGACTATGCTAATATCGTCATCGAAACACCTTAATCCCATGACATCGTTTAATTGAGATAATACACGACATCTAAGTACCCACACCCAAACCAGACCCCCTCCTTTCTTTTACAGTTTGTTTTCTTTTGGTTGTTCTTGTACTTGCACACTTGGAGTAGAACACCTCCCGGCCCACGGCATTCGGTGAGCAGGGTTATCAATAGAAGACGTAACGTTATTATTCAATATTTTTTTAAAAAATATCGACGTGACGTTTTCTGATTGACGGTTATTCGCTCACCGTATATCATCAAAGACAGTCATCATATTTTCTATAGCTATTGAGTAGAGTGCCCATCGCCCCAGCCCACTCACCCATTCCATTCCTTTTCTTTTTCTTTTTATGTCAAAGTTCAAGAGGGTTGAACCTGAAATATAATCGAGGTTGGTCGGTTTAGACGATTAAATAAACTACATAGTATGTATAAGTGTATGAGTATATATAAATACATTACTACATAACTATATAACTATAAGGCATAATTTATCATTAAACAATGATTTAGAGTAATCTTGGCTGCTGTCCTAGTTGTGGAACTTGGATTCCTCCAACTAGTCAAAGGTGATCTGGGACTTTACCTTACATGATATTCCCAGGTTACCCCTGCTAAGATGACGGATAGGATAAGAAAGTGGTGGTCCATGCCCTAGGCCAATACGAATGAAGAGAACTCTTAAGGACAGAAGAGTCATTTGTATGAAGTACGATATTGTAGTCCGAGCCCTTCGAGTAGTCCCAGGCGTCCCAGCTTTCCAAATGTTGAACCACAACCAGTAAGGTCCCTGCCACATCCAGTCCCAAAGGTAGTGTAGGGAGGTAAATCAGGTATCCAACAGTACGCTAGTAAGAGTTTGGTCATTTACACAGTAGTCTGCATAACGAGCTCCCAGCACTGCAGACAAGCCTACAGGCCAAGAAGCTCCCACACTATGCACTTGCTGGAAAGGGGCTTTCTTGCCTTTAGCAAGAATTGAACCCCTGACCTTCCTTTCGAGAACCCCTGCCCAGAATCAGTTGGGCTATGTCCTGGAGACAACGTCCCAGCTTTCCATGTATTTGACAGAATCCAAGGTGCACAAGCGACGGGTTAAATATCACCCGCTCATGGAATTAGGATGAGATCAAAATTTTAATTCTCACCAAAAATATAATGTCTATTATCCATATAACGCTCGATATCTTTTGCTGTTGTTGGAATATACTGAATATGTGTTGTTGTATCCCTATAACAACTCGAATTTTAAATATATCACACAACATGATACCTATGAAGAGACGCCCTGTGTGATTAACTATCTTGATTATCTGCAAATAAATATACATAACATGAACCCGTCATAAGATAATCTACTACTAAGAGATAAGGTCCTTACACGTAGGAGTGTTAAGCGATCCAAACAGTTCGCGAACTGTTCGAGTTTGATTTGTATTTGATTCGAGTTCGTTCGTTAATTAATTTAAACGAGTCGAATTCAAACACATGTTTGAGTTCGTTTATTCAAATGAGCATAACTGTTCAATTCGCTTAAACAGTTGTAGTGTTATCGAACCAAACTCGAACCAATTTTAAAGCTCGTTTAGCTAAACGAACCGAACCAAACAATTTATTTAGCTAAACGAATCCGAATTCGAAAACTTAGTATTCGGTTCGGTTCGGTTCGTTAATGCCCCTACTTACACATTATTAGTAGGACAAATTCATCATCTTTTGTATAAGGGAAAAAACTCCAAATCTTTATATACATAAGAGTTACACAAGTGTTGAAACAAACCCGACCCATATACACTATGCCATGTTAAATGAAGATTATTGACTTGATAGTGTTTTTCTAATTAAGAGCATGCGTTGAAGCAGTTGGTAAGATAGCTGTTGTGTAACCATAAGATCACAGGTTCGAGCCGCAAAAACAATCTCTTACATAAAAGATAGGGCAAGACTGCATACATCAGATCGCGAGGCGATCCGACTCCTATCCAGATCTTACGCAAACGCGGAAGGTTAGTGCATTCTGTAGTGTTTTTCTAATTAAGACATGCAATGATGCACGCTGTAAATAGGACGGAGTTTCGCTTCTAGCAAATGTTATATAGGTATTTACCATTTGATATATACCTATATCATACATACTTTTCTATATATCTATATACTATACAAATATTCATAAATTCGCACTTGTACTGTATATTGCCATATTTTATTACAAGCGTGCAGAATACATAATTAATCTAGCTTAGGTTTGTAATGCATAACCGAAAACGTGGAAAAATAACAGAAAGAAAGAGAAAAGGAATTAACATACACCCAAAAAGTCTCACTAATCATACATACTTCAGCGGGATTACAGCAACTTAGGGCTAATCAGGCTTATCTATAAACAAACAAGTCAATTTGTAGATGAAACATTAATGATTTGCTATCTTGTAACATATGATATGTAAGTCTTTGTTATTTACAAATTGCTACTACACGGTATGCTAGTCTTTGTTTGTTCTTTAAAAATTGCTACAACTATTGACTCTTCGTATCTCAAAAGTTCATAGCTCAATTGGTATTCGAATCGAGAGTTGCTCTAAGAGATACATGGTTCGATTCCAAGAACACGCACAATGTGAGTGTTTCACTGTTGTCTGTGCCTTTTGGCCCAGTTTACAGTGGACACTTTGTGTGAGCTTCTTGTGCATGACCTCCCCAATCTAGAAGACGGCTAAGCTTCTGATTTACATCTATTTACACCATCTACGATACTTTTTGGGGCTTAGGCGGTGGAGGTCTCAGAAACAAGGTATGCCTCTTGCTCCAAAGTTCAAAAGTACATTTTTTATTTTCATTTTTTCGATATAAAATTTAAGTGGAAAAAAAATGCTTCTTAGTCAAAGATGGGTTATGTCACCAATCACAACAAAATACTACCACTAAATTTTTAGATTGGTCAAGAAAAAACATACTAATATCAAGATTGAATTCTTTGCGAGTTAAAATGGACAAACTCATTAGTTTTGTTGACAAAGCATCCAAGTAACTAAGATTATGGATAATCAATCGAGATCAGTCGGAGGCAAGCATGCTCCATCACATACTGACACTAAAACTCATTCCTAAAGATTAAACTAAAAGGTTACATGAAGTGTGTGTTCTGGGCGTACCTTACCAACCTAACAAGCCGTTAGCTACCTGTATTTGCATCTTCTACGTAGTTCTATGGGATAGGGAGGTGTAAACGAATCGAGCCGAACTGAATACTCGGCTTTTGAATTCAGATTCGTAAGCTAAACGAACTGTTTGGCTCGGTTTGTTTAGTTAAACGAACTTTAAAATTGGTTCTAGTTTGGCTCGATAACCCTTTAACTGTTTAAATGAGCCGAACAGTTCGTGAATAGTTCAGTTCGTTTTAGTAAACGAACTCCAACAGCTGTTCGAGTTCGGTTCGTTTACCGACCATTACCAAACGAATACGAACCAAACACGAATTAAACTCGAACAGTTCATGAACTGTTCGGTTCGTTGAACAGCCATAGGAATAGTAAAAACCTCGGTATGTCCTTTTTGTGTTTAGAAAGGTTACATCAAATTATCAAAAATTGTGGAATACATAAAATGATACACCATGAAATCATCACCAAGTCCTTTCAAATTCTGCTGTTTCTGTCTCCCACGTTTAGCAATCAATCGATTTTCATCATTCTGCCACCATAGACCTATAAAAATAAAAAGTAATAATAATAATACTGACAAGATTCATCAAACACCATTAAAAAATTACCGACGTCAGCCTAGCACCACCGCATTCGCGCAGTGCTCCTGCTCCGCCTGCAGCTGCCCTTCTATGACGGTGAATTAATCCAATTCCTCTCTCCTCTTCTGTTGACTGACCAACGAGTAGCAAGAGAATACAATTTACAAGGGCGTAGCAAGGTTGAGATAATTGAAGTAAAATATAAGGCCTTCAATCACACGTTGACACGTGTACAAAAAGAAAAGAGGTTTAAAATTTTTTTTTTAAAAAAAAATTGCTTGTACACATGTCAACACGTGATTCGAGACCTCATATTTTGTCTCAACAACATCCTTTTAAAAATCTTGTAAACGTGACAAATTTTTAAGATGATATTAGAATAAGTGAAATTATCTTAACATATGAACCAGATAATAAGATAAGCATGCGTTTGCATAGGTGGATTGGAGTTTGATGTTTCACGACATCATAAAACTATTTCTTTTTTTTCTTTAAAGATTAGTATATTAGTCTTTCGGACTTTGAAACTTATCCTACCGATCGATTACGTCTAAGACTTTCTAATTTATATAGCCTAAAAGTAAATAAATAAAAATTTAAAAGATATTTCAATGATCAAAGATCTACGATAAAATCCATACCAGATTAGAGCATATCTCCATTGCACTCTCCATCTTAAGAGTGAAACTTCCCTAATCAAAAAGTTGTCACATATTAATGGAATTTTTGTCACTAAAACAAGCTTTTGTCACTAAAACAAGAATCTTTAAATACACATTTTATATGTTGTATATATGACGAGTTCGAGCCGCGAAAACAACTTCTTACATAAAGTTTACTGTAGAGTAAAATTGTGTACATCAGATTACAAAATGATCCGCCTTCTCTAGACTCTATACAAATAAAATATGGTGTATATATGACGAGTTCGAGCCGCGAAAACAACTTCTTACATAAAGTGTACTGTAGAGTAAAATTGTGTACATCAGATTACAAAATGATCCGCTATCTCTAGACTCTATACAAATACAGAAGTTTAGTACACCGAAAACGTATTTTATACCTTACGTACACGTTAAATTATATATGGCCTTTCGAAAATTGAGAAGCCAACCCAAGCATAAATAACTCATTTGCAGCAGGGACAAGAAAACGATCAGACCACCACATGATTCAACAGTTCATTTCTACATTGACCAGTCACTTTCATGTGTGCATCCTCATGTTATCTTTCTACTCCCTAACAAAAAAATTGACAGCAGATTAACAATCTCTCTCCCCCGAGCCGTTGGAATGACAAAATCTTCACCATCGCAAAGGCATATTGAACATCAAAATCAAAAGATATCGAACTCCATGGTCTCCATAATAAAAGATCAGTCCAAAAACTAAAAAAAGAAGGGAGGGGGAGGGGGGGGAGGGGGAGATCTACATGATCTCAATCTTTGTGGCAAAAGGTTCAACCCCAATCCAACCCAAAGGGACCTCGCTACCCTAGTACCAAGTAGCTGCGTGGAGGATGTAAATCAGGAGCCCAGCGGTCTTCTAGATTGGGTGAGATCTTACGCAGTTACCTACCCAATTTGTCCTTCACAAACCATGCCTTTGGCCTAAAGGCATAGAAATACTCATACTCTGCGTGTTCTTGGATTCGAACTCGTGACCTCTTTGCGCAATCCACAACCTGAATACCAACTGGACAATGTCCAGGAACTGATCTTACACATTCACTCTTCACAATTACCCCTTCTAACTTCTCAAACGCTGGAAAACCTTTGACTAGGATTCTTCCTCTCCTTTGCTTCCAAGAATCATTTTCAGGGACCAGTCTCAATTTCATTTGTTTTAATGAAATGCACAATATAGATTTGATTTAGCCCAGTAAGAAAACGGAATCGGCCTTCGATCCGGTGACTCGCTGATATGCTTTCTTCATTTTTCCTTACGATTGCGGGACCGGGTCTTTGAATCAAGAGTCTGTGTAATCACGCCAGCAGATGAGCATAGTAACGCAGCGCCTCATGATGTAGAATCGAGCTCTTTGTTCTTTGACTAATCGTGCACATTTCCTTGAAAAAGCGCATCTTTTCTGGGATGAAGGTTTGACTACAGAGGAAGAAGAGGAACGGGAGCTTCTTGAAGAGATTTCTTTCTTCGAGAGCTTCCATTTCTCGTCGAAATAGAACGGCGGCGGCGGCGGCGCAAGTTCAGTAGCTATAACTGTCCCCATGAGTTAGAACTGAAAAAAGAATTGATTTTGTCACCTGAGAACTTTAGCTCTGTATGAGAAAACACACAGTGAACTGGAAGAACTCACTGATGAAAGAGTGATTGATTAACTGATTATGGAAAACTGATGAAAGATGAGTCAGAGGCAGATAGGAAGATGAAATCAATGGGATGGTAGGGTTGCTATTTATACTGGATTTTTGGTCTAGACCAGTTTTTTTTTTTTAGGTTAAATCCCTCATTCCAGAAATTTTATCGTCTGGTCTTATGAAGCTTTATAGAAAAAGTAAATCAGAAATTCACCAAACGCTTATACCGATGAGATGTTACGCAACAAACTACAGCAAACCGAATATGTAATCCTGTTGAATTTAGGCCTTTCTCTGGAGCAAAAGATCAATAATCCTGGCTCCATCGACCCCCGCCGTTCAGTCTCAAAGAGTTTCGTGGAGGTTACAAATTAGAAACTCAACGATTTCCTAAGTTGGTAAGTCTTTGTCAGAGACACAATGCAAGGTGTCTACAATAAATCGGGCCAGCAACCCTCTATCCCTATTGGGTCAGATACAATGGCTTCGTCATTATTGGCACAGACAATGTATTGCACCCACGCTACGTGTGTCCATGTTTGAACCTACGCCTTTATGGAATAATGTCTCAACCCAAGTACCATCTGAGATATGTTTTGGGGACGGATTTAAGTACCATCTGAGCTGTGGTTTGAGAGCGGATTTAGGCCTTTCTCAGTTCAAGTACCTATGATCATTTGTATAGAATGATGGGGACATAGAGAGTGACGTAGCACACCGAGTGCAGGCAGGTTGGTGTAAATGGAGGGCGGCATCAGGGGTGCTGTGTGACAGGAATTTTCCAATTAAATTAATAGGGTGGTAGTGCGGCCGGCAATGTTATATGGAACAGACTGCTGGGCTATCAAGAGGACACCGTCACAGAAGATGGAAGTGGCAGAGATGAAGATGCTGAGGTGGATGTGTGGACATACAAGGCTAGACAAGATAAGAAATGAGGTGTACAGAGAAAGGTTAGGGGTGACTAGTATAACAGATAAGATAAGAGAGGGAAGACTGAGATGGTTTGGGCATGTCAAAAGGAGACAGACAACGACGTATGTTAGAGCAATTGAAAGCCTCACTGTAGAAGGGAAGAGGAGTAAAGGCAGGCCCAAACTGACGTGGGATGAACATATTAGGCATGACTTACTAGAGTTGCACCTTTCTGAGGACATGGTACATGATAGGAGTTTTTGGAGGCAGATGATTAAGAGTAAGGAGAGGTAGACATGATATAGGACACCTAAAGCATACTTAGAGGATTAGATAGTATTTATACTTTAATTTGATTTTGCATATTTTATTTCGGTCTTTTTCTTTCAATTATTTGTGTATGTTCACTATTATGACTATTTTAATATCGGAAGACTGTGTTATATGTTTAATTAAATAGCTCAACTAGTATATATTCCTATTATTATGATATATGTGCAGGTACATATAGAGCCGGAGGTCTCACTTGAAGCAAACTCTCTATCCTTTGAGATGAGGGTATTGTTTGACTGCCTTCCATCCTCCCCAGACCCAACAATAGCTCGTTGGGATATAATGGGTATGATTGATTGATTTAGACATTTCTCATTTTTGTTGGTTTGGAGAGTGGGGTGGTGAGCTGGGGAACTGTGGACGGGGTAGAAGAGAAAGTTAGGGGGAGTGGCAGTGGGTAACACCTGGGTCAAGTTTGCCTCGAGAGACCCACCCTTTGAATTTTCATCTTCGTATTCATCGATTATATTACTAAAATATAAAAGTTTTTTTTTTTTTGAGGGAAAAATATAAAAGTTTGGGTATGATGTCTTTGTGGAAACCAGTCAAAGTATAATCATCTGGAAAGAAGAATGTTCGGAGTTCGAATCCATCCGGGGACATTTGTTGAGAATTCTATTGATTGGGCTCTATAATGCTGTACTCATGTATATAACATGTCCTTTGTCTGAAACAGGTTTATGATTTACATCCTTACGCTTCTTATGTATATAACATGCCCTTTGTCTGAAACAGGTTCATGATTTACATCCTTACGCTTCTTATAGGACTGAGGATGACAAGAATCCTTACTGGTTGAGATACAACCTGGGTATGACTTTATGACTTAGCGTTGAAGATGTTTATTTAAAGATAAAAAAAGAAAGGTTGTTTATTCATCATTATTCATAGCGTATTTATGGAATTAGAATAGTGAAATGGTTCCCAAAGCTGACTGCACAAGTTATGGGTTATTTGTTTAGCTGAGGTAGGAGAAGGCCATTTAATGCCCCATGACATTATTAAGTAGAGGTGTTTGATTCACGGATGTGATGGGAGAAATAATTTTTCTTTTGTCCATCATCTAGCACATAGGTTATCTAATTTAATAAAGACATGAAATTACTTTTTAATTTTCTTTAATATAATATATGTAATATGATTTTATGGAATGAGATATCAATATAATGATAAGTCCAACAAAGAGACAAGTATCCATCTTAACAAATAAAGGATAGATAAGTGGAATGGGTCCCCTGCGTTAGGCGTTGATCATTTTTTAGTCTGAGCAAGTTACTATGCAATGGGATAGGATCCCCTCATCGCAAGGGGATGCGGTGATGCGTGACTGCGCGACACGTGGCAGCAAGAGGGGTGGTGAGGCTAGATACAGGTGACCCTCATCTAGCCTCACCATCCTCCATTGTTGCCACGTGTCGCGCGATCACAAAAGTGGTGAAGAAAGTGGGGGTGAGGCCCAACCCCTATGCAATGAGTGATATAACAACCGACATCTTTCGATAATATAACTTTTCCATTCACCTGCTTCTATATATGTCTTTTGAGTGAATCATATAATAAATAGATTCATCTATAAATAAAAAGGATTTCTCAAAGATATAAACCATTAACTTTAATGTTTCTATCACAGTGTCTAAAGATTGAAGTCATGAAACATTTTCCTGACGTAATACATTGTTTTTTTTTTTACATATTTCACTTGGAGTAACATGTTACAAAAGGGGTGTTCTCGGTGCACTAGGCTCCTGCGTTTACGCAGTGTACGTGGAGGAGGCGGATCGCTTCGCGATCTAATCTACGCAGTCTTATTCTACACCCCGTGGAAGAGGCTGTTTCGGTGGCTCGAACCTGTAACCTTAAAATCAGATAGCAACAACCTTATCAGTTTATCCAATATCAAAAAGTTTTATATTTAAAAAAAGACAAATTTATCGATGTCTCAAATGCAAGCAAATCTTTATAATACAGTTTTCTTTTTTTTTTTTTTTTTTTACAAAAAAGGATTTCGATAAAGTTGCTGTGTTTTTTCCCCTTACAATTTTAATGCAACTTTAACAAAATGTGTTTCTTGTTATGTGTGGTGGGCTTTAGCAAAATGCTAGTTCCATTCAAGGTGGGCATTTTGAGTCGGTTGAAACTTGGACTTACATGAGGTGAGACCCATATCCACTCAAAACCTTAAGCCAATGGGTGGTGGTAACTCATCCTCATATAAGCCATGCATTTTTTCTCAAATTAGCCAATGTGGGATTCTGACCACCCGCCCTCACGTGGCAACGTGGCTTGACATACACACGCGCCTTACAACCCGCCCTCAATCACAAACCACAAGCCAGGCATGAACATCTGGACTTAAGCGAGGGGAAACATTAAGTGGCCAACCATGGGCCAGGCAAGGGGTGAGTCCACATTTTTAAACCTGCTCTGATACCATGTTGAAACTTGGAGTTACATGAGGTGAGACCTATATCCACTCAAAACCTTAAGGCAATGGGTGGTGGTACCTCATCCTCATATAAGCCATGCATTTTTTTTCAAATTAGCCAATGTGGAATTCTCAACAGAGTCCGACTTAGAAATATATCCATCAATCCAAGAACAAAATCAAGACCAACCTACGAGTTAAACGGAACCCTAAGTCTACCTTAAACTTCACAAAACTCATCCTTATAAAATCTTGGTCCTAAATTTAATCTGTATATTTAGTCATAATATAATGAAAATCGAACAAAAGTATGCAGTTACATTCAACAACATAGTGTCATTATTTTTTTTTGGAGAATATAAATATCATAAACCTAAAAAAACACACGATCAAATCGACCATAAAAAATGTCATTATTGGCATCACCTCCTGTGGATAATCTGCATCTGTTTGAGGGACCTAGGTGGTGCATGGTAGTTGATTTTTTGTAAAGGCCAACTGTTGATCTCCTATGCGTAGATTGACTAACAAAATCTGAGAGATGGCTTTGTTGAATATCAACATTAATTGCTAAAGAAACACTCGTAGCCTATTTTATTTTGAGGCAGATTAATACAAAATACAATCATGGAGTTTCTAAGTCTGTTTTGTCGTCAGATCTTTGACTATAATTTGATTAGAATAATGTTGAATTTGTGCTCAGAGTATGTAAGAATAAACAACATTAGATGTCTAGAGTTTGTTCTCCAAGAAAACCTCTTACGATCAAGTCAGTTGTGAGTGATTTTCTATGTTAAGTTGTAACATATATATAGATAGCTTATCTCTTTGTTAGTGTTTGTGTAGTAGTAATTGTGGAGAATATTCAATACAACATAAAACATACCCTTACTTTATGTGGATGAAATGTTTTTACATTCGCTCTCTTGGTCTGTGTATGTTGAAATTGCCAAGTGTTATCAGGTACTATGCTAACTTTAGCACATGTAAAATAGGTGTCGCCAAGTAAACGCCATATGTCGTGATGTCAGAATTGAGTTGTCCACTTAGTTAAAATAATTTTTAACTAGCCACATTTCACCTAGCTTCATGAGCTGTTACTTCATAAATCAACAGATTGGTGCCGAGCTCGAATAACTTGTCACAATTCTCTTACTTGAGTTCAAACAGCGGACTTCTCAAGTAGCCGACCACTTATGCCTTAATTGTATATGACTTCATGTTATCTTAGCATCCTAAAATGACGTATTTTCCTATAAGTTAATTGTTGTTGGTGTTCTTACTGGGGCAATAGCTTGATCATCCATTGATAGGTTATATAATTGAATTTCAAGAACCGAGAGGTAAAGAGTTTAATTAGAATCGTGTTAACAAAAACCTATAGTAATATTGATTAAGAATAGATTCGATTTCAATAGGTGGATTTCTAATATTAAGAAATTAAAGGTTATTGAAACTAGAAAATTTGATAGAATGTTAATGCAATTTGTTTTGGTTAAAATTCACATAAGGATATGAAATTTATAAAATTGAAATATGTTTTTATGTCAAGGGATTAAGTAAAAATAAAATATGAGATTTCATCTTAAGAGAAAACTAGTTAGTTATTTTGAGAAAACTTCATTTGAAAAGAATTCAACTGGGTCATAGAATTAGTCAAGAAAACCGTTAAAGTAAAAGTTTAATTTCAATTGATCAATTCAATATTAGATAATTTCTAGGTTAATTTTTTTAACAATTAATTGTTAGGTTTAAATTGATGTGAAACAATAATTTTGGAAATTAGTTTTGGTGAGATTGACAACTCTCTTATCTACAACAACATATACTCAGTATATCCCAGCAAAAGCTATCGCTAAGGTCTTGAGAGGGTGAGAGACAGACAAACAATACCTCCATCCCAAAAGATAGAGAGTTTGCTTCCAGCGAGATCCTCGATTTTGTATGTACTTGCATAGACATATAATAAACGACTCTATAAATATACATAGGGTACTTGCTAGTAAGTGGTTATAAAGTACACATCAATAATATCATAGCAATTGGTCATTTTGTCAATGTTTGGCTTTTGATATTTGTCTTTCAACTATTTGTGCATGTCCATTCACTAGTATATATTCCGATTATTGCACTATCTATACATGTACATATAGAGCCGCGAGTCTCACTGGAAGCAAACTCTCTATCCCTTGGGGATTGAGGTATTCTTTGCCTGCCTATTACCTTTCCCAGATCCTAGAGATAACTTTTGCTGTTGTTGGAATATACTGGGTATGATTGTTGTTGTTGTTGTTTGGTCATTTTGTCACTGAAATTAAAGCATGTAAGAATAAGGTCTAGGTTGGTGATTTATATGTTTATAATAGCAGATCTAACAATACAACATCCAAATTAATTCCTTCTTATTAACCAATGCTCAACTACTAAAAATGATGCAAGCAGAAACTGAAAAAGAAAACAGATTAAATATGGCTATGATTCTAAGAAGCAGGAGGCTTACTTTCTCCTCGTATGAATGTCATTTTACTTTTTATAGCAAGGAATCGAAGAGCTGACCTAAAAGAAATGGGCGCAAGTATTGAAACAGATGGAAATGATGAACGAGACAAGCGAGTAGATGGAAGATTAGAGAATGAAGAAGGCAGAGTAATTTCGTCGAACACCTTGACAAATATAACAAACAGTTATCATATGATGAAATCTAAATCATATGTAAATAAGTTAGTTACAGTGAAAGGATCAAAAGACCTGAGTGAGCAAAATTGGTCAAGAATGGAGTGAACAAGCTACATGAAGCAGTGGTTTCCAGGCGGAGTTGCAGGTAGCAACCTCCACGAAAGAAAATTACATGTGTGAAAAGACAATTTTGCCCTTTTTGGTAGCAGCAGCAATTAGAGGCCCTTATTTTCTTCATCACTCTGACAGCAATTTGAACATCGCTGTCAAATTAAATGGCAGCAATTTTGCTCTGTGGTCTCGAATCATATACAGAGCAGTTCTTGGCAGAGGCCGGATTTCTCACCTCACAGGGGTGCCTCCACCCCCTGCCTCAAACGACCCACGATTTGTGCGATAGGAACAGGATGATAACTCGGTGTTTACCTGGATTTTACAGAATGTTGATTCCTCTATGATAAATAATGTATCTCGGTATCCCACAGCCAAGTCCTTGTGGGACGGACTGGCTCTTACCTACGGTTCTGGGAGGGACTCGCTGCAAGTTTTTGATTTACACCGGAGAGCAAATCAAATTAGACAAGGCGAAAACACTCTTGAGGCTTGCTGGAACAGCCTTCAAGATCTATGGGTATCCATCGACACCCTTGATACCAACCCAATGAAATGCTCAGAAGATATAAGTCTCTATAACAAGAAGATGCAGGAATTTCGATTGTACCAGTTTCTGTCTGCCATAAGTGACAGGTATGAGGCAGAAAAGAAAGAACTGTTAAAAAGATCTCCCTTACCAAGCGTGGAAACTGCCTTCTGTGAAATCAAGATGGCAGAATCCAAGACCTTTCTGATCAAACACGGCCCCTCAGAAACAAGTTCATCACAGGGGGAATCGGACAAGGGTTCGCGGTCAAAGCACCAGCAGGACGAGGCCGTGGTCGGGGACCTCAGCCTGACCGCGGCACAGGAGCAGACAAAGGGCAGCAACCATCACGCTCCGGGCAACTCTCTTCCAAGGTGGACAAGAGCCACCTTCAATGTGAGCACTGCGGGAAGAAAGGTCACAGCAAGGAGAGCTGTTTCCAGATTCTAGGGTACCCTGACTGGTGGGAAGGGAAACGAGTCACCAACACCGGAGCCAAGGCCGCCGCCGCCATTGTCCAAGAAGGAGGCAGCAGCAGCCATGAAACCCACAGCGGGGAAATGCAGGAGAGCGGCGCTGGAGGTAAAAGGGGGTTGGGAATTAACCCTAACCCCCTTCCCTTTTTAATACCCCCGGTTTCCCATTTTACCCCTGTCAATATTGCTCCCTATACCCCTCCTGTTTTTCATAATATTACTATGGTTCAATCAGATACTGCAGTTAACACCCTAGACCCTGATATTTTCAATCTTGACAACCACGACCCAAACACATCCGAAATTACCAAAATAACCTCTCCTCATTATCCACCCACTAAATCCCTAGCCTACACCGCCCAATCCAACCCTGATACCACCAATTGGATCCTTGACTGCGGAGCTACTGACACGATGACCTTTGATCCCCGTGACTTTGTCACCACCTCATCTCCCACCAAAACTCATGTCGAAACCGCTAATGGCGCAACCATCCCAGTACGTGGTGGCGGCTCCATTGCCATTACCCCTAATATTACACTAAATAATTGCCTCTTTGTTCCTGCTCTCTCTAATAAACTGCTTTCCATTAGTCAAATTACTAAAGAGTTGGATTGCGTGGTTCTTATGTATCCCTCGTTTTGCGTGTTACAGGACATTCATACTCAGGAGATCATTGGACGTGGTACTGAGAGAGGGGGCTTATATTACGTAGATGCGGTGGTGCAACAGGGTAAGTCTAATCTTGCCACCGGATCGGCTACGCGCCAGTTATGGTTATGGCACCGTCGGCTAGAACACCCATCGTTCAGTTATTTACAAAAACTTTTTCCTCATTTATTTTCTGCATCTTTGAATAAATTGACCTGTGACACTTGCCTCCGGGCCAAACAGCCACGAGCGACTTACCGCTCAAATAATACTCGTGCGGGACATATTTTCTCATTAGTACATTCGGATGTATGGGGACCTTCCCCACACCCTACACAATCGGGGTTTCGTTACTTTGCTATTTTTGTTGATGATTATTCCAGGATGACCTGGCTTTACATTCTGAAAAATAAATCCGATCTTGCAACAAAATTTGTTGAATTTTACAATATGGTCAAAACACAATATTCTTCGACTATTCAAATTCTTAGATCAGACAATGGTAGGGAATACTTTGACGGGGCACTAAAACAGTTTTTCTGTACCCATGGCATCATTCATCAGACTTCCTGTCCAGACACACCTGAACAAAATGGTGTAGCTGAACGAAAAAATCGCACACTTCTTGAAATGACCCGTGCCATGATGCTTGAGTCGTCTGTCCCTCGGGGTTTTTGGCCGGAGGCTGTGTCCACTGCCACGTACCTGAGTAATCGCCTTCCTACCTCCATCCTCCAACACAAAACACCGTTGGAGGTCCTCTCTCAACAAGTTAACATTCCATCTATCCTTACTTTACCTCCCAAAGTGTTTGGATGCACCGTATTCATTCACATCCCCAAAACTCATCGTACCAAACTTGATCCCTGTGCTGAAAAATGCGCCTTTGTTGGCTACGCCTCTACCCAGAAAGGCTACCGGTGCTATAATCCCCAAACTCACCGCATCCATACTACCATGAATTGTGTCTTCCTAGAAACCGAGTTTTTCTTTGCCACCCCATATCGGTCTCAGGAGGAGATAACTAATGATGCGGATCCTCTCGATTGGTTGTCTAACTTACACTGGTTGCCGGCTGAACCAACACGGCAAGTAGATGGCTCCGACTGCGCTATAGCTCCCTCCGATAATATGGCTCCCAATCCTGTATCCGACAGTGATTCTCCTCAGGTGAATGTACCACAACAGGTAAACATTGGTATACATAATAATCCCGATGATTCTGTTCTCAGTAAATCCCCTGATATTACTGCCCCATCACCTGATATTACTGCATCACCTGATATTGATGTTCCTGATCATATCCCTGACATTACCCCTGAAAATGAGTCTGCACGTAATGAATTGGACCATACTAATGTTATGATAACAGGACAGGGGCGTGTTCAACCACCACGACAAAAGAGAGGAATTCCACCAGAAAGGTACTCTCCCACAAAAATAGCTCGAGCCTCAAAGTATCCTCTACCTGAGCCAAAGAAAAACCTAAGTGACACTGCAAAAGGGTTCTTCACCTCAATCTGCTCAGAAAATATCCCTCGCAATGTAGAAGAGGCATGTACCCAAAGGCAATGGAAGGAAGCTATGATGGTAGAAATGAACGCACTCAGGAAAAATGGAACTTGGGAACAGTGTGAGATACCACCGGGAAAACGACCAGTTGGATGCAAATGGGTATTCACGATTAAGTACAAGGCTGACGGTAGTATTGAACGACACAAAGCACGACTAGTGGCAAAGGGGTTTACACAAACATATGGAGTTGACTACTCTGAAACATTTTTACCAGTTGCAAGGATTGATACGATAAGGGTACTATTCTCAATTGCAGCTACTCAGAATTGGCCGCTACAACAATTTGACGTTAAGAATGCATTCCTACACGGTTCCTTGAAAGAGGAAGTTTATATGGAACCTCCTCCAGGGTTCTCAGATGAATTTAAGCCCGGACAGGTATGTAAATTAAAAAAGGCGTTGTATAGACTCAAACAGTCTCCCCGAGCCTGGTTTGGACGCTTTACGACAGTCATGAGACAAGACGGATACAAACAAAGCAACGCAGATCATACGCTATTCATCAAAAAACAGGGAAGTCTTATTACTTGTCTTATTATATATGTTGATGACATGATTATTACAGGAAATGACACTAATGAAATTTCTCGTCTCAGGAAACACTTGTTCACTCAATTCGAGATGAAAGACCTGGGTGGACTTAAGTACTTCTTGGGAATCGAGGTATTGCGATCCAAAGCCGGCATCTATATCTGCCAACGGAAATATATCCTTGATTTATTAGCAGAAGTTGGAATGATTGATGCCAGACCAGCAGATACTCCAATGATTCAAAACCACAAACTGGATTTCATACAGGGTGCACCTTCAGCAGATCGAGAGCAGTACCAGCGGCTGGTAGGCAAGTTGATATATCTCTCTCACACACGACCAGATATAGCCTACGCAGTTGGAGTGGTCAGTCAATTTATGCATAACCCACAGAAGCACCACTACGAGGCTGTAATCAGGATCATGAGATACTTAAAGAAAACTCCGGGATTTGGATTGCTCTTCAAGAATAATGGTCATCTGAATATTGAGGCTTATACGGATGCAGACTGGGCGGGAAGTCAGGTTGATCTTCGCTCTACCTCCGGATATTTCACTCTGGTAGGAGGTAACCTTGTCACCTGGAGAAGTAAAAAGCAGAAGGTGGTTGCATTATCTAGCACAGAGGCAGAATTTCGGGGCATTGTAAAAGGCATTACTGAGATACTTTGGATTCGAAAGTTACTCCTCGAGCTCGGTCTCGCAATACCTAGTCCAGCTTATTTAAAGTGTGAAAATAAAGTGTTTATCAGCATTTCAGAGAACCCGGTACAACATGATCGCACCAAACATATTGAGATCGATAGACACTTTATACGAGAAAAACTGGATGACGGGGTTATCGCACTTCCGTTTGTACGCTCTGAAGACCAACTCGCAGATGTTCTAACCAAGGCCGTGAATGGACGAATATTCGAGTCAATACTGCACAAGTTGAACATTGGCGATCCCACGATTCAACTTGAGGGGGAGTGTTAAATGTATATTTGGAAATATGCAATAAGATATTCTCTTACCATGTATAGGAAATACTGTAGAGGAAAATCAGGAATCAACATTAAAGGCGTATATTGTATACCATAGATAGGGAATTTGTATGTTCTTAAATAGAGGATGAAGGAGACGTATGAAATCAATGGAAAAAATATTCTTTCTAATACTGTGCCTTGCTTAACACTCTCATGGCTCCTCAAAGGATATTGCCAATAGCGTGATATACATGAAGACTGCCTATGATGTTTGGGGAGATCTTCGTGATCGTTTTTCTCAACGAAAGGTGCCTCGAATACTCATTAGATAATAGGACAAATAAAAAAAAAGTAGAAAGGGAAACCGCTAAGATTGAGTTGTTAATTCATCCTTCTTGAATAATATTGTTCAATTCCTCATTTCCATTAAACACTTGACCTTATTTTCTTCAATCCGTGTGTTGTATTGAGAAATTTGACAGTAAGTAGTAAAAACGAGAGTAAAATTCTTCTTTTCGATTTTCTTTTGTAGAACGCAATAAAAAAAAAAGATCATTCGCATATAGAAATCATGCAGGTTCTTTTTCTAGAGGAGGATGTATTTGATCTGAAATGACTCAATGTTTATGAGTTATTATTAACGAATCAATCACAAACATGATGACTGAATCATGAAATGCTTTACATAGACACCTCAAATTCAACTGTAAACTACCTGTAACAATATACAGCAGCTTCGTTCCTAATTATGCATGTCTTACCAATTTCAACTTTCAATGGAGTCAATGACACAATCTTCTTTGATTTTAGAATCTGACGGAATAAAACAAAATGACTTACTAAATTAGATGCGCTTTATTGCGAAGCAGAAGTCGATCGATACAAATTGACGCAATTTCATTATGGGTCATCCGTAAACAACATTTGTGTGTTTCCAACGTATGAGTAAGGTTGCGTACACCCGACTTCTGTATCTTGCCATAGGCGGGAGGCATACCGCATGGAATTAAGTTGCGGTAGCTAGATCAAGGATACCTGATGGATACTTCTAAATCAAAATAAGCCATAGACGTCCGTAATGGCACAGATCGCAGGAAAAGAATCACAGTAACATTAAGGCAATTTACGGTATGGGGTTTACTGAGATACATCGTTGGTTTACATCATCTATGATAAAGCTTTACAGATAGAACATTGGACGTACGGATTCAAACTTTTGAAATATGCCACAAACACCCTTTTTTTAAGGGATCACCAACCATAATCTTGTAGTTGTGGAGACAAGTTAATGCACATAAAAATTAGTAGCAGCTTACACAAATTAAGTGGAATTTGTCTAGAATATCAAGTGCAGCAAAATTTTGTCAGACCCCCCTGTTGGTGCTAATATCAAGTGCAGTAATTTACCAGATGCTCGACTTCCTACTACATGTTCTTGAAGTATAGTCTGACTTTGTGACTGTCGTTTGAGATAGGCATGTAGCTGAATGAAATTCTATAATATGGTTCAATTCTTTGAGATCAATTACAATGCATACTTTTAGTTGTCTAAGTGAATTGCATGTCAGAATTCTCTACGGACACTGGACAATTGTTGTTATGATCATAATATACAATCAAGGGAACATATGTTGCCCAAGCAAGAGAGATCGTTCTTGGCTAAAATATGCAATAGTTGTATATTATAGGACTATCATAATGTCTAGCCCAGCCAAAAGTGATTTAATAATATCAAAGTTCTATTTCTATGCCTCTTTGTAATCTTCCGGTTCATTTGTTAGCGCAACACCACTTAGGTGTTTAGGATTTTCAATCTTAAAGAACGATGGAGACGGAGGACAGCGAGCGTTAAAAGGTGGGAGCAGATGCGGAGGGAAGCGGAGACAGAGGGAGGCAGAGACGTCGGATGCTAAAGACGGAAGAATAGACAGAGGGAGAAGGAGGGCGGCCGGATGAGAGGCGGAGAGTTTAGACTTTGATAAACCATAATTAATCATCTGTTAGTCAACGACAGTCAACGGTAAAATTCCTGCAGTTCAGCATCCAAGCATCGCTGTTCAACCTTGACTGCACTTCAGTGGGGTTGCATGACATTCATTATATTATCGAAGAATATGCCAAGGTTTGCACCTCGGCACCAACTTCAACTTCAGCTTCTGCCCAAGTGCCGCACTTCAGACCACTTCAGCTAGATTCAATGTTGCACTTCACCAATACTTGATCTTGCGCATCGGCGAAGTTTGGTTGGGCACTTCAGCGAAGGAATCAAGCACAGCGTTACATCGTGGAACCATCAGGCAGAAGTGCCATTCAAATATAGTGACTACAGCTGGCTATTCAGCCTGTACACGCCAAGGTCACTCCAGCAGACCTATTAGTCACATCAGCCGGTCTACCAATCACATCAGCAGACCTACGGCGTCCTAGACTTTCTGCCCCAAGCAAACATCTCATCTGTTATCAGAGGCTAGGGACGGGAAACAGCTGATAAAAGCAAACCAATACAAACCAAGAAGGGGATCCAATCTTCATACAACTTAGAGCTAATACACTGAATCCTCTCCTCAGCCAATAACTGTGAGAATTTTCTAACTCCATATACAAAAAATACATTCTCAGTGAGAAATGGCCCAAACTGACTTGAGCGTCGGAGGGTTTTACCCGGGGTCATCCCCCCGGGACCTCTGATTTTTGCTTCCTTGTGTAGGACATTCAGGAAGCTATTCCAGCTAACATCTTCAAATCAGTTAACTATTCTTCGAGTTAATTGACGACGTTCATTTGAGGTCGTCTTAGACCCTTGGTGAAGATCCGGCTTCATCATTTGGTGCTAGAAGGAGGGCCTAGTCCCTTGACCCAGTAAAACAGTTACTCAAAGCTTTCTTAATCTCGATCTTACCAAGCTATTGAGAGAAAGATGGATAAAAAAGATGGACAAGGGTCCAAGCGACCTATGACATCTAAGAGAAGTCAGAAATCTTCTCAACAACAAACAGAACAGTGTTCTACGGAGCCGGGAGAATCCTCAACTCCCACCATTGCCTTCACATATGAAGAGCATATGCGAGTCATACACTATGTGGCTCAAAACCCGGGTGTGTTCCAAGCTGTAGTAAGGGAAATGAAGGGAAAAGCCTCTGCAGCAAGGTCTAGTGGGTTCCATTCCAGTAACTCTCACCAACAAGACCACCTGGAGTACTCTCCTACTCGGCCTGACTATCACCCCAGGCGTCATGCCGAATTTATGGCTGAGGCGAGACGTTCAGGACAAAAATCTAGCCACCAGAGTTTAAAACGCATTCAAAAAATATCTTTGCCATTCAAACATGGCAGAGAAGTTGACAATAAAGGCAAGGCCCCGCTGCAGGAAAGGTGCTCTATCAAGATTCGATTAGGAGGCCGAGGTAAAGAAAAGAACTCTCTGTTGGCTTCAAAAACCCATATCCTTTCCTACATGAGGAAGAAGTCTCTGGCAAGAGAACCTCAACCCCTGGCTGGACCAATCAACAAAAGAGACCGCCGACTGTACTGCCTATATCATCACGATATTGGTCATGATACAGAAGACTGTAGGCAACTTGGACAGGAAATTGGACGTCTTATCGAGCTTGGTCACCTACAGTGGTTTTACAATCCGAGGTCAAGGCTGCACAACAGGCTGGATTTTGACAGGCCCCCTCCCGATGAGAATTGCAATCCTGGGCCTCATCCTGGGTTGCCAATTGATGAGGACTCAGGTTCCGATGTAAAGGGGCTACGGGTTTCTGGGCAAACAAGGCTGAGTTGACAACAAGAGTCTGTGATTCAAATGAATTAAGGATTTATTGCCCCTTGCGTATATTCATAATTCTTCAACTCGACCTTGCATTATTAAAGGGTCAATCCTTTGTTAGACTCCCGCATGGCCCTCTATATTTCACCTCAGCAGGTCTGAGAGGGTTGAGCAGGACTCAACATCTGGGACAGGTTTCCCTATATTTCACCTCAGCAGGTTTGAGGGGGTTGAGCAGGACTCAACATTGGGACAGGTTTCCCTATATTCTAACTCAGCAGGTCTGAAAAAGTTGAGCAGGACTCAACATTGGGACATGTTTCCCTATATTCTAACTCAGCAGGTCTGAGAAGGTTGAGCAGGACTCAACATTTGGACATGTTTCCCTATATTCTAACTCAACAGGACTGAGAAGGTTGAGCAAGACTCAACATCTAGGACAGGTTTCCCTATATTTCAACTCAGCAGGTCTGAGAAGGTTGAGCAGGACTCAACCTTTGGACATGTTTCCCTATATTCTAACTCAGCAGGTCTGAGAGGGTTGAGCAGGACTCAACATATGGGACAGGTTTCCCTATATTCTAACTCAGCAGGTCTGAGAAGGTTGAGCAGGACTCAACCTTGGGACATGTTTCCCTATATTCTAACTCAGCATGTCTGAGAGGGTTGATCAGGACTCAACATATGGGACATGTTTCCCTATATTCTAACTCAGCAGGACTGAGAAGGTTGAGCAGGACTCAACCTTAGGACAGGTTTCCCTATATTCTAACTCAGCAGGTCTGAGAGGGTTGAGCAGGACTCAACATATGGGACATGTTTCCTTATATTCTAACTCAGCAGGACTGAGAAGGTTGAGCAAGACTCAACATTGGGGAAGGTTTCCCTATATTCTAACTCAGCAGGTCTGAGAAGGTTGAGCAGGACTCAACATTGGGACAAGTTTCCCTATATTCTAACTCAGCAGGTCTGAGAAGGTTAAGCAGGACTCAACATTGGGACCGGTTTCCCTATATTCTAACTCAGCAGGTATGAGAAGGTTGAGCAGGACTCAACATTGGGACAGGTTTCCCTATATTCTAACTCAGCAGGACTGAGAAGGTTGAGCAAGACTCAACATCTGGGACAGGTTTCCCTATATTTCACCTCAGCAGGTCTGAGAAGGTTGAGCAGGACTCAACACCTGGGACAGGTTTCCCTATATTCAACTCAGCAGGTCTGAGAAGGTTGAGCAGGACTCAACATGGGACAGGTTTCCCTAAATTTTAACCCAGCAGGTCTGAGAAGGTGGGGCAGGACTCAACACTGGGGTACAGGCTTCCCTATATCTTAAATTTATTAAAGCACAACAGAGCTGCAGTTCAGCCAAGTAGCGTAACATTTTTGGCAGAACCAAGGATAGGGGCTGAAGCCCAACACTTGTGGGAAGATCCAACGTAGAAATGATTAAAGAACTCCTTTAGCAGAGCAGAAGATAAATACTTGCAAACTATGAAAATAGAGCAAGTAAAGTCTCTTAAGCCGAAGACAAATACTTGCAAACTATGAAAATAGAGCAAGTAAAGTCTTTCAAGCCAAAGACAAATACATCAATTATGGAAATAAAACAAGTAAAACTTCACATGCAGAAGACAAAGTCAAGAAAATTGAAACAAGCCGAAGAGCACAAGTTGAAGAAAGTACAATTTTCATTGAAGAAAGTGTTTATTACAACTACAAGAAAATGGGAAAAGTAAAAAAGATCCTATTCTACTCTTCATCATCCTTATCCTCTCTGAGATCAGCCCCACTTTGAAACTTAGCTATTTGGTTCTCAAGAAGGTTTCCAACCTTGGGGTTGTAGAGTTTAGCAATTTGAGGATGATTTTTGTCCAAATCTGGGTAGGCTTCAAAGCAGGTGTCGATTGCCCAAGTTTGACCAACAGCTATCGCTGAGCCTTGCATCTTCAAGAAGTTACCAGTGAAAAACTCAAACTGCCTGAACTCAGCAACGGCGGTCTTCTTAATCTCCTCAGTTTGAAGTTCAAATTGGTGGAGGAGATCAGCTTTGCTTTTCTTTTCAGCTTCCAATTGCTGGTTCAGCTCAGCTTTGCTATTCGATAGCTCTTGTTCGAAAGTACTGAGTTCTCTCTGGTAAAACTCCAGCTCAGCTTGGGCCTTAGAAGATACTAACTCAACATCAGCCAATGCTTCTTTCAGCTCAAATACTTGAGAATTGGCAGCGGCCAACTTGGCATCAGAATCTTCTTTTCCTGATCAAAGTCAGGAGTTCTCTTCAGTAAGGACGGCCACTTCAGATTTCAGGCTGTTCACTTGAGCTTCCAGCTGGATCAACCTCAAATTGTTGGGTCTTGTCACCTCTACCAACCCATCATAAGCATTTCTAATATTGGCATTGATCTCAGAGAGTTGGGAAAACTTGACACGCAGCTCTTCAGCCCGTTTGAGTATGTTGTACTCTTGAACCCGGTACTGCGAAAATCAGGATGATTAGAGAGAACACAAATGACCAAGTTAAAAAAGATGAAGAATATTGGAAACCTTACCATGGCCATATTCATTGCAAATGAATCCATGGTAGTGTCCCAGTCTAGACTACCATAAGTTTGTCAATCACTGGGTAGAACTGACATCTCAGTTACCTTCCTAGCTACACTAGGATTTGCAGCAGTGTCAGCAAAGGAGAACTGCAGCGTCCTCGTACCCCGGTGGTTTCGTGAGTAAGGCTCTCCTTCCGGCGCATTTCCTTCAGAAAACTCTCCTAAGAGCTCAAAAGAAGGAACAGTCTCATCAGAAATCCACCTTGGTGGAGACATAATTTCCTCTTCGGCAATAGGAGAGGAAGGAATCAAAATAGGGGCATCAATTCCCCCACTCCCATCATCTGGCTGAGCTGAAGCTGGGGCAAGGGCTTGAGCTTCAGCCCGGATGGGATTATCAGAAGTTCCAACTGAAGAGAAAAAAGTTCAAATGATTAAATGGAAACCAAATATGTTCAAGACTAATGCAGGGCAAAAATCTTACCTGGAATTTCGATCTCTGAAGTTATCTGCGCCTCGGATGAAGTGTTTGCAGAGGCCTGCCCCGAAGAAGAAGGTTGCCCTTCTGTCCTTTTTCTTTTCTTGGGGACCAAGTTCTTTAGCCTAGCAAAGGTTTCAGACACCATGATTCCTGCAGAAATCAATAAACAAATCAGTCAAAGACGCAACATCAGAACCAGTTAGAGATGTTCAAAAGGTTACTACGTACCCCGAACTATTCTTAAAGCAATAGGGATGAGGAGTTGAAAGTTAGGTTCTGGCCACAAGTGTTCCAGGTCGGCAACCTTCACAACCGACCTGTCCACTTTTTTTCCAATCCACGGCTAAGGGCAAGTGTAATAATTGCGAGGCTTCATTGCAAGATTGCTCACTTGGCCTCCTGTTATTTGCACTGCCGGAATTCCAAAGGATCCCTTCAGGAACTCCTATAGACTTAACAAAAAAGAAACGTCTCCTCTAATCCTCGGTAGAAGAGGGAAGGTTTATGACATGGAGATTCTCACTACTTTGAGGCCTCCTGCCAAAATAATACCAACTACCCTCCTGCTCACACATAAATATTCCCCTAAAAACTGCAAGCGAAAAGGCTTTCTCAGCAGCTCTTAGGTAAAGCAGGTAACTAAGGATAACCCTAAGGCCATTAGGTGTTATTTGGGGAAGCCTAAGTCTGTAACAGTACAGGATTTGGAATAAAGGAGCTGGAATGGGAAGATTGTAGCCAGACTTAAAGTACTCCTCATAGACTGCCTCATACCCTACTGGGGGATCATAAGCAGTCTGATGCGACAAGGGAAGAATGGGGGCAAAAGCGCTCCTGTCAACATTATAATGTCAACATAGTCCAAGGAGGTCGGTGGCTTTCAAGGTGCATATTGAGTTTTGCACCGATGAAGAGGACACCATGGGTTCTGGGGCAACCAAAGAAGAAGAAGAAATAATGGAAGCCATGGAAAAAAAATGGAAGAAGAAAAGCTTACAGAAGGTTGAAGGGTTGAGCTGAAAGGAAGAACCCCGGAATAAGGACGGAGAAAGGCTTCAAAGACGAGGAAGAGTAGAACAGCAGAATGTGCAACGTGCAGAATAGAAGAAGAAGAAAAGAAAGGGTTAGGGCAATTGTCCCTATTTATAAGTGGAAAAAGTGAAAGGTTACAACCTTACGTTTAAAATCCAAAAGGAGGTGACGGTTCAAGTATTTTCCCCTCGGGTACTGAAACCGCCGAAAAGATAACGATGAGGCATTGAAATTAACGCTTACATTAAAAGCAGGAACTGCGGCGTAACTACGGGGATAATTGTTCAGTTAATGAAGACACGTCACAGGCTCATTAGAACAAGATTTAGTCTGCCTTCACAGTTCAGCTCAGCCACACAAAATCTGGGGGCAAATGATAAACCATAATTAATCATCTGTTAGTCAACGACAGTCGGCGGTACAATTCCTGCAGTTCAGCACCCAAGCATCGCTGTTCAGCCTTGACCGCACTTCAGTGGGGTTGCATGACATTCATTATATTATCGAAGAATATGCCAAGCTTTTCACCTCGGCACCAACTTCAACTTCAGCTTCTGCCCAAGTGCCGCACTTCAGACCACTTCAGCTAGATTCAACGTTGCACTTCAGCAGCACTTGATCTTGCGCTTCGGCGAAGCTTGGTTGGGCACTTCAGCGAAGGAATCAAGCACATCGTTACATCGTGGAACCATCAGGCAGAAGTGCCATTCAAATATAGTGACTACAGCTGGCTATTCAGCCTGTACACGCCAAGGTCACTCCAGCAGACCTATTAGTCACATCAGCCGGTCTACCAGTCACATCAGCAAACCTACGGCGTCCTAGACTTTCTGCCCCAAGCAAACATCTCATCTGTTATCAGAGGCCAGGGGCGGGAAACAGCTGATAAAAGCAAACCAATACAGACCAAGAAGGGGATCCAATCTTCATACAACTTGGAGCTAATACACTGAATCCTCTCCTCAGCCAATGACTGTGAGAATTTTCTAACTCCATACACAAAAAAAACATTCTCAGTGAGAAATGGCCCAAACTGACTTGAGCGTCAGAGGGTTTTACCCGGGGTCATCCCCCCGGGACCTCTGATTTTTGCTTCCTTGTGCAGGACATTCAGGAAGCTATTCCAGCTAACATCTTCAAATCAGTTAACTATTCTTCGAGTTAATTGACGACGTTCATTTGAGGTCGTCTTAGACCCTTGGTGAAGATCCGGCTTCATCAGACTTCAGAGAAGAAAAGAAAGAATGATGTAGATGTTAGGTTTGGGTAGCCAGGAAGGGGCGACATACGGACAAAGAGTAAGGGCTTAGGTTTTAGGATTTTCAGTTTTACAATTTTAACTCTAATAATTAATATTTGAAATATATTTTAAAAAATTCAGGTATGACGGGTTTAAATGGGTAATCTGCGGATGTAACTGGACATGACTTGCTCTTAGTAAGTAAGTTTCAGGTCTAACTCAATTTGTACAGGAAACCCGCCAAGCCTATACTCATACCCACAAGCAGCATGTCAGGTTCGAATAGTATTTTCGTGTCGTGTCGTGTCGTGTCGTGGCTGAGATTGAAGCCCTTAGCGGTAATGTGGATACTGTTCATTAATGAGCACGAATATGATGTAACAATAACAACGATAATAATAACAATCTCTAAATTCATGAAGCCGAGCATGAAACTGCCTTTGCCTAAAAAAATGTGTTCAAACTGCCTTCAATTTCACCCCCCAACACTAACCCATAGGCCTCTAAATGAACCGAGCCGTTCGGTATGTTCGGCTTGTTCTGCTCGAGCTCGGCTCGGCTAAAGGATTAATGAACCGAGCTTGAATCACTTTTTTCTGTTCGAACTCGGTAAGTGCACCGTTTGTTTAAGGTGTTTGGCTCGTTAGTGTTGTTCGTTAATTAAACGAACCGAGCTTGAACAATTAAATATGTTCGTTTCAATAAACGAGCAAGCTCGGCTCGTTCGCTAAATTAAATGAACCAAGTTTGAACACTGCGATGCTTGGTTCGTTTAAAGCCCTACTAACCCATGCCGCTCGAATGTGGTTGACTTTATATATATATATATATATACATATATATATATATATACATATATATATATATATATATATAGTTTTAGTCTCTCGCACTTCTTATACGAGTTTTGGATAATGAACCTGAAGGAGTTGACCTAAATATTTATCCATAACCTGACGGAGTTGACCAAAATATTTAACCATTACAATTCTAGTTTTGCTATTGAAAATTATGTCAGTTATATAGTTTTATTTGAAGCAGTTGACTTTCGTTTTTAAATACACAAAATCTAATGCCTCGTGTGCCCTGCCTTCTGAGTTTAGTTGCATGGTGAGGACGTTCCTTTTGAGTTTAGTAGCATTGCATTTAATCAGATGAAGTTCTATGATTTTCTTGAAGTGATGGTGATAAAATAGATGGTAGTTTTGACTCTTTGATTGAATGGACTAAGTGAGGTTCTTTGCACTCTACTATTTTCGTGCTCATTATTAATTTATATATGATGTGAGGAACATGCTTTCATTAAGCTTGCAACAATGTCTGAAAGCTTGATTCAAGTGGATTGCTCTAAGAGCAACAAAAGTCAACCAATTTTCGCACATAAATTGTGTGAAAATTGGTATGTCTACAATTCTTTCAACCAAAGTGTAGTTTCAAGATCATTAACTAATATAAGCAATGTATTATTTGATGGTCTAGAACTAGTAATTCTTGTTGAGAATATTATCACATATTGGCCAATTTGAGAAAAATATGTAGTTATATAAGAATGAGGTGCCACCACCCATTGCCTTAAGATTTTGAGTGGATATGAACATCACCTCATGTAAGCCCGAGTCTCACCATGGTATCAGAGCCAGTTTAAAATGTAGACTCACATCTTACCCGGCCCATGGGGATTAGGTCGACAAACAATATGGACTGAAATGAAAAGATTTTTTTGGTTAAAAGAAATCAAAGCATAAGGGGATACAACTCATACAACAGCTCTACTCATAGGTCAGCAGGCTGACCTACCTGTACTACTCAGAAATGTATAGCCCTCTTAAACAATAGGTATCGTAGCGCATATGTCTAAAAGACGTGGGTGTAGCTTATACATAACTTTGTATACATGCATGCATATTCTTTTGCTACATCCCTAGATACAAAAGATGCTGCTTCAAATATGTGTTTGTTCATAGCTTGTCAGATAAAGTACATTGTGCTAGCCATGGTGATTTTGGCTGCCTTGGCTCTCAGAGCTTTCCCCTTGAGCCTGTGTGATCCTCAAGCTAGTACTCTATTAATGTATAAAGGTCATGTGGCAGAGCAAGCCATGCCAAGATGATCCGTCATACTTGTTTGGTGGCCGAGTAAGAGAAGAAGAGGCGATTCACAGATTCTGGTCTTGCTGAACAGAACTGACAGGTGTTGTCTTTTAAATAGCCAAGTCTAACCTTGGTGGGTAGCTTGTTCACCCCAGCAACCCAAAAAGTGAATGAGTGCTTAGACGTGATGACTGAATCTCAAACTATTTTGGCTCAATTCACTACACTGTTCATGTTCCTAAAAAACTCATAGGCAAGTCTATTTTGAGAGGAGAGCCCTAACCCAATTAAGATTTTAGGTAGAAATGTGCTAAAACGAGACAGTTGAGAGTATAAGAGCCCTAACCCAATTAATACTTTCGTTAGGAGTGCACATTAGAGTAGACGTAAGGCCCAAATATTTTACATTAAGATAAGTTATATATTCCTCAATGATAAACTACAATCTACAACAACAACTTATCCATTGCTTTAGAGGTTCCCGTCTATGTTTTGATATAGATGGTTGAATGTACGCGACCATACCTATGTGTTAGAAATAAACATAATTTGTTATCCAATGACCCATACACTACAATCTAAATGTTTGAAACAAATACAAGGAAAATAAAAATGTGATCCTGTTCCTTACCCTCCTCTCACCCAAAAGAAAAAAAGAAAAACAAAAGAAAGACGACTATAACAACAAAAGTGAATGAGAGTTTGCTTTCAATAAACCAAAACTAAAAAAATCAAGAAAATTAATACTCAGAGAGTTCAAAACAAATTTTTTTGGATAATTTTGAAACAAGTCTACTATTCATCTTAGTCGTTCCATCCTTTCTAAAAGAAGATAAACTTAGTTGTATTTTAAGAACAACATAGCCTCTTGCTCGTGTAACAATTCTTTCACCCAATCCATCTCATTATTTAAGAACAAAATAATAGGACGATTACAATTTGATTCAAAATTGCAAATTATAGTAAACTCCATAGCTTGTGCTTGTGCAATAAATGCAGCTTCTCTCCATCATGAATGTATTTATTCTCGAACAAAAGACCAATACCTATGCTCATGTGAGCTTCACCTCTTTAGCCCCAAGGAACTTCGTGGAGTATGCAAATTAGGAATTCTACAGCATCATAGGTTGACAAGACATTGCCAGGAACCCACATACAAGATGTCTACTGCAAATTGGGTCAGCAACCCTCTAACTCACTTGAGCCGAATACAATAGGATATCCATTACTGGTCCAGACATCAGTAAACAATCACGCTGAACGTGTCCTGGTTTGAACATGTACCTTTCTGAAACAATGTCCCAACATAAGTATCTAGGTGAGGTATCATAAATGTATTTATTGTGTCTTATAGCCCTTGCTGCTGCCATTTAAATACACTCCAACAAGTATTGATAGAGACAAAGCCATGTTCAAACATATTCCAACAACTTGTTCTTGTATTTATGTGATAGATGCATCTCCTGTCCATCTTCAATGTACCCATGTCATCTTCTATTTCCTGATTCCACATACATATCCCTGATGTTAATATTACAACCATATTCAGACAACAAAATGTCATATGTACCCAACATGTTTTTCTTTTCTTTTAGCCTCTCATTGCTAGAAGTTCATTGGCTTTCTGTAGATGTATAAATATAATTAATATAGACCCATATAATAAAAGGATAAAAAAACCAACTATCATCCCAAAAATATTGTCTTTCTTTCTATTTTGATTCGGTCAAATTGTCCAATTTCTAAAAATAGTAAATATTAGTAGTCAAATTTTATGTACTTCCCTCCAGTTAACACTTACATGATTTCTCTAGTTTACTTTTAATAAAAAGTTAATGATAGAATAAAAAAAGTAACATATCAAGTTTGGCTTTAAATTGGACTCAAGTCAAACTAGAATAATATTTTCGAGGAGCATGTGATAAAGGGATGTTAAACACCATTTTTCAATTAAAACAACTGGTAAGGTTAATTCTAGCCTCTTTTACAAAGTATAGAATAATGTTGCGTATATCAAATCGCAAAACAATCCGGCCCCTCCCCAGACACTGCGGAAAGGCAAAAGCGTGTACTGCAAACGCCCTTTTATTAAACACCCGAACACAACTTGATATAAATGCTCACTTGACCAACACAACTTCCCATTTAAATAAGATTTGCTTTCAAATCATTCTTTCTTCCGTTTCCATGATTAAACCATGATGTTGAACAACATATGCGCATGATTATTAACCATTGAAATCCCATCATCTTTCGTTTATGAAAGGATATAAGAGAGTCGGATATAAGCAACCATACCCATGTGTTAGAAACACAGTTAAATACAAGTATAATTCTAAGTATACCAGGTGTACACTAGACTAATAATTATGGACGAGTAATTTGTTAGTTCTGAAATAATTCACATGGGCACCATATAAGTAAGTGGGCAACACCAACTCAACAACAACAAGATGTGACTTTGAAATTAATTACTTTTTTCCATTTTCTAATTTCTAATTCACAAGATTGGACCACAAAAACTGATGAGATGTTCCACATGCTAAGAGGATTCCAAATCTCAAAGAAAGCACCGATATTTGTCTAAAGTAGAACCTATCTCTTGGAACAACGTAGTAGAAACAAGAAACGGACAAATATGGCAAACATAATACTATAGCATTACTAGGGAGTGTCAACGAACCGAACGGAACCAAATACTAGGTTTTTATATTCGGATTCGTTTAGCTAAAAGAACTGTTTGACTCGTTTAGCTGAACAAACATTAAAATTGGTTCGAGTTTGGCTCGATAACCTTATAACTATTTATACGAGCTAAACAGTTTACGAATAGTTCGACTTGTTTAACTAAACAAACCCGAATACCTGTTCGAGTTTGGCTCATTAACAAATAATTAACCAACGAATACGAACCGCATACGATCCAAACTCGAACAATTCGCAGACTGTTCGGTTCGTTCAACATCTCCAAGCGTATCCATGTTGTACTCCTTTGATTCTTCCACATACAAATGCAGATGGGAGAACGCATTTTCTTGCATGGTGGACAATGTAGAGCTCAAGAGGCCGCCGTTATACACATCAATCATGGATTCATGGTGGGATGTAGCTATTCACAAAGGGATAAAGTGATCATACTCCCCTAAAATTATAATAGTTATAGTGTGAGACCATTGGGAAAATTTTACTTGGTGTAATACCTTTTTAATATTGGCATAGCATTATAATATTGTTACACATGTATTTCACGCACTCTTTTTTAACTCACTAAATGAGTTGTGTTTATTATATTATGAATAGCAGTTGATAGACACATCTGGAAACAATTTTCATTATGCGTTATCGAGAAACAACCTCTGTGTGTTTCTAACACATAGGAATGGTTGCGTATATCGAATCTCCCATACCCTACTATAGCAAGAGCATTGAGACAATAAGGTAGTGTTATTGTTTTTATATGTACTTGATAAACTGGTCACACTAATCTTACCCTGTCTGACGGGGATGGTCCTGCAGGCAGCTAACATTGTCATCTGCTTGAAACCATGAGATACTTCAAAATTAGACCATACAAGTATTTTAATTTTTTTTAAAATAATACTGGTATGAACGCACAATTCGTATAATAAGGATAACATAGTAATAAATTGCTCTAAGGATATACTATCTTTAACTTTGGAATATAATAGAATAAAGCAAAGTAATTTCTTGGTTGCATCTGTATTGTAAACTATAGTTGATCGACACAATTTGATGCAATTTTCATTATGGATCATCTCGAAAACAACCTCTTCGTGTTTCTAACATATCCGATTCGATTCTCTCTTATCCAGCCATAGACGAAAGCTCTACAGCAATAGGTTACGTTGTTGTTGTATAGCGATAAATAACTGAGAACCAGATCAGAAACCAAAAGTGTGAGACCAGAAACCAAAAGTGTGAGAATTTTGAAGAACATATTTTGGTATCAAATGGAACCCCAGCATTCTCAAGAGAACAATATTAAAAAATTTAAATATCAATTAGACGCATCAAATCATTCTTAAATAGAAGGGACGATAGACAAGATACAAAAAAGAAAGGAAAAAAAACACTCACCTTCTCCAATTAATTCATCTTGACTACGTCTGAAGTAAATTTTTTTCCTTTTACCATTTAGCTTTGATGAACAAGAAAATGAATATAGCCAATCATTGCCACTGCAGCATCATCAAGATTCTCGTAACAAATACTCCTCGGATTCAATTGAAGGCCAAAGAAAGTACGTGAATCTTGATGACACTCCACCAGCAAAAACTGACTGGGTTGTCCTCATACCATTGCTGATCAGCATCCAATATTCTGGAACAATAGGCCAGTACTCCTGGCCCCAGCCTCCACCATCTCAATCTCAAAAAGTTTCGTGAATGTAAATCAAGAGCTCACCGACCTCTTATATCATTAAGGCTTTGTCAGAGACCTATGATCAGCACCTAATATTGTTTTATAGTGATGTGGGTATGGTAGTAAATATACAAACGAAATCCCTAATCACAAAGGAGGAAATCATGTGGGATATATATGACAAGAAAAAAGAGTGATAAAACGAGAAAAACCAGGATTTAAAGTTTTGGACTTTGACAGAACTATAACTAGTGGAATAACAGAGATATCTTGAAATCAAGAAAAGTATTTTGGCCAAAAAAAAAACCCTAGTGGAAAGGATGAGATGGGAGAGAAGAGTAACATGAAAAGGGCTATTGAAATTCACAAAAGGCTAGCAATATTTATAGAGCAGATGGACTTTCAGTTCACAAACTTTTTTTATATAAAAATTTATACTCTGTATTTAATCACGTGCTGTTTATTAAATTGGTTTAACGGTTTTATTTAATTTTGTATATATTAATTAATGCAGTAATAGCTAAGGTACCGAATAGTTTGGTCATTACCTAAAAACAGAATTATGTGATGCGATTAGGGGTGTTAACGAACCGAGTCAAACAGAATACTAGATTTTTGAATTCGGATTCGTTTAGCTAAATGAATTATTCGGATCGGTTTGTTTAGTTAAACGAACTTTAAAATTGGTTCGAGTTCGGCTCGATAACACTATCACTGTTTAAATTAACCGAACAGTTCTTGAATAGCTCGGCTCGTGTTTAGTAAACGAACTCAAACAGCTGTTCGATTTTGGCTCGTTTACATACAATTACCGAACAAATACGAACTGAACACAAACGGAACTCGAACAGTTCGCGAAATGTTTGGTTTGTTGAACATCCCTTGATGCGAAATCAGAAGATATGCTGAGGAATACTTATGCAAAGGTTGTGATGAATGGGCGTGTGATTATTCGGATGAGATCTGAGGAGGCCTCATATGAGGTAAAATATGAGACCTCCAATCATGCGACGTCATGTAAACAAAAGAGTCTTTATTTTAAAAAGAAAAAAGTAAACAGCGGGCCTTTTTATACACGTGGCGTCACGTAATTGCAGGCATCATATTTTGCTTCATATGAGGCCTCATCTGGTGATTATTTGGCAATTTATAACTATTGCAAGTTTCAAGATGTCATAAAGTGTGTGTACAATGAGAAATGAATGGGCGTGTGTTTATTTGGGAAATACAAACAAATCAGACGGTGATAGAGATTAGAGAGAGTTTAATGTAGTAACAGTTAGCCGTCGCAATCTAGGTACCGAAATTAAGCTCTACTTTAATATCACCTGGGTTGACCAATTCCATTCTCAGCCTGGTCGGTATGTCATAATAAATGATTTTGATATCATGCTTATCATAGTTCGGGCCGGGATCACTTCATCCCTTTTTCTTTCGGGTTAGAATCTCCTCACCCCCACTTTCCTCACCCTCTTTGTGACCACGCGACACGTGGCAGCAAGGGGGGGATGGTGAGGCTAGATGTAGGTGACCCTCATCTAGCCTCACCACCTCCCTTGCTGCCACGTGTCGCGCGGTCACGCGTCACCGCATCCCCCTTGCGGTGAGGAGATCATATCCCTTTTCTTTCACCCACTTCCCATTTCCCGCCACGTGGTATTAAAATGGGATTGGTGAGGCTACATGAGAATTTCTCGATCACTTCACCCATTTTTCCTTCACCCACTTCTCACTGCTCACCACGTGGCATTAGAATGGGATTGGTGAGGCTACATGAGGATTTCTCTCACCCTCCTTCCCACTACCCGCTACGTGGCAATAGGGAGATTAATGAGGCTACATGAGGGTAGCCTGCAAAAGGTGTATGAAAGGAGGATGGAGGACATATAATGGACGGTGGAGAAGGGGTGAGGAAAAAAGGGATAGGAAATCTCATCCTCATAAATCTACCATTTTTAAATCGACGATTCATTGTTAATTCTACATACATATACAGCTGCACGCGCACATATATATACACACACATATATGTACACATATCATAGAATATCTTAGATATCCTAACGGTAGTCAAACTTCATCTATAATACGAACTAATCTATAGGTGATTGATAAAATTTAGTACGCTGAAAATTTTTTCAAACCTAGCCCGGTTGTGTGCAACTACTTTTTTTTTTTTTGAGGAAAAGCAGATCATTTTTATTCATATAAAACCAGAATATACATCGTGTGAACAATAATCAAACGTATAAGTATCCATCTACTCTAAATACATCCATAACTTCATCTACTAGTTGCAATGTTGTCTCCCATGCAATTCTAAGGTCATTAACTTGCACGAATATTGTGTCAATCAATACCCATGCGAGGGGCTGCTCCTCTGAGCTATCATATAACAATCTATTTTTCTAAAACCGAATGGTCTGTGCACACTACCTAAAAATATACATCCCTTCTAACTTGGATCCCTTTGCTTCCACCTCATCAGTCAAACTTGTCGAAAACAAGCTCAACCGAGGTGTATTGAGCTCGGCCGAGGTGTACCAACCTGAACAGAATACTTGTCGTGCCGAACTGACAAAGTACTACTACCGAGCTGATGTGATCAAGGCAGAGAAAGAAAGAACATAACTGAATAGGAGGGCATCAGAACATAACAAAAATAAAGTTGTGCTGAGCCAAGGTGAAACACAAGAGGCATCGAAGCTAAGGCACAGCTGCAACACTTAGTCATACATAATAAACTTAGGATTTTACTATACATAGATCTTAGCAGAATAGGTAAATAGTCGTTACATCTGTAAACGTTAGAAGCACTGAAGATAAACAGTAAACACTGCATAAGTGGGAAAATAAAGTCGTTAGAGACAAAAAAAAACACATATAAAAAGAAATCAACCTTGTAAATTTGATTTCTAACTCGGATGGATGTTCAATTCTTTCAATCTAGGTAAACCTAAGGTCAATCCACACTCTAATTGTTTGAATACTGAAAAATTTGTGTCAATCTTGATTCTGCATTAGTCTCTTCCACAATGTTGCACATGCAGGACAGTCACGCAAACTGTAGTCCACTTTCGCCCGCACGCTGAAAGAGATAGCAGCTGGCGTGATCTCCTAATTGTCTCTTATATAGTAGTTGGCAGACTTTGAGCAACTGTTAAGTTTGATACTTTGTGATCTTGAGGTCAGGGATTCGACCAGCAGAAACAGTCTCTTACCCAGAGTGTAGGGTAAGGCTGCAAATATCAGATTGCGAAACGATTCAGCCTCTCCCAGACCCTGCGTAAATACAAGAGCTTAGTGCACCGAGAACGTCCTTTAATAGTAGTTGGCATGTGGGTAATCTGTCGTATCTAGCCTGTCAAAGAAACAAATTCCATCTTTGTGGATCGTTTAAACACCATAGTCTTCGCCACTTAAGCTTTTCCTCCATCGTACCCATGTGGAATTGCAGCAAATACGCAGAGATGACAGAAAACATACCATGGGAAGTCGACTGTTATCGGAATGTTATTATTACTTCACCATTACTTTCATCCATAGACAACACCTCCATCAATCCTCTTTTTATCACGGGCATAGCGCCTAATATGTGTTGGAATCTCATAGTGTTGGAGATTATGAGGATGCGGAAGCATGTTTAAAGCAATTGGAAGAGCATTTAAGTAGCACACATTGTGGAATTTAGAAGAATAATCTTTAAAATAGAAGAGTTGAAATTGAAGGCTGAATATGTAAAACTTTTATTTAGACTTGAGCTCTTCAATTATAGAACTGTTTCCCTTTTTATAAGGATTGGAAGAGGTAAGACAACTCAAGCCACCAACGGCTATTTCTAACGATTATATTCTTATATTGTTTATTGGTCCACTAAGCTAGTGGATGTATGTACAATATATTCATATAAATACTTTGGCTGCACTGTGCCTCTGTTTTATTTCTTCAGTGCTGTCTCTGAGGTTTTTCATTTGTCTAAGTATTTTAGCTAGGCATTCCTGTTTTTGTTGCTACTGTCATTGTTTTGTTCAGCGCAACTTGGACCATTTGTTTATGCCTTCACCCCGTCTCCTCAGCTTGGCATCCTTTAGTGTTACTACCTTCACTTCGTCACCTCGGCTTCGGCATTCTTTCCTTTAGCTCACATACTTCATTACCTCGGCCTTTTCTCATTTCAGCATACCTCGTCACTTCTTCATTTGGCTTTGGGACTCCGTCTAGATTCCAATACTTTTCACCTCTGTTCTTTATCTCAGCATTGCATCGTTTCACTTCGGCACTGCTTTGTCACCTCGCCACTGAATGCTTTAGCTCAGCACTTCTTCTCAGCTCAAGTACTTCTGGCCTCACCTCGGGCTAGACATCTCGGTTCGGTACTTCTTCTTCTGTCTTACTTTGGCTTAACACCTCGGCTCGGCACTCCTAAGATCTTTATGGTCTTTGATCCTTGTCTCGGTATGGCACCTCGGTTCAGTACTCCTTCCTTTACTTCAGCTAGGCACCTCAGCTCAGCTAGTTACTTTTTGTTCACTTCAATTAGACACATCAACTCGCCTTAGTCACTTTGTTTATTTTTGCAGACTCCTTCAAGGATATGCTTCTTCAAGAAGACATGACTTTGTAATGGATCACCATACTTTGCTCTTTTAAACTCTAACCTATAAAACTCTCCCCTATTGGATCAATCTCCACGCAAGCTTTGCAAGTTAGGCATAATTCATCATTTTAAGACGTTTGATTCCTGAGGCCCCTAGCTCCTTAGGCGGACAGATTATCTCCCATACGATTTTATGCAGTCATCGATCACCTTTGTATTCTCCCCCGAAAAAGCTACGGTACGTTAAGCCTTTCTAATTGGTTAAAACTTGCTAAAACCTCACACTTAGAGGGCAAATGATACAACAACAACATTACCCATTACCTTAAAGACTCCCGACTATGTCGGTGTATGAGGGTCGGATGTACGCAACCGTCTCCATGTGTTAGAAACACACAGATGTTGTTTTTCGATGACCGTTAATGAAAATTACGTCAAGTTGTGTCGATCAACTACTACTTCACAATATAAAAAATGCAGTCAATTTAGTGAGTCAATTTGCTTTATTCTATTATATTCTAAAGTCAAAGAAGAGTATACTCCATTGGAAATGGAAATATTAGAGGGTAAATCATAAAAACTCTTAAACATTTTCAAGTTTTTCAGCCACTAATTTTGCTAAACAGAACTCGTTGTTGGATTAGTTTTTTTGGTCATAGAGTTCTACTAGAGAATACATTGTATTGCACGTGTCTCATTTGTTGAATGTTCAACAAGAAGTAAGTAATCTACACCATGCTAAAGAACTCTTTGTTTTTTGTTTTCTCTGATTTGGATCACACTGATGACCCGATTGAGAGACAGGTTTATGATGATTCGATTGAGAGACAGGTACGAATTCTTATTTTAAGGAGGAACGTGGGCATCCCACCGGAGAGGTATTCACCCAAACAAGTATCTAGATCCTCCATATATCCAGTGAATGTTGTCAGAGGAAGGATTTCAGAGAGTGCAAAGGTATTGCTCACTTCTCTATGTTCAGAATATGTTCCACGTTCAGTCGAGGAAGTGAATGAGAAAGCAGAATGGAGAGAGGCAATGAATGTTGAAATAGAAGCTCTGAAAAAGAACGTGATGTGAGAAAAATGTATACTACCGAAAGAAAAAAAAAAGTTAATTGGATGTCGATGGGTCTTCACCACGAAATACAAAGCAGGTGGAACCATTGAAAGATATAAGGCCAGATTAATAGTGAAAAGATACACATTGACCTATAGAAGTGACTACTCAAAAACACTTTCTCCAGTTGCCAAGCTTGATACTATCATAGTCTTATTATCAGTGGTAGCAAATAGTGATTGGCCCTCCATCAATTCTATTTGTCAAGAACGCCTTTTTGTATAGAGAGCTACGAGACGAGGTATACGTGGAAGCACCCCCAGACTTCGCTAGCGAGTTTCATAATATAAAGTGTGCAGACTCCGAAAAGCACTATACGGTCTGAAACAGTCTCCTCGGGCATGGTTTGGAAGGTTGACGGTAGTAATAAAGAAGAACGGGTATAAACAGAGTAATGCATACCATATCCTATTCTTCCAAAGAAGAGGAGACTTAGTTACTTGCTTGATTATGTATGTCCATGATATGATTTTTACAAGGAATGATCATGAGAAAATTACTAGACTCATGAAAAATTCATTCATTGTGTTCAAAATGCAGGACTTAGGGGGACTAAAATATTTTCTTGGGATTGAAGTTCTCCGATCAAACAAAAGAATCTTCATGTCCTAACAGAAATACATTTTGGACTTACTGGCTGAGGTGGGAATGATAAACTGTAAACCAAGTGATACTCCGGTGTGTATGAATCATAAATTGCAAATAAAAGAAGGACCACAGGGGGCGGATCGGGAGAAGTATCAGAGACTCATATAAACTGATTTATCCGTCATATATCAGACCAGACATTGCATATGTTGTGGGAGTCATGAGCCAGTTCATGCACCAGCCACAGGAAGAACACATGGATGCGGCAATGAGGATAATACGAGTTCTGAAGGGAATGCCAGGCTGAGGAGTACTGTTTCAGAAGTATTGGCACTTAGATGTGAAAGCATATACGGACGCTGAATGGGTAGGCAACCCGAATAATTGAAGATCTACTTCATGGTACTTTGTGATAGTTGGGGGAACCTAGTCACATGGAGAAGCAAGAAGTAGAAGGTTGTGGCGTTGTCAAATACAGAAATAGAATTCTAGAGAATTTCAAAGGGTGTTATAGAAATTCTTTGGTAAAAGAAGTTGATGCATGAGCTTGGTTTTCCTTTAAGACTACCTACTCAATTGGTGTGTGATAACAATACAGCGATTGGTATTTTGGAGAACCCTTTGCAGCATGACCGAATCAAACACGTAGAGGTTGATAGACATTTCAATACAGAGAAAATTGAGGATGAGATTGTTGAGCTTCCGTTCGCAAAGTCCGAAGATCAAATGGGTGATATACACACAAAAACAGTTACTAGAAGAATCTTTAAATCAGCATTATGCAAGATAGGCATCGATTATCCCACTGTCCAACTTGAGAGGGATTGTTGACAAATTGAGAGAATCATGGATTCTCAATCAAGCCGCACAAATCGTGGAAGAAAATATTCCTCTACTTAATGTATTTTGTTGTGATTGATTGTAAACAATTACTTTCTAAAGACATAGTAGAAACTGTAATATACATAGATGGTGTGTAATATATTTAAAATTAATGAAAAACTACTTTCATGCAAAACAAAAAAGAATAGCAGATAAGTCAAGGCTCAAGCCGGCACCCCTCTTATAATTAAATTTTTTTCTTTAAGACATAATAGTAAGCATCTCCTACGTAATGAATTTCTGATCTAATCAACTAAGCAACCTGCTTCGATTGTCAAATTGAACTCTCAAAAAATGTCTATGTACTTCTAGCACCACGTTACCTTAATAAACACGCAAAGATAAAAGGAGACATCATATATCATAACCATTTCGTTGAAACAAAACCAAATGATCCTTTTGTTATTCAAAAGTTACTTTAAAAATACTAGTCAAAAAGAATAAAATATAATATAAATAGGTAAACTAAAGCTTCAAGGTGAAGAAACTTCTCTGTTACACCAATAATATTTTTTAAGGTATTTGTAAAAGATTGAGAGTTTTTATGTCTCGTTCATAGAGTTTTCTGAAAGATACAAATTCAGATTGTGTTTTTGTGAATAGGCTGAGAGTTTGTTTGTAGGTAGTTTACAAAAGGTTCAAATCCAAACCTTTAACATGATTCAGACAGTCGGGCTTCTACACATCAAGTCAATGCTTATGTGTTTATACGGTCGGACGTCTACACATCAAGTCAATATTTGTGTTGCTAAACTTCTAGGGCATAGTCCAGTTGGTACTTGGATTGAGATTTGCTTCAAGAGGTCAAGAGTTAGATTCTAGGGACACGCACAGTGTAGACGTTCCTCTACTGCTAGACCAAAGGTCTGGTTTGTGGGAAGACACCTTGTGTGGGTAACTGGGTAAGATCTCATCCAACCTAGGAAACCGTTGAGCTCCTAATTTACATCCTCCACACATGCTCCTTGGAACTGGGGCGATGGAGGCCTCCGGGATGAGAGATTCCACCTTTTGCTCCAATATTTGTGTCGATAAACAATGTGATACTTTTCTATCCGGTTATGTGTCTCTACGTGCTTCTAGATGTATATGTTTTTTTTTTGGAAAGAACTGATCTCATTGAAAATCGTTAAAATATGTACAACGAATATCCTTCTAGACATTACAAACCCCGACGTCTGCGTTATAACTAGAATAAAGTTGGAATCATCCAATGCCTCGTTTTCTAATTAATGTTCTGAGTAACCTAATGTCGCAGTTAATCTTTTTAATAATCTGTAATGAAGGCGGCAGAGTTTCCACATTGTTGTGTAACATAGCGTTCCTCCAAAACCACGCATTCATCACCACCTCTCTGAATATGTAGCTCCAACAAACAACGTCATCGCGCCTGCCGAACTTGCCCTCAAAATTTTGATCAATCCATTGTTGTTCGCAGCTCGAGCTTACAAACTGCTGCCATTTATCCGGCGGTAGGAAGTGCTTCCAAATTCTTATCAACCAATTACAATCTCGTAAGACATGCAAGCTCGTCTCCTTATCTTTATTGCACATTCTGCACAAGTCGGACTCAATGATGCCCAAACGATACAGTTTATCCGCTGTGGGAAGTCGACCATGTCTAGCCTGCCACAAGAGAAAGCTTCCCCTTTGAGGGCCTTTTAAATTCCAAATCGCGGACCAACACGCGTTCTGTCCATTTTCTGAGTGCTCCTGATGTAGTTTGTAAATTGAGTCAGCATTAAATTTCCTGTTTGGTTTGGTGCACCAGGCAAATGACGAATTTTGGCCACTCTCACTAGACTGAGCAGTCTGGGCGCGCAGACAACCTTCTTTAAGGAGGTGAATCGCATATTTAACACTACGCCAAATGTAGGATGGATTATGATTAACCTTGACATCATTCAGCGGGTCCCCGTACTTTTCCCATAACACCCTGGCCCAAAGTGCATCCCTTTCTTGAATCATCCTCCATCCGAGCTTCACTAGTAAAGCCTTATTCAGGACATTCAGTTTGCGCAGTCCCAGGCCTCCCATCTCTTTCGGTTTACAGATTGTAGCCCATGCCACTGGGTGAATCTTCCGCGATCCGTTGGCTTCCCCCCACGGGAATTTTCGGTTAAGCCTTTCAATGGCATTAAGTGTGCTTTCTGGAATTCGGGTTGTTTGCATAAAGTACGCTGGGATGGCCGAGGTCACCGACTGAATTAGGACCAGCCTACCCGCATGAGAAAGAGAGTTCATTTTCCATCCAGAAAGTTTACATCTCACCTTGTCGATAATAGGTTGAAATGTATTTGCCGAAGCACGGCCATGAATAATCGGAAAACCCAAGTATTTGCCGAAATCGTCAGCCACTCCAATTTCAAAGACGCGGCTAAGATGCTCTTGGGTTGCACGTGGCGTGTTCGAAGAGAACACCACCCTTGATTTACTCGTGTTGACTTTCTGCCCAGACCACATACAAAACTCATGCAGCACCTTTTGCATGACTCGAGCTTGAGCCTCAGTAGCATCCCCGAAAAGAATTAAGTCGTCCGCGAACATGAGGTAAGACAATTCCGGCCCTCTGCGAGTGACCTTTACCGCTTTCCACAATTTTTCTTTGACATGATACCGAATCCATATTCCCAGCACTTCCATGCACAGCACAAAAAGATATGGCGCGTCCGGGTCTCCTTGTCGAATCCCACGCGTTGGTTTAATATCGTCCAGCTGTTCCCCGTTCCATAAGAGCGTCAGATTAGCCGACTGTAAGCAGAACATAATCATATCACGGATTTTATTCTCCAACCCAATTGTCTCAAGAATTTTCTCGAGGAATGACCATTCAATTCGGTCGTAAGCCTTCTCGAGATCGATCTTTATCGCCATGCACCCAGTTTTGCCCTTTTTGAATTTCATGGAATGAATCATTTCCTGAATAATTACCACGTTGTTAATAAACATGGATATTGTATTAGTTTCAAAAAAAAAAGTGGGATTTGACTTTGAAAAGGTGGAGGTGGTGAGCAAAAAATAGGGGATGAGATCTCCTCATCCTACTTTTCCTCACCCCATTTATGACCGCGTGACACATGGCATCAGGATGGAGTGGTGAAGCTAGATGCGGGTGACCCTTATCTAGTCTCACCACCCTCCTTTGCTGCCACGTGTAGTGCGATAACGCGTGCGGTGAAGTAAAAGTGGATAAAAGGATCAGATCCTAAAAAATAGAGAGTATGCGTAGCGGTACATCTGGTGTCATATAAACGTAACGCAATTTCCAGGCTGTCGGTATGGAATCCACCGTCTCTTTCTTTTTTTCTTTTGCTGCTTCTTCTTCACTTTGAATTGAAGGAGTTGAAAGCCAACGCGAACTCACACAAGAATCCAATCATGGAACCTTTCTTTTCACGTTACTACACTTAGCCTTCACGTGCCCCAATCACCTCCACCGCCGCATCTTGCTAGACATCTTCATATCTATTTTTAATTAATATAATATACGAGAGCTGACATTGGAACAACTGGTAAGGTTGCTGTTTTGTGACCTTCGAGTCACGAGGGGTTCGAGTCGCAGAAACCACCTCTTGCACAAAGAGTATATGGTAAGACTGCGTACATCAGATCTCAGAACGATCATGCCTCTCCTGGACCCTGTACAAATGCCGGAGCCTAGTGCACCATAAACTTGTTTTTTAATTAATATGATATACAAGACTAATAAACATGAATGTTACGTCAACAGACCTTTGCATTTAAAACGGGGCGTTATACTCGATATTGTCTGGTCTTTTATTATTCGTTAGAGTAACTAATTCTAGACTACTTTGGAAGTTGCTTGCGACCATATATTTTACTATGAACTAGTTCATCTATCATTGAATCATGTGACATCAAATGTGACATCAAATGATTACATTTTTTTTTTTTTTTTTTTTGATATTCTATGTTTAGCTGAATTGCAGTGCTTTATATGTCTTGTTGAGTCTCATCTGTTGTCGTACCTTCAGCCCCTCGAATGATTTTAGATTATGATAAATCACGCCTTCAGAGCATAGTTTAGTTGGTACTTGGGTTGAGATTTGCTCTAAAAGGTCAAAATTCAAATCCAGTGACACGCACAGTGTATGTGTTCCACTGCTGCTAGGTCGAATGCCTAGTTTGCGGGGGCACCTTCTGTTGGTCACTGCGTAAGTCTTCATCCAACTCAGAAAGCCGCTTAGATCATGATTTATATCCTCCACAATGATTCTTAGTGCTGGAGTCGTAGGGACCCTCAGAACCAAGAAATGACCTTTTGCTTCAAGATTATGCTAAATCACACATTGCACAAAGCTTAGCCTTCTAGACATTGACTACAAATCAAGAAACTCTGCAGTCATTGTAAACTTATTAATATGGAGAAAAAAAAAGAGAATTTCATTAAAGATGAAAATTTACAGCATAAGGTTCTAATATCCACCCCCCACCCCCCAACCCCAAAAAAAAAGAAAAAAAAAAGAAAGGTGAACTTCATAAAACTACAACAGAAAGTTCCACTACCCCCTAAACTATATAAAAGAAATGGAAAAGAAATAATGATTGAATGAAACTGTGGTTTTCCTATCAACAAACTTTATTGAATCATTTACAATTTGGCCAGCCAACTCGCTTGTAGCTGCGAAAAGGTTCAGCAATAAATCAGTTATCTGTGAGGAAATTTACAACAAATGTCACATTTCTTTACATTTTCAAAGTTAAATTTCTTGTCATATATTTTTACATCTTCAACAGTTGATCATCAAACTTCCAGGGGGTCGCGCCGAGCTTCTATGGCTTTGAGAGGCTCGGCATGATGCTTCCCATGTGGCTTAGACTGGTGCTGGGTCCAATATGCATGAGCAGACAAGACTCTGTCCAAAAGCTCCTGAGGCACAGGCTCTCCCCTTCTTTGCTGAGAAGAGATGCTTGCTGTATGAACCAATGTTTTCCATTTGTCCTGTAAAGCCAAATATGGTTATTAGGATCAAGGGAAAACCAATCCTAGGATAATGTACTTTGCTGATGTTGTTTAAACTTTGATTAGACATCCAATGTAAGATTAACAATCATATTCTTGCCTTCAAGTCAACATAAGTGCGATGATCAGCATTCTCAAAAGCACGCATTTTGACATCACGCCATCTGCATAGACAGAAGACGAACATTAGGACAGTCACCTTTTGACTAATCTGCATGTTATTTTCGAAAGATTAAGTTAATTAAGTTGTTGCTAAAAGAGAATCCTGACCTTCCAGTGCCAAGAACCTCAACAGCTTCAACCAGGGCCTCCACTTCTGCTACAGAAAACGGCCTCCTAGTTCTGCGCTGTGACATCTCAGAACGTTTACTTTTCTGGTGCATGGGCACCATTGAAAGCGGCTCAACATCAGGTGCAGGAACAGGAAGCAATGCTTTAGAGACTGGTTTTGCTTCATCTGCCAATGCATCAGTGTGGGCTCCACTTAAGGATACAATTGCATGGTTATTGTCATAATTATTGTCCATCTCGGTCACTAGAGGAGGGTGAGATCTAGCATCAGGCAATCCAGAATCCAGAATATTAATCGCCGGAGACCTAACAAAGGTTAAGGCAAATGAGGAAAATCTCAACCAGAAGAATTTTATGCAAGTCATTAAAAGGTCAACCTTTTTGTTACCTGATCAACCTATGCTCTTCGGCAATTTTACACAAGAGAGAAGAATCTTTAGAGGTTTCAGCTACTGGAGTAAAATTTGGCTCCAATATAAATGCCAAAGTGTCAAGGTTGCTGCTGTAAATCCCCGCCTGTTGTAAAGTTCGATTATCATCTCTGACTTTCTTCCCTTGAAGAACCATGCCCACCCGTAATCCACCACCAAGTATTGCAGTCACTGTTTCCATCACAGTCCTCTGTCAAATACAATTCAATTAGTGATGAAACTTATACAGTGTGTTTCCATCCTTGATTTGCCACAATAAGCTTTCAAAATTATCAGTAAATATCAATGCTATATATATGCCTGTGACATAGGTCAAAGCTAAGTGAAGATAGTCAAAAAAAAAAAAAAAAAGGAGTAATCTTCAATTTTTCAAGCTTACTAAATAACAATAACTTTATAATTATAGACAACTAAAATCTTCTATACTAAATGTATGAAAGATTCAGTGCAATAGAGAGATTATGCGCGACAACATAAAAGGATCATTTTTGTTGGCAGAGTTGGAAGGAATAACATGAAGCGAACACTTCCATGCATCAAGCACATGGCTGATTAATCACCAAGTGTGGTAGCACAAGAAACTCACAACAAAAGAAAAGAGGGAAGGGGATGGGGGTTATATAAGACAAGTATTGCATTACATGAAACTAGGGCTCCATGAATTTTGAACAAAAAGAGAATAATGTAAGGATGTGTACCTTCAATGTACCAATTGTTTCTGTTTCGGGAACCTCAATGTAAAGCTCTGGCACTTTAAAGGACTTGATGCTAAATTTCACTGGATGGGACCAACGAAAAAAGACAATTTTTAGAAGCCCCCTAAGAACAAAGCTTTAAATAATGCCAAGTAGTAGAGAGAAAACAAAAAATATATAAGAGTAAAGCACTACCTTTGGAGGCCTTTTGCATTTTATGAGCTTTAACTGAAGCTGACAACCCATGTCCTTCAAGGCATTAATAAACACAATTTAAATTTTTTTTGTTGTACATTCATATTTGACGCTCAAAGTCATGTGTTTAGTAATTACCACTAAGCAAAATGGCATCTGAAATACATTTGTGTCCCTTGATCCCTTTCTCAGGTGAATTAGATATGCTTTCACTACTATTCTCTTGGTCATCGTCAACGACAAAGCTACGCTCATACAAAATCCTTTTCTTGATAGGAGCTTCTCGTAGATATCTGTCTCGCATACGCATTCTTTTCCTACTATGGTAGAGAGGCTTTTTTCCCGCATCTGGAATTCCAAAAATGGGGTGAGTTATTAGTTTAAGGAAAATAAATAAATAAACGAAAAGTAATAAATTTCAATTTTGAGCAATAATGAAGCATTCATTAAAAGCATGAATCATTGCTCAACTTACTGGTGTTTGAAAGGTCATAATCTCTCAATTTTGGTGCCGCTTTCCAGTGCTTTGACGTGAGCATTCTTCTAATTCTTCCACAAGAATCACGTGCTTGTGGCTTGAATGCCCTGATCTTGGTACTAGTTTTGTTGCACCTAAAAGAATTTTCATGATCATCCCTAATTCCTAAATTTACATCATTCCTGTGCTTGGGAAAAGCAGCACTAGGAAGTGGATCCCTGTACAAGGACAACTGTACACTGCTATCTGAGTTAATCAGTTGTTCACTATTCATATACTTATCCACTTGTCTCTTTACACTGCAATTGTTAACCACAGTTAGGTTATTGCTCTGTTTAATGTCATCTTCTGGCTGTCTCAAAGTCCCACTCTCCAATTTAGCATTGCACTCATCTCCTACAATAGATAAACCTCCTATTTTTGTGCTCCCTTCTGCAGTTTTTGAATTGCAGACTCCCAACTTCAACTCACAATCTACTTTCTTAGTAGAATCGGAGCTAGTAATATTGGAGACATTGTCTACAAGAAAACAACTTTTAACAAGTGGAACATCGCCCATAATGGGCTTACAGCTGCGCTCCTTTCCGGAGAATTCAGGCACAAAGACGCTTTCGACGCAGCTTCCCTGGTCAAGGCACTCTGACCTAGAAGCTTTGTTGTCCGTGTCAGCATGTTCCTTCTTAATGCGATTTGTTTGAATGCCAAGGAAACCCTTCGCTTCAGATGCATTACTAGAGGCAGAACTTTCATTGTCCCGTAGCAACTTGCCAGCTACAGCGGCCAGCAACTCAAATGCACAAATCTGATGGTCCTCAGCCTTTTTCCTAGGACCTCTCTTCTGGGACAGAAAAAGAATAAATGCTTCAGATATATGAGGCTTTTATAATTTTCATCCAAAACATCACATTAGAAAATCAAAGGCCCTTACTCTAACTGATCTAGGAGCTCGAGGGATGAAAGGGATCTGATAGCCATTGAATCCGTAATCCAGCCTCTTTTTCAACACCATATCTCGGGCAGCATGCCAAAATTATATCATGAAACAGAGTTCTGAACCTGCAAAAAGAAGCATGTGGGCTGTAACAATAAGAAAATGAAGATCTTTATTCAACCAAAATCAAAAGAAACTAGTGATCTCATGGATTTTCCAAGGCCAAGCATTTTCCTGATGCGAGAAATCACAAAACTTAGAATTCAGGATGATGATACTGCTGAACTAAAAATTACTCAGACCCTTGAAAAACACAGATTTGAATCCTAACATTGAACAACCGAATTCATCAAGTTTGGTGAGAAATCATGGAAGTTACAATCTTTACATGTTACAAAAGTCATTTGGTCTACATTCCATCAGCATCAAAAAGTTCAAAACATGCAAAACAACAAGTCCACCCAGACTTGCTTCTTTTATACTACAGTTCAGATAACCATGCCTTTATCAGGTACCAATTATAGATAATCGGATTTTACTTTCTTCCAAAAAAAACCATGAGAAATGATAACACTAAAAGGAAACTCAAAGGGAAGCGTTGAAATTATATAGAAAGCACATAGAATTGCTAATTCCATTGATTAAGAAACCAGATCACTAACAGAAACAACGACGACTTTCCCACAAAAACAACTGTTTCTTGTAGAATTCCTCAAAATCATCGAACACAAATTCTTAAAACTTCACAAAACACGACTACCTAAAATGTTCAGAAAAAAACCCAACCACCTCGCAAGAAAAAGAGAAAAAACAAAAAGAAGAATTAAAATCCCGCCAGATCTCTTCATGATCAACCTCAATTCCAGCAAAAAAAAAAAATCAAAATCCACCATTCTATCCCCTTCCAGATCAACCAAAATTCACATGGACATAAAGGCAAACACCATTTCGGCAGTGGTAAACAAATTTAATTACCTTCACGATCCAGCGAAAATAAATAGAACCCACTTGAAAATTCTGTACAGGAAATTTGGATCAACAAACAAATGAAAGAATAAACATGGTAGTGAAGTGAAAAATAAGATTAGCGAAAGGGGGAGTATTTATATGATGTGATTGTGGACAGAAATGAAAAACCTCTGGGTTTGGAGATTTGAGAACCAAGACCAACCAACCAAGAGCTTTTTTTACCAAGAGTTTTCAACAGAGTGCTAAAACCTCTCTCTTTCTCTCACCATTTTTTCTTTTAAGAATTAAAAGAAAATAAATAACTAAAACTTATTTTCTAAATCTAAAATCTCAAGAAGATAAGTAAAATGCGTGATATGTATTGTTGTTTGATTAAATTTTATGGTGGTAAATAAGTAACGGTTAGATATTTATAGAACAATAAAGACATTCTCGGTGTATTAAGATTCCGAGTCTGCGTAGCATCCGAGGAGAGGTCGGATTGTTTCGTGATCTGAAGTACACAGATTTACCCTACATTTTGTATGAGAGACTGTTTCTGCAGTATCCGTGACATCAAGATCGCAAAACAGCAACCTTACCAGTTTCTCTAAGACTCATTCTCACTTATAGAACAATAAGATAAATAGTAATTGACGTGTGGTACTAATGCATGTAGAAAATAGATAGTATGCCCCAATTATTATCTATTTTTAAAGGATAATTACTTTCACGGTTGTGGTTTGATGAATCATCCATAAGATCTCTTTTAATTTTTCTTGTCTAAAACATTCAGATGTCTTGTGTTTTTACATCAAAACAGAAATTAAATTTTTCTTTAAAATTAACAATAATTATACTTTTAGTGAAAATACATTGGACGTAACTACAAAATATTTTAAACTGAAAAAGATTTAAGAGATATTTCTCTACTAAAACACAGAGGGACCAATAGAGATATAAATGTGTAGCGCCCTGCTCCCGAGCCCTAGCATCGGGAACAGTGCACCCGCCGTAGCCTACTAAGAGGACTACAAAACGTCGTTCAAACTTCTTTGCACGTCAGAACTGACGTAGAAATTTTTCACGGAAACGATAATTAAAGAAATAAACACCTTAATTAAATTAAATCCATCAGAATAAAATCAAGTACAAAGGTTGACGAAACCCGCTAAGTCAAGTATGAAATACTAAAATCAAACAATAAACCTAGGTGGAGGTCTATCTGACTATCCCAAGAACAAGCTTCCGGTCAACAAGATCCCTTCTCGAGCCCAGCTCACTCTTCTCAGCCTCGATAGACATACATGCTCTTAATCCTGCTCACCTGTGGAGGGTAGGTGGGGGGTGAGTGATGGGAGTCACTCGTAGGTTACCCGTCTCTCCCGAAAAGGGACTGTCACATACTGAGTCGGATAACACATAGAGCACATAAAGTACGTAGCATATGAATAAAGCTATAAAACATAAACACATACATAATAAAGCAAATAAAGCATAAATAAGGAAATAACACACATACCCGACCCGATCCGCATCCCAACAAATAGCGCTGAAACAACTTAATAACAAGACAAATAATCACAACAATAATAAATGCAATGCGCAAGTTCATGATGCATGCACTTCTATCTCCGTGTCACACGCAGTCATTTAATATCACACGCTATGCTCATTCTTTTACATGTTATGCTATGCATGTCCCGGGTCCTATCGGATGAAGGTAACCATTATTACCAACACCCATCACACGCCTCGTCAGGCCACACGGCTCATAGGCCAAATGCAATGCTCGTGCCATGAATGCGTCACACTTGCACACTTCCGTTTGTCCTATGTTGCATGCTCCGTTCTATGTTGCGTATTACCTATATTGCGTAGTTACCCTATGTTGCGTGGGGTTCATTACTGTATTTTATCTTCTACCGTTATTTTATCTTTCTAGACTTTATTTTAGGTTTCTACACTTTATTTTATTTTTTCTAGGCTTTCACACACTTTAATCTTTTATTTAAAGATTTTTTATCTTCCCCTACTTTTTTTTATATCTTTTATTTTAATTTATTTAATGGGTTTCTAAATTTTCTCTTATTTTTAAAGCATAGTTAATAATAGGTTAGTTTATTATATAAATTATATAAATTTCCTTTTTTTCCCTTTCTCGGTGCTTAGTTTGTATATTTAATATTTATTAATATTTTTATTTATATATTTTATTTCTTTACCCTTCTCGTAACTGACATTGATTTTCTATTCATTATATATATTTTTATTTTATTTTTCTTTTGCTCTTAGTTAATTCATTTTATTATTGTTGTTATTATTATTATTGTTATTATTATTATTATTATTATTATTATTATTATTATTCTTTTATATTCAGCACCCATTTAATTTTTAAAACAAACTGGCCCTTAAATAAGTCTGGCCCTTTTTCCCTTCCCAGCCCTGTCGGCCCACTTTCTTCTCTGCGGCCCGCTGAAATTGGCCTGTTAGCTACTTTTTTTTGGTTAAGTTCAGGTTTTGGGTCTGCCTGCTGTGGCTGGCCTTTTTACTGCAAGTTTTTTTTTTAATTTCCTTTTCCTTATTTTAAATACATTTTTTTAATTTTCTAAATCCTAATTTCATTCAAAAATTCATAATTTCTTAGTTTTACCTCCGATTAACCCCAAACCAGTGGCATTTGACTCCTTATAACGCGACCAACAAAACAGTGCTGGACACGTCAGCGCGTGTCCGGCACGCGCCGTCAGGGCCGCGCATGGGCCGTCGCGCGTGTGCTATACGCGCCGCCTCCGTGTGCGTTTTTCGACAACCGAAACCCATTCCCGCCTATTTTCATGCTATGTGATCTACATCTAAGGCCAAACACGCAATTTCCATTCCAAATCATAAAGAATTCGCAGTGTACATATCAAAACTAAATAAACATACAGAGATAATCAAATAATTCCCAAAAGAGAATGCGAGGGAATCCAAAGCAATCCGACAGAGGGGAGGGTAACCTACCTCTTGAATACGACTTCACAGATCAAAAACAAGATGGAATTTGATGTGGGTGGCCAATATACCTTCCTTTCTTCTCTCTTTTTTCTTCTCTTTTCTCTTTTCCCTTTTTCTTTTCTTTTATCCTTGCCGCTACCTCCATGCTCTCAGCCAAAATTTTCAATTTGTAAAAGTGAGTGTGTGTGAAATGAATGTGCTGCTCGGCTGAGTCCTTTATGGACTCTTTTTTTTATTAATTTTTTTTAAATAAGAATGCAAGAATCGGTTATGGGAGGAAATAGTGGGAGAGATTTTGGGATTGTTATGGGAAAGTGGGGCGGAATTAATGGGAGGGGTTTATTAGCAGTTAATGCTAAGTTTTTTTTTAATTTAAGCCTTAACCAAATCAATTAATTAATTACTATTTTTTTTCTTTTTAAAACTAACGGTTACAACATCCTACCCTCCTTACAAAAAGTTTCGTCCTCGAAACTTGCGCACTATGTAGTTCAACGACTTAATATCATTCTACTCGTTCCATTTGTCTAAACACCAGCCCTTCTAAACATCCATTACATATTCCGACTTGCCGACCCCTACACCTTCTCGACATAGGACGAAGGCTTCAAAGTAATTACTTGCATATAATGTAATCTCTAAATTCATTGTTCTCCGCTTGATAGATCGTAACCTGTTCTCTTCTTTATATATATATATATATATATATATATATATATATATATATATATATATATATATATGTATGTATGTATATATAGTACTCAAATCGACCTTAAGGGTATTGTCACCATACTAAGGGTCCTACAATCCAATCATCGATCTATAACTTACTTATATCTGCAATCATCAGCACCCTCGTAAATCAGTTCTTAGGTGTATCACAATCTTTAACTCAACGCTCTATCCACAAGACTCATCTCTTAAATCATATGTATTTTTAGAATACGTTTCACTCTAGTATGATTCAATTTAGTCATCGCTAGCATCCGACAAGATGATCTAGTCCTTATAGGGCTCAATTCTTAACTTAATTCTCTATAATTAGTATGTACATACTTCCTTTTATACCGCTTGACGTGCATCATTCAACTTATCACAGTCTACAATTTGGATTCTTAAATTAATTATATGTAGTTCATCCCTTTATATAATTAATGAAACTAGTATCTTTGATATACACCCATATGATACTTGTTACACTAAACAAGGTCCTCAAAAATCAATTTCTTTTTTTTATATACTTACGAATGATCATGCACTCGCTTGTTTAAAAAAATATCATCAGCCTAGTATACGAAATGTGTACTGACATACTTTTTTTTTCTAATAAAAACGTGAATTACATAGCTATAATTGAAATATAACTTTAGTTGTTTTAAAATTAGTCTTTTTTTTTTGTAACCACAAGAACCGAAATAATACACTTGTTTCTGCAAGGCGGTATTTCAAATGACTTCTTATAACGATATTACTTGTTCGCCAAGTATTTCGGTAAAATTGCGTTTAAACAGTTGAAAACTTACTAAGATACGATTTTATACACCAATTTGAGTGCAGTACCTTTCATTTTTTTCAAACACGCGTATATTTTGAAAGCTATATATATATATTTTTAAGCTTGGCAAGACTTAAGTAAGATCATCGCAAGCTGATAAATAACTTTGAAAACACTTTAATGGATAAAATACTTGCATGTCGATAGCCGACAGGTAAAATTGATTTTGACTAAACGAGATGTAATGAAACGAAAGTTTGAAATCTTGTGCAATGAGTATATATAACATATTGTTTTTGAAGAACATCAGTAGTTTAAAAATTTTCTCCTCTTTAAAGTCGTCAAAAGATTTAAAAATTTTGTTGTGTTAATATACAAGTGCGGAAATGAATTTACCTTGTAAAGGTTGGTAGGTTATAAAAAAAATAGACTCAATAAAGTATTTTCGATGACAAACATTTTTAAAGTACTTGTTAAAATATGGTTATACATTAGTGTACGCGCTTATATAAAATATTTATCTGTTTGAAAAATATATCAATCCACTATTTCGTATAATTCTATAGGTCATCCTCTTTTTCGGATAAGGTCTCCTATGCACAATTTCTTAAGTCTAACGTTTGTCTATTCATGATAAAATCTTTAAATTAAATTGGTCCATTCATAGCATGGCACATTAATTATTGATCGACTTAAAGGATTCTGATTCACCATGCTTCCGCACGCCATACTGATCCACTATACCTCATTACTGGGTTATTTGAACCACTACTTTTATTTTATTTCATATAAAAAGCAACCACTATTTGTTCCTGCCCGCTCTATTTTAATTCAAGCCTACTAAATTCAAGTCAAATCTCTCGATGTCAACACTTAACTAAAAAGTTCGTAACAATTCCTCATTCCCATGCACTTGTTGTAGTCGATTAACGCCTTTTGCTACCGATCAATATCTCTAACGAGACTAATACCACCGTCTTACTTAATAACTCTAAATTTCTACATCTTAACCCTAGACTATAAATTCCCTCGTACGATTCTCTTACTAATGGCTACTGATTATAATGCTTATGAATCGTTACTTAATTTCTATCATTTCTCTATAAATCATATCTTAGTATCTATCATACTATAATAATTCATTACTTAGTAGTTATTGTCTCAACATAGGCCTAAATCTGCTATGATGCTACCGGTAGGGATATGGACTCGTTTTACTTTACCCCAATGGTACCGAGTCCCATGCTGTTGTTGCGGTGAAGCCGCCCGAGTTACCGTCTGACCTATTGATATGTCACTAGCGTTTGTAGTAGGATGGTCTGGTAAAAATTTCAATTTATTCTAATTAATTATATAGTATTCAACTAGGGTTACTAAGACACGACTTAAAGGGTTATGATCAACTTATATAAGGTAGAATTGTATGGGGTACGGTATACGTGTTTCATAACCCATCGTCTCCTTAATCTGATGTTATAACTTACTTTTAGAATTGTTCTTAGTATTATCATTTCTTAAGTCTAAGATCATGTCTTATTTCTAAAATCATGCTTAGGTATAATCAACGTTTATGACTACCTTCAGTACTTACGTTCCAAGTCAACTTCTAATCGGAATCGTTGTTATGTTTAAGATTGTGACTTATGTTCAGGATCGTCACTTATAACTGAGCTCAGTACCTATGTTCATGATCATCGCTTATGTTCAAATCATCACTTGTGTCTAAGATTGTGGCTTAGGGGCAAAATCGTAACTTAATTTCTAATATCATAGTCTAAATCTACATTCTCGTTGTGTATCTAGAGCCATTCCTTGAAGATCATATTCTCGGCATTTAATACATCTTGGACTCATTTCGAAATTAGATCACAGTGATCGATGATGTCAATTGCGCTGTGCCACCACTCCTCCGCATCTCTATATCGAAGAATCTCCTGTCCGAGTCGGTGGTGGGGGCAGTGACTGCTAGTTCAACAGCTGGTGTTACTGTGCTAAGGTGTTGGTCATGGTGACTATGGTATCTTCAAGTGTTTGGGGAAGATCCCCTGATTCTGGCGGTTCTCACCATCATTTCCTTTATTACCGGTTTGTTCATGTCTTACCGGCATTTTTTTTGGAATTTAGAACGATTGAAAATATATTTATTTAAGTACAGGCTAAGATAGGGGGTATTTTGGAAATTTCTAACAACTTAGGGGGTTACATGCAAATGTTCAGGGGTAATTTGGGAAATTCTATCGTTTACAGAATTTATGCTAAAAGTTAGGGCCAGAATAGTAATTACATAAGGAAACGATCGCTCACCCTCGTACCCCTAAACCCGACCATAGCTTAAGTCTAAGATCATCACTTAACTCTATTTTGTTGCTTAAGGGTAAAATCGTCATTTTAGGAAAAGATCGTAGCTTAAGTCTAAGTGATCTAGTTAATCCTGTGTTTCCGAGGCGGATCTGAAGCCTCGGCTCTGATACCACCTGTAGCGCCCTGCTCCCGAGCCCTAGCATCGGGAACAGTGCACACGCCGTAGCCTACTAAGAGGACTACAAAGTGTCGTTCAAACTTCTTTGCACGTCAGAACTGACGTAGAAATTTTTCACGGAAACGATAATTAAATAAATAAACACCTTAATTAAATTAAATCCATCAGAATAAAATCAAGTACAAAGGTTGATGAAACCCGCTAAGTCAAGTATGAAATACTAAAATCAAACAATAAACCTAGGTGGAGGTCTATCTGACTATCCCAAGAACAAGCTTCCGGTCAACAAGATCCCTTCTCGAGCCCAGCTCACTCTTCTCAGCCTCGATAGACATACATACTCTTAATCCTGCTCACCTGTGGAGGGTAGGTGGGGGGGGTGAGTGATGGGAGTCACTCGTAGGTTACCCGTCTCTCCCGAAAAGGGACTGTTACATACTGAGTCGGGTAACACATAGAGCACATAAAGCACGTAGCATATGAATAAAGCTATAAAACATAAACACATACATAATAAAGCAAATAAAGCATAAATAAGGAAATAACACACATACCCGACCCGATCCGCATCCCAACACATAGCGCTGAAACAACTTAATAACAAGACAAATAATCACAACAATAATAAATGCAATATGCAAGTTCATGATGCATGCACTTCTATCTCCGTGTCACACGCAGTCATTTAATATCACACGCTATGCTCATTCTTTTCCATGTTATGCTATGCATGTCCCGGGTCCTATCGGATGAAGGTAACCATTATTACCAACACCCATCACACGCCTCGTCAGGCCACACGGCTTATAGGCCAAATGCAATGCTCGTGCCATGAATGCGTCACACTTGCACACTTCCGTTTGTCCTATGTTGCATGCTCCGTTCTATGTTGCGTATTACCTATATTGCGTAGTTACCCTATGTTGCGTGGGGTTCATTACTGTATTTTATCTTCTACCGTTATTTTATCTTTCTAGACTTTATTTTAGGTTTCTACACTTTATTTTATTTTTCCTAGGCTTTCACACACTTTAATCTTTTATTTAAAGATTTTTTTATCTTCCCCTACTTTTTTTTATATCTTTTATTTTAATTTATTTAATGGGTTTCTAAATTTTCTCTTATTTTTAAAGCATAGTTAATAATAGGTTAGTTTATTATATAAATTATATAAATTTCCTTTTTTTCCCTTTCTCGGTGCTTAGTTTGTATATTTAATATTTATTAATATTTTTATTTATATATTTTATTTCTTTACCCTTCTCGTAACTGACATTGATTTTCTATTCATTATATATATATATATATATTTTTATTTTATTTTTCTTTTGCTCTTAGTTAATTAATTTTATTATTATTATTATTATTATTATTATTATTATTATTATTATTATTATTCTTTTATATTCAGCATCCATTTAATTTTTAAAACAAACTGGCCCTTAAATAAGTCTGGCCCTTTTTCCCTTCCCAGCCATGTCGGCCCACTTTCTTCTCTGCGGCCCGCTGAAATTGGCCTGTTAGCTACTTTTTTTTGGTTAAGTTCAGGTTTTGGGCCTGCCTGTTGTGGCTGGCCTTTTTACTGCAAGTTTTTTTTTAATTTCTCTGTTACTCGGCCGCGTCTTTCGGCCTGCTAATGAATAGAGCCGGCCTGCCTTGGCAGGTCTGGCCCTTTATTGTTTTTTTTCCTTTTCCTTATTTTAAATACATTTCTTTAATTTTCTAAATCCTAATTTCGTTCAAAAATTCATAATTTCTTAGTTTTACCTCCGATTAACCCCAAACCAGTGGCATTTGACTCCTTATAACGCGACCAACAAAACAGTGCTGGACACGTCAGCGCGTGTCCGGCACGCGCCGTCAGGGCCGCGCGTGTGCTATACGCGCCGCCTCCGTGTGCGTTTTTCGACAACCGAAACCCATTCCCGCCTATTTTCATGCTATGTGATCTACATCTAAGGCCAAACACGCAATTTCCATACCAAATCATAAAGAATTCGCAGTGTACATATCAAAACTAAATAAACATACAGAGATAATCAAATAATTCCCAAAACAGAATGCGAGGGAATCCAAAGCAATCCGACAGAGGGGAGGGTAACCTACCTCTTGAATACGACTTCACAGATTAAAAACAAGATGGAATTTGATGTGGGTGGCCAATACACCTTCATTTCTTCTCTCTTTTTTCTTCTCTTTTCTCTTTTCCCTTTTTCTTTTCTTTTGTCCTTGCCGCTACCTCCATGCTCTCAGCCAAAATTTTCAATTTGTAAAAGTGAGTGTGTGTGAAATGAATGTGCTGCTCGGCTGAGTCCTTTATGGACTCTTTTTTTTATTAATTTTTTTAAATAAGAAGGCAAGAATCGGTTATGGGAGGAAATAGTGGGAGAGATTTTGGGATTGTTATGGGGAAGTGGGGCGGAATTAATGGGAGGGATTTATTAGCAGTTAATGCTAAGTTTTTTTTAATTTAAGCCTTAACCAAATCAATTAATTAATTACTAATTTTTTTTTCTTTTTAAAACTAACGGTTACAACAAAATGTCTGGAAAAAAAATTTAGTAAGGTATGGAATTGATTCGCCAAAACACTGGAGTAAAACGATAACTAAAAAATTTTGGCTATATTTTAATCTAAAAACACAAAGATATAAATATTGAAGAAAAATCTACTCCTTCCGTCTGAAAATATTGTAATAGTTTCTATTTTTTGCTTGTTTAAAAAAATATTATTTATTTTTTAAAAATGTCAATATGCTAATATCAAATTTTATATACTATTTTTTTAATTAATACTTTTTAGTTTGGTTTGTTAAAATCATACTCAAATTGAAGAATGAGAATATTTAGAAGGGATGGAATAAGAAATATCGGAATTGATTTGTGAAAATAATTGAACCTTTTTCAAACTATTCACCACAAACCCGGACTAGCCTGTTTCCCGGTGTAAGGAACCGGCAACAGCAAGTAAAATATCTACTTTTGCTGGATTAGGACAGGTGTCCTGCTAACTACTCGTCCTCCCGTTTGTTCAAAAGACACCAATACTAGTTCCCAGGACATAGCTCAACTGGTTCCAGGCAGGGGTTCTCGAAAGAGATGTCAGGGGTTTAATTCTTGCCCAAGGTAAGAAAGCACCTTCCAGCAAGTGAATAGTGTGGGAACTCCTTGGTCTGTAGGCTTGCCTGCAGTGCTTAGGGCTCCTTATGCAGACTACTCTGTAAATGACCAAGCTCCTGCTAGCGGACCGTTGGGTACCTGATTTACATCCGTACACTACCTTTGGGACTAGGTGTGGCAAGGACCTTTACTGACTGGGGTTCTAACCTTTTTTTTGAAAAGACGCCACTACTCTATCTATGGGGCCACGTGGCACGTGAATGCATGTTTTCTATTTTCTTGTCTTTTTTGTTTTTCGTGTTTCTTTTTTTAGCATACGGGTGTGAGATTAGGAATAATTACGTGGTTGGTTGATGAGCAGAAACCAAAGGATTTGCTGTCAACAATCTCACATAATCGGGTGATTTGGTTAGAGGAATTTCTTGTTTAAATATGGCTAAGACAAGTTGAGGTAAGACGGAGGTTTTTACAAGAACATGGTTGTTTATGTTTGCATTTCGTTGTCTAGTCTTTGTTTTTCTTTTTCCGTGGGTATAGCCGTGGGGTGGTCGATTTATTTGTACCCGTTCATTATTCAGTGAGATGAATAAGAGATATCTTCGGCACAAGATACAAAAATGATTGTTATAAGTCGAGTTATTTTGACCCTTGGCTACGATGGATTCCCTTTTTGGATTGAAAAGGTGATTTAGAAAGAAAAACGGTAAGTTTGTTACTGAAACTTGTAACTATCATTAATTTTAGAGGTCTTGGATTGTTACTTTGGAAAAAAAATTCGACGATCAAGTCAGTTATTGGTTGTTCTACTTTAGGCATTTTGTTTGTTGGAATGTAGAGAAACATGTCTCTTTGTAGGAATTTTGTATATTTGGAAAGGAATGTCTCTCTGAGTTATCTAATATTCTTAAATTTTTTTTGACATACATTCTGCCGGTTGACAAAAATCCATTTTGTAATCATTGACTGGGCCAATGCAAGTTTAGGCCCTCCAAGCACTGCCAAGTGTTATGTCTCACTTGTGCATATTAGCCAAGTATCAATGAGTTGGCATCACGTGTCGCATTGTCTGATGCTTGCTTGACGAAGATTGCCTTGGTCGAGCTGAGTTCACATGACTTCTCAGCTGAAGGTCCGATTGAGGTGATTTTACTTTGGCCTGAGTTTGGTGGCCATATTGGTATGGCCGACCTGATGGTTATGGTTGACATGTTGATTCCGGGTGACTTGATAGTTAAGACTAACCTCGAGTGTTGCCAACGTTGAAAAAAGAAGTCCTTCATCATTTGGCAGCCCCGACTTGACTGTGTCTTTGGACTAGTTTGGCTGACCTATCCCTCGGACGACTTGCGTCCTTGTGTGGCCATCTGGTAGCTTCCTTGGAAAGGCTGATGTGAACATACTTAGTGGTTGCCACACACCATCCCCAGAAGGCTACTTGCCAGGGCACTGTGCATATTGGTCTGATTACACTTGGAAACTTTTTGACGGTGTTGGTTTTTACCTCATCAAAAGCCTCCACATCAGCCATGTCAATTTCAATAATAAAACGGATCTTTTGGTAATGTCTAAATCTTTTATCTAATTGACTACTGCACGCCTCTAATGTGTTCTTTCTTGACAAGGTAACTATCGCATGCTATGATGATGATATTTTCTAGCGCAATTTATGGAGCAGTTACGACTGTAGGAGTTTATTTCTCCCACTTGTACACGTTTTGATTAAAATTTTAAGGAGCGGGAATTTTTCAAAGAATGACCCAACTGAAGAACGAAAGAGAAGGGTCTTCCTTGACTTTTCGTGGGTTTTAGGAATCAAATTTTATCCTCCCAAAGATTTAGATATAAGACGCCCAACTGTTCGTTTTCCTCTTTACCTTGCTTTCAAACTATGGTGTGATTGAAAGATCAAAAGTGCTAGTTCCTTATGAATTTTGGTTCATAAGAAGATTGTTGGAGTTTACTCCAAAGAGACATAGAACGTTTAGTCTATGGTCATTGTTGAAAGCCTTTTGAATTAATCTACATCATAGCTAGTTGATGGTTACTATGTGATCAGTTAAAGATAAATGTTGAAGTAATTATTGATGATGAATAAAAGTGTGGTATGTGATTAATATAGATTGAGGTGAAATGTGGGGGTCTAGCTTTTCAATACTTTCACTTAAGAACAAAGTTATTATAACATGTGAATGATGAACATGTAAATAACTTGTGTTGTTTAATCATCAAAGTAATGGCCACTATGTTGTTCTAGTCATTTGATGATTAATGTTCCAAGTTTATAAGGGTGATAGACTTGTTTGCTCTTTATGACACACCATGATAATATTCATGAGGTTTGGTAATCATAAGTTTGATGATTTGCTTGACAAAAATCATCCCAAGTTTGATGATTTGCTTGACAAAAATCATCCCAAGTTTAATGATTTGCTTGACAAAAATCATCCCAAGTTTAATGATTTGCTTGACAAAAATCATTCTAAGTTTGATGATTTGCTTAGTGAAAAATCATCCTAAGTTTGATGATTTGCTTGTTGAAAAATCATCTTGTTATGTTGAGTGATTTGTTGAAAAATATCACTGAAAGGAAATATCATGAGTTCTCTTGCGTAAAACATAGTCAGTGCAAGGTCACAGTAACATCGAGGGGGGTGAGACTTTCCAATTGTTGTGAGCTCTATGTGGCGGGAACCCAACTCACTATTAGTAGAGATCCTATGAACGGAGTTCAATGTGGTAAAAACAAGTCACAAAAGAGTTCTATTCGGTACTATCAACGTTGTCTCACCCTATGGTGTTGTTGAAAATAGTACTTGCTGCAAGAATTGAGGGTGAGATTTCGAGAATCTCTTAATGAAAATTCATAGCCATGTTAATTGGTAGTGTGAGCAGTACACACTTGATGAATTTCACCTATATAAGCTTGGAAGTGGTGCCGCTTCCTGTGAGAGCCTGGAAAACTCTCTAGAGAGCTTATGAATCATGAGATGGGTGCATGACCGATATCGCACCAAAACCGCGAACTTGAAGAAGTAGATAATGATATGTCTTCTTGTTGTTCATATGAACAATAGTGGAGTAAGATTCAAGACAAAGTTCATCTTACTTCCGTTTATATAACTCAAGTTGTACTATCGGCGATTCAAGACCACAAGTCATCGTATCCGTTATGTGTCATTATCTTCGATTGATAATGGAGAGGTAAGTTGTTTAACGTTTTGAAGTTGTTTTTATATAAGTTTGGATCATGTGGGGGATTGTTGGAAAAGTACGTTAAAGTACCTTTCCGGGTGCTCCAAACTTATATAGAACATGTATGAGGTTGTTTAGGAGATTGATATGAAGTGTTACAAAGCTGGAAAACCTCAGTTGGACATAGATCTCTCACTTCGATCGATCGACGTGATCGATCTACGTAGATCTTAGGCTTAAGGAGGTTCTCTGTCCGACTTCGATCGATCACATCGATCGATCGAAGTGACATCGATCGATCGATGTGATCGATCGATGTAGGACAGAATGAAAAACGAAGTTTCTGTCCGACTTCGATCGATCGATGTGATCGATCGACGTGCCAACGGACAGAACTTTTCAACTTGGGTTGCAGCTTTTGGTCCAAGAATCATCTCCTTTCACCTATGAACGGTAAACAACTGCCATTGGAGGTTAAGAAGAAGCTGAGACATGTTTCAAAAAGGGTTTTAAACACACCCCAAGATCTATATATAGTAGATCTTGGTATTTTCTACACATACATGACAATCTTGCAAAACTAAGAATTCTTAGCATTCTTCATCTATTGCTATTCTCCTTTATCTTCTCTTCTACATCAAGTTCATTCTTCTTCTCCTAGAGTAAAGGACAAGAAGACAGCCGTTATATCTTTGGAAGCATTAGTCTTGTTGTCTACCTTGCTCGTTGGTAGAGACTAAATTGCTTTAAGGACAGAGTCATCTAGAGACTCGTCTCGGCTTTTGTTCGTTTACATCTTCTTGCTTGTTGCCATATTTTCCTAACATTTATTTCCAATTCTTTGTAAATGTATAATTTTTTGAACTTCATGTTTACATTCTTTTGTACAAGGATCAAGGAAATCTAATTTAATCTAAATAAGTCTGACCTACTGAGAGATAGACAGATTGCTCTCACATCTCTTACATCTACTCATGCAGTTGCTACGCTCCATATGCCACTAAAGGGCTGCCTTGGTTCACTTACTACAATACCTGACAGCCTCCCAGCTCCAATGCAGTCATCACAGCAGCTGGTGGTTCAGGGGCAATCGTTGTCATTTTCTGTTTAGCCTATCGCTTCACCTTCATGTCACCGATCAGGTTGGCTGACATGGCTCCTGCAAAAGAAAACAAAGTTTATCAACCAACACAATCAGAAACACCAAAAGTAAAGACAAGTGTCATAAGCTCAAACACATATCCTGGAAATTTCCAAGTCGTTTGCGTCTAGCTCTCTAAAACTTGGAACGCCTACTATAAGGTCCAAGTCAGCCTTCTCTAAAATGGATATATCCACCGGCATCAAGTCTAGGTTGTATCTAGGAACTGAAGGCTTTTGGCCACCTTCCTATAATGCTTATTGGTTTTGGAGTTGTTGACCTAGAGGTGTGACAAACATCATTACCTTTTTTTATGCGGCAGAATCTACCTTTCCATATTTTGTTGAAGGTCGGCATATTCTCTACAAACTAGAAATCCATATTCCAAGGCCTGTTGCTGAAATAATATCAGCTTTCAGAGGACGTGCATGTGAAACACCTTCTAATGGTTTTAGATCAAAAGCATTTTTGATGGACTTAAGGAAGATGAGGTGACAAAAGATCGTCCTAAGCTCATTAGGGACCAACTGGAGCGGTATGAGCTGATAGTATTCCAAAATCAGCTTCAGGAGATTCGGGATGGGCAAATGCAAATCTATCCTAAAATAGTCCTCATAAACAGACTCAAAACACTTTGGGAGATCGTAAGCTGTCTGTGCTAGAGGAGGCAAAAGAGGGTCAAACCTACCACAAAATATTTGGTAATCTGCCTAAATACGTCAGAGGTCAGCCTCACTCAAACTATTGAAAGTCTGCTGGACAATAAAAGATGGTGACCCCCTATCTATGTTACCAAAAGAAAAAGAAGGGTAGACAGGGATGCAGGAGACATAAGAAACGACATACTGCTGCTTGGAGGAGGATTCTAGGGGCGCAGCCGTCGACTCGACAGGTGGAGAGACACCACTAGACTTGCAGGCAGCTTCCGCCATCCTATTTTACTTATTAGCGGGGTGGGGATTTACATCTTTGACGTCAGAAGCAATTTTCTCTGAAGAACTGAAAGTCTCATACTCCTTATCAGCGCCTCATGCGTAGAAAGGTCCCTTAGGGATATTCTTAGAATCAGAAGCAGAAGACATAGATTATAAGATGAAAGGGGAGGAAGGAGACTTGCTTGGTTTGGATATAAAAAGTTGAAGACGGAGGGAAGTTACAGGAAGCTAGACAAAAAAGGATGGCAACTTAGGGGATCAGCGTGGTTTTCCAAAAGCTAACACTAAAAACTAGAAATCCAACGTTCATGATTTCTAGGTTTTTGTTTTCACATAGCACATTAGCTAGTTTTACCATATAGAACAAATGTTTAAGACTAGAAACTATATTTTCATAAGTTTATCTTCATCATAAACAACTAGTCTCAGTCAAACCATTATCAACAAGTAACTTTATTCATGAAGAATGAAAGCAATATATCTAATCTTTCCTTCTTAGACTTTTTGTTCTTTACTATAGAATGGTTTTATTATACACAACCAGCATGCTTCACATTTCAACTTTTAGACCGATTTCTCTTTCCATAAAACTCTAAGTTGAAATGCAAAAACAAATTACACACATTAAGACGTGTATTTAACACCAATAGATTAGCAAGGGTCATGTTCTTGTTTATCATTATGCATAATACATGAAATGACTTAAATAAACTAGATGCAAGTCTATTAAGACACATAAATCACATATGCAGCACAAAACAAACATTAAAACCCTTGTCTGATAGCAACTCGGAAATTATTCTTACATGTGTAAGAATGTCACACACATTGCCAACTCCAGTTTTTATAGACAAAGTTAACTTTAAGTGCACCTTCCACTATCCAAACTCTTGGATTTCTAGTGCATCATTAAAGAAACTAAGCTACCTCTCTACTGGTTGCAATAAACCTGATAGATATAGTCTATCACCCTTTCCGAGGAACTATCAACAAGATTACCTCAAAGTTGTGATCTACTTATCCTCCAGCATTGTAGCCGCCGTTAATGTTGTGGAACTTGGGCTTCTTTGCAGCATGCTCCACAACGTTAGCTTTGACTCCACTCTCATGGTGAGATTCGTCCTCCAGCCTGTTGTCCTCTTCGATGCGTATGTGTTTAATTACTGCATCTAGAGACAACTTGGCGTCGTCATGCTTTCCTCTCTTCTTGTATTTGCTCCAAGAAGGAGGGAGTTTCTCCAACAGCGCCGCCGCCTGGAACGTCTCATCAACCTTGATTCCTTCGTGTTCCAGATTATCCACCAGTTGTTGGAATTGATGGATTTGATCATTGATTGGAGAATGATCAACCATCTGGAACTTTAAGAATTCACTCACTACATACTTGCGTTTGCCCACGTCTTCAGCACCATATTTGTTCTCCAGTGCTGACCAAATCTCTTTCGCAGATGTAAATTTGACATAAATGTCAAACAGAGAATTGGCCAGAAAGTGTAGAATGTGGCCTCTGCAAGTAGCGTTGTCTGGATCGTATTTCTTTGCTTCAGTTTCATCACTGAGCTTATTCATCTTGAGTAAATATGAAACTGAGAGCATTTCCAAGAAGAACAGCACTTTTGCTGCCCATCTCTTATAGAACTTGCCGTCGAATGGCTCCACCTTGGACATATCCGGTAAAGCTTGCTTGGATGCCATTGTAAATTGCTTTAAGATTGTTAGGAAAATATGGCAACAAGCAAGAAGATATAAACGAACAAAAGCCGAGACGAGTCTCTAGATGACTCTGTCCTTAAAGCAATTTAGTCTCTACCAACGAGCAAGGTAGACAACAAGACTAATGCTTCCAAAGATATAACGGCTGTCTTCTTGTCCTTTGCTCTAGGAGAAGAAGAATGAACTTGATGTAGAAGAGAAGATAAAGGAGAATAGCAAGAGATGAAGAATGCTGAGAATTCTTAGTTTTGCAAGATTGTCAAGTATATGTAGAAAATACCAAGATCTACTATATATAGATCTTAGGGTGTGTTTAAAACCCTTTTTGAAACATGTCTCAGCCTCTTCTTAACCTCCAATGACAATTGTTTACCGTTCATAGGTGAAAGGAGATGATTCTTGGACCAAAAGCTGCAACCCAAGTTGAAAAGTTCTGTCCGTTGGTACGTCGATCGATCACATTGATCGATCGGCGTCACTTCGATCGATCGATGTGATCGATCGAAGTCGGACAGAAACTTTGTTTTTCATTCTGTCCTACATCGATCGATCAATGTCAAAGATCTACGTCCAACTGAGGTTTTCCAGCTTTGCAACACTTCATATCAATCTCCTAAACAACCTCATACATGTTCTATATAAGTTTGGAGCACCCGGAAATGTACTTTAACGTACTTTTCCAACAATAAATTATCTTTAATGACGCCAAAAGTGTTATAAATCACATATTCCTACAAAAAAGGTTCAAGTTGAGATTGATGTCTCTAAAGAACAAATTGTAAGTGCTAATAAATCTAAAGCACGCCTGAAGCGTGGAAGGCCTCTCAGTTTCAAAGATAAAAATCCTTGAAACAAAAGAGGATTCAATAATCAATTAGGAAATCAAGAATAATAAAAGACTCGAAATTACGCGTAGTGATAAAATTCAACCTCTTAAAAAGAACAACGTTGTAGAAACTTCAATAAATTTTGTCACTACTGGAAAAAGTTAGAATCGAAGAGAAATAACTATTTGCTTTATACCACTTGATATTATGGAAGATAGCAAGAATCGAGAACCATGAAACCAGATCGATTGATGAATGTCGGTGTAAAAATGATTGTACAAAATAAAAAGATGAAATTTTATTAGAATTAAAATCACTGGCAAAATGAAATGTTTTTGAACCTATAGTCCAAACACCAGAAGGTGTAACGCCGGTAGCATATAAATGAGTATTCGTGCAAGAATAAAAAGAGAAAAATGAAGTCGAGAGATATAAAGCACGATTTGTAACCTAAGAGTTTTCATAAAGACCTAGAATTGATTATGATGAAACTTATTCCTTTGTAGTGGATACGATCACATTTAGATGTCTTGTAAGTTTTACAGTACATGAAAAACTTAAGATGTGTCTAATGGATGCAGTAACTTCTTATTTATATGAGTGTGTTGACATTGATATCTATATGAATATCCGATCCCCAATGGATTTTGTGTGTCTAAATCATGTATATTAAATCCAAGATAGATTTATTCTATCAAATTATAACGCTCTTTGCATGGGCTCAAACAATCTAGACGTATGTGGTATACTCACCTTAGTGAGTGTGTAATACAAGAAGGTTATATCAATGACCTAACACGTCCATCTATTTTTATAAAGAAAAAGGGTCAGGTTTTGTGATAATCGTAGTGTATGTTGATGACTTTAATTTGATTGTAACTCCTGAATAGCTTCAAGAGGCGATTAAATATATAAATAAAGAATTTGAAATCTGAAAAGACTAGATTCTATCTTGATTTTCAAATTGAATATTTGGAAAGTGGATTTTTTGTCCATCAAATGGCTTACCCTAGAAGGTATTAAAGCAATTTTACATGGAAAAGACACATCGATTAAGTAGCCCAATGGTTGTTCCATCATTTAATCCTCATAATGATCCTTCCTCATGAAAAAGATAAAGTGATACTTAGTCCTAAAATACAACATCTCAGCGTAATTGGTGCATTAATGTATGTTGCTAACTGTACAAAGCTATATATATCGTTTGTATGTGTATTTGTTAGCAAGAATTTTATTTCATCTCCTACATAATGGTATTGGAATGATATTTTACATATTTTTTTCTATCTCGGAGGAACATATGATCTTGGCCTATGTTATTCAAACATACCTCGTGTTGAATTACTTGGTTACACTGATTCTAGATATTTATCTGATCCAGACAAAGCAAGATCTTAAAATGGATATTTATTTACATATGATAGTACAACCATATCAAGACGATCTACAAATCAATCACTAGCTGTCACTTCTTCAAACCATGGTGAAACATTAGTAATTCATGAGGTTGGTCGAGAATGTGTTGGGCTAAGATCAATGATCAACTATATCCAGAAGAATCACATATTATCATCTGATAATAAAATCCCGCAGTATGTAGTATGAAGACAATGCATCTTATATAACTCAAATGAGAGGAGGATATATCAAAGGAGATAAAACCAAGCACATTTTTCTCAAAAAAAAAAAAAAAGAATTTACCCATGCGTTACAAAAGTATGGCAAAATCGATGCATTACATATCAGATCAAGTGAGAATTTAACATATTTATTTACTAAGACATTACCGCGACATTCCAAAAAGTGGTGAAGAATATTGGAATTCATCGGCTAAAAGATCTCAAGTGATGTTTGAATCACGGAGAGAGCTAATACACAAATAATTATATATTTTTTTTCTTCACTATGGTCTTGATCACACTAGATTTTTTTAAGGTAAAGGTTTTAACAAGACAAATTCCTGTGTTTAAATAGGCATGCAAAGGGGATGAGATCTCCTCACCGCGCGGTGAGTCACCGCGCAGCCCAGAACGCGACACGTGGCAGCAGTAGGGGGTTGTGAGGCTGGATGAGGGTCCCCCTTTTTGCCACGTGTCGCGCGGTCACGCTTGCGGTGAGAGGGGAACGGTGAGGGGATCATATCCGATGCAAAGGGGAGTGTTACCAAACATTAATCGTGTTATAATAGTTTGTAAAGGCAATGGAATGAAGAATGGATGTTTGAGATCAAAGATGAAGGTGAAATGGTGTTGGAGTAAGCAAGAATAGCTTGACTCATGACTTGGATCGATCCATGTATCAAATGGATAGTTCTATGTGGCTTGAAAAATGAAGTTGAGTATTCTGCCGGACATAGATCGATGACATCGATCGATCGATGTCCTGACAGACGTGATTTTTCTTGGAAATTCACATCTTTTGCACCAAAAGACATGTCCAATCGCCATGCAACCTCCTTCAATGATATCCTGGAGTTTGAGAGCCTATAAATAGGCTATTATAACCCATTAGAAAGATGATCTTGCAATCTATAATATTCAAGCATTCCATACTCTTCTTTCTACACTAATACACTTTTGTTTTCAGAAAGTTCATAGTTTCTCAATCCTATTTGCTGAGGATTAGAGATTGTTGGCTGTTGTATCCTAGGAGTAATGATGAGCCAAGAAGGTCCCCCCGTTAGTCAATAACGGCCCCGTTAGTCAATAACGGTCAACACTTGATAAGGTGTAAGAAATGGCGAAGTATGGTGGGTCGGCCCGGAGGATGACCACGCAATCCATCTCGGCCATAGGGCCCCATCGTCATCACGCCCACTTGACTTTATGGTTGTCTCGGCCATATGCTCTCGGTACCCTCAAGGGGTCAAGGAATTTACCTCGGTTAAAAGGCCTAAATCATCTTTGGTTCCAAGGTCTCATCTCGGCCCGCAGTCCTATCTCGGCCAAAGAGTTGAACTCGGCCAAAGATCTGGTCTATTCATTGGTCTCATACCACCCTTACTGGCATCAGTCACAAGCATCACGAAAGGCCTCTCATTACTCCTTGGAGTCGGCCACTTTCATCTCGGCATGTTGGTCCCACACCATCAGCCATCTCGGGCACTCTAAAGCGCTTCCAGAAGACTTCATCTCGGTTCTAGGAGTTTACCCCAGGTAATTCTACCGGGCAAAACTCCCAGCCAGATGTCCCAAACCAGCTTATTCAGCTCAGCACCGAGTCACGTGGCGAGCATGCAAGAGCAAGTGTCATCTGACTGACCTCCTTGCCTGTCACAGTATCAAAGCTCTGCCCATGCATTGGCCCAAGCCATCACATAAAAAAGGCCGAACAGCAGGAGAGAGAGGACAAGTAAGAACAAATCCACAGAAATTACTCATCTTCCCCACAGTGAAAATACAGGTTTTACGAGAACAACTCAGTTCCTTTAAACCTTTATTCATATATAAACCTCTCTACATAAATGGCCCAGACTGACTTGAGCGTCGGAGGGTATTACCCGGGGCCATAAATCCCGGGTCCTCTGACCCTTTTTCTTTGTGCAGGTCAGCAACTCATTTGCTACAGACAATTGACGGAGTTCTAACGGCACCACATCAAACGATTACTTGGTGATCAATTCAGACATCATCATATTGGCGCTAGAAGGAGGGCCTGAACATCCGTCACTTAATTTCTATCAACTGTACTGTCTTACTTAAACAAGTCAGCCCAAATGGGTAAAGACGCCCGTGAGGGGTTAGGAGAGTCCTCTAATCATCAACGACGAAAAGAGGCTCGCTCAGTTCATCCTGGACAGGATTCCAGGAGGACCGAGCCAGAAAGGAAGAAGGTCCCGGGTATAACCGCGGATGAGAGAAATAAGGCCATGAAGTATGTGGCCGAAAACTTGGATGTATTCGAAGCTGTGGTGGAACGGCTTAAAGGGAAGAGACCCGAGACGGGGGATATGGGGGAAGATTCTATGTCTTTTCATCCGAAGGAGAAGACCCAGTTGCACTCTTCTCGCCGTCCCCAGGGGTTTATGGCGGACGCTAGGCGCAGTGGTGACAGAGCCACTACGTTAGAGTCGGTGCCCATGCCCAGGCAGCGCCTGGGTATAAAGCCTAAATCATTTAAAAGTGTTCGACAAGAAGCGGATCCTCGCAGGCCGAGGAGCCGACTTGAAGAACTTAACCCAGAGTACTTGAGGGTAATCCAGGAAAGTCCATTCTCCTGGGATATCGCAGAGTATTCGGCTCCGGATAGTTTTAAGATGCCGAAGATGGACACATATGATGGCACATCTGATCCAACAGATCATCTCTTTCAGTTCCAGACGGCAATGAACTTAAAAAATGCACCGGACCCACTCTGTTGTAAGACATTCCCCATGTACTTGCGGGGGAAGGCGAGAAGGTGGTTTCAGGAGCTCCCACCCCAGTCGGTGGATTCCTTCAGGCAGTTGGCACAAAAATTTAAATCCCAATTTGTGTCAAGTGCGCCATTCATAAAGAATTCTTCGCACCTTATGACCCTGAAGCAAGGTGCGGAGGAATCAATATTGAAGTATATGCGGCGTTTTTCTGATGAATCACTGCAGGTCAGTGACCGAAATGAAGGAGTGAAAGCTGCAGCGTTTATTAATGGTCTCAGAGCAGGCCGCCTCTTTTCACAGCTTGCTGAAGAGGGGCCTACTACTTTGAGAGAGTGCCTGGAAAAGGCGCATCAGTTTGCCCGAGGAGAGGAGGCAAATCGATTGAAAAAGGAAGCCGAGCAGAGTACTCGGCGGGAGGTTCGGCCTAACTCCCGAGCAATCCGACTTGAAGACCAACGCGAACGGCGCAGTGCGTTTGATCGTCTTGGTGCTCGAGGCAAGCGAGGTCAAGAAGGATTACCCCTTCTGGCTTCAAAAGATAGAATTTTGGCCGTCATGGAAAGAGATGGCCTAAGAACGGACCCGAAGCCCTTGGCAGGACCCAGGGACAAGAGGGATCCAAAGTTGTATTGCCGATATCACCGTGATGTCGGCCATGACACTGAAGATTGTCGGCAATTAGCTCAAGCAATTCGGAAGTTAATTGAATTGGGACATTTAAAACAATTCTATGATCCGCGTTCTCGGCTTCATAACCGTTTAAACTTCCGGAGGAATGAGCAGAAGGATAAGTGCCGACCTGAGGCACCCCCAGCACATCCCAGGTCGGATGATGACGGGGATCGAGATCAGCAAGAGGCTGCAGTTCAGCCACAAATCAATTCCATAATCTACACCATCTCGGGTGGTCCGTCACAGCCAAATCCCGGCAATCCCAGCTCGTCAGGTACGTCTACTGGACCTTCCCCGAAAAAACGGAGGTTGTCTCGAGAGTTGATATATGGACCAGAGGATTTAGTCCCGCTTGATTCTAATAACACGGGATTAGTTATTGGATTATGCATTCATATGGCGCCGGATAGAATTGTAGAGGTACGCAGGGTATATGTGGATACTGGGAGTGCCGTCAACATAATGTATTATCATGTATACAAGCAATTGGGTCTGGCGGACTCGCAAATGACCCCAGTAGCTTCTCCTCTGTATGGATTCACCGGCATGCCTGTTCGGCCAGCTGGCCTGATTACTCTTAGCGTCAGTTTTGGCAAACCCCCTGCTTACCGATGCTTGTGGATGGACTTCGTGGTGGTTAAGGAGAGGTCGGCTTACAATATTCTGTTGGGCCGACCCGCGCTGGTGGCATTGGAAGCTATAATATCACCCTTACATGTTAGCATGAAGTTTCCTACCCCAGGCGGAGTAGTAACTTTGCAGGGAGATATCCCTATTGCTCAGAATTGTTACGCAGTGGCCACCCAAGGGAGTGGGATCGTCCAGCAGGTTGTTCTGGATGATCTTATCCCCCCAACAGACGAATGTTTACAAACCGATGACGCGGTTCAGGAGTTCATCTTAGATTCAGGTCGGCCAGAGAATACAATCAAAATTGGGACTTGGATGCCATCAGAGACTTTGGCTCAGCTTCAGAGTCTGTTAAGGGAATTCACAGAAATTTTTGCTTGGACAGCAGAAGATATGCCTGGAATCCCGACTACTTTAGCAGAACATCACCTTAATGTGGATCCTCAGGTTAGGCCCATTAAGCAGAAAAAAAGAAACTTTGCACCAGAGAGGAACAAAGTGATTGCAGGGGAGGTGGAGAAACTCTTGGTGGCGAAGTTCATCGAAGAAGTCCTGTACCCAATTTGGTTGGCTAACCCGGTTGTGGTACCTAAGCCGGACAAAAGCTGGAGAATGTGCGTTGATTATACAGACTTAAACAAAGCCTGCCCAAAAGATTGCTACCCCCTACCGAAGATTGATAGATTGGTAGATTCCACCTTGGGGTATGAGGTCTTTGATTTCTTGGATGCCTTTAAGGGTTACCATCAGATCATGATGGCGAAAGAGGACCGAGAAAAGACCTCCTTTATAACTGAGGTCGGCACTTACTGCTACATCAGTATGCCTTTTGGTTTAAAGAATGCTGGGGCAACTTATCAACGTTTGGTTAACTTGTTGTTCAAGGATCAAATAGGCCGAATTATGGAGGTCTACATCGACGATATGCTGATTAAAAGCAAGATCCTTGGTCAGTATATCTCGAATTTGCGCGAAGTATTTGTCATCCTAAGAGAGTCTTGCATGAGGCTGAACCCAAAGAAGTGTACCTTTGGGGTGCGAACAGGAAAGTTTTTGGGGTACATGGTCTCCAAAGAAGGAGTGCAGGCCAACCCAGCTAAGATTGAAGCTTTGGAAAATATGCACCCGCCTCGGAACATTAAAGAAGTTCAGAGGTTAACGGGGCGAATTGCGGCTTTGAGCAGATTTCTCTCCAAGTCAGCTGAGAGATCGTTGCCTTTTTTCCAAATTTTGAAGAAGAGAACAGCTTTTCTCTGGGATGAACAATGTCAAGAGGCATTTGATGGTTTAAAGGCACATCTGGCTGAGGTGCCCATGTTGACCTCTCCTGTTCCAGGAGAGACATTGTACATTTATCTGTCTACTTGTCATGAAGCGGTAAGTGCAGTTTTGCTCAGAGAGCAGGATGCAATTCAGAAGCCTATCTATTTTGCAAGTAAAGTCTTGCATGGGGCCGAGGTGCGATACCCGAACACTGAGAAAGTCATCTTGGCATTAGTAGTGGCGGCTAGAAAGTTTCGTCCCTACCTTCAAGCTCATCCTATAGTCGTGGTGACGGATCAGCCCCTAAGGCAGATTCTATCTCGGCCAGACACATCAGGTCGAGCTGCCAAGTGGGCGATGGAACTTGCCGAGTATGACATCAGTTACAAGTCACGTACCTCAATTAAAGCTCAGGCCTTGGCTGATTTTTTGGCTGAGGGCATTTCAGTTGAGGAAGATCCTCCCTCAGCACAGAGTTGGACTTTGTATGTAGACGGATCTTCCTCAAGGGAAGGAAGTGGTGCTGGTCTCTTAATAGTGAATCCTCACGAGGAAGAGACCGAATATGCCTTACGTTTTGATTTCGAGGCTACTAACAATGAGGCTGAGTATGAAGCATTGATTGCTGGGTTGAGCTTAGCTCGGAAACTGGGGGCACAGCAGATAACCGCTCGAAGTGATTCACAACTCATAGTTTCACAAGTCAATGGTGACTATGAAGCTAAGGAAGAGAATATGAAACGTTATTTGGCAAAGGTTCAACATTTAAAAGGGATGTTTGAACCCTTTAACATTGAGCATATTCCCAGGTCGGCAAACAAACGTGCTGACGCATTATCCCGGTTAGCCTCATCCACCTCGGCCACAATCGGGAAGAAGATAGTTGTAGAATTGGTAAAACATCGCGCCTTTGACGGGAACGAAGTCTTACAGCAAGATTATCGTAATACATGGATGGACGAGATAGTCACCTATCTACAACATCAAACTCAACCAGAGGACAAGTCGCGAGCTCGGCGACTCCGTTTGAAGGCATCCAGGTATGCCCTCTTTAATGATCACTTATATAGGAAGTCATTCTCCCAACCCTGGTTGCGTTGTGTACCTGAGGACGAAGGAGATTACATTCTCCGAGAAATGCACTTGGGTATATGCGGGAGTCATTCTGGAGCACGCTCACTGGCCCGTAAGTGCTACTTGGCAGGGTATTACTGGCCCACAATTCGTAAAGATGCGGAAGAGCTGGTCAAAAAGTGCTCATCATGTCAGGCTCATGCTCCATCTTTTAATTTGCCGAGCCATGAAATGATCAGTATATCTAGTCCTTGGCCGTTTGTGCAATGGGGTATGGATTTGGTGGGACCTTTACCACGAGCTCCTGGCTCGGTCAGATTCCTGTTGGTAGCAATTGACTACTTTACTAAATGGATAGAGGCTGAACCCTTGGCCACCATAACTGGCGCTCAAGTCAAAAAGTTCTTATGGAAAAACATCATCTGCCGGTTTGGCTTACCTCAGGTCTTGATCTCAGATAACGGACGCCAGTTTGCTGAAGATCCGGTTAAGAGTTGGTGTCTTGATCTGCACATTAAGCAACGCTTTACCTCAGTGGCACATCCACAGTCAAATGGCCAAGTTGAACTTGCAAACAGAATTATCAAGGATGGGCTTAAGAAGCGATTAGACAAAGTGGGCACAAGTTGGGTTGAAGAATTGCCCAGCGTCCTATGGGCATACCGGACAACTCCCTCAACTTCAACGAAAGAAACACCTTTTTCACTAGTGTACGGCTCAGAAGCCGTCATTCCCGCAGAGATAGGCTCCACCTCAACACGAGTTGATTGTCATTCTGCTGTGAATAACAGTCAAGAATTGCGGATAAATCTAGATGAACTAGAGCAGAAGAGGGACCGAGCTCACATTCGCATGGCCCAGTACAAGAATTTGATCTCTCAGCATTACAATTCTCGAGTGCGACCGAGATCTTTCCGAGTGGGAGACTTAGTGATGCGAGACAATGAAGTCAGTCATGCTGAGTCATCTGGGACCTTCAATTCCAAGTGGGAAGGCCCCTATCGCATTGTCGAAGTATTCCCGACAGGAGCTTACAAGTTACAAACTCTGGAAGGGAAAACTCTTCCACGGACCTGGCATGTTTCCCATCTCAGACTTCTGCATCAGTGATGTAAACTGCAGCTGCTTTGTATATAAACACAAGTTTTTTGTGATGCCACTTTCAAAAGTCAGTCAGAACACGACTTGAGTAAAGCGAAAAATCTTCCAAGACCTCGGCAGGTCCGAGGCAAAAGACCTCGCAGGTTCGAGGCAAATGCCCGCTATAGGGTACATTAAGACCTCGGCAGGTCCGAGGCAAAAGACCTCGCAGGTTCGAGGCAAATGCCCGCTAAAGGGTACATTAAGACCTCGGCAGGTCCGAGGCAAAAGACCTCGCAGGTTCGAGGCAAATGCCCGCTATAGGGTGCATCAAGACCTCGGCAGGTCCGAGGCAAAAGACCTCGCAGGTTCGAGGCAAATGCCCGCTATAGGGTGCATCAAGACCTCGGCAGGTCCGAGGCAAAAGACCTTGTAAGTTTGAGGCAAATGTTTGATAAAAGAGAATACTAGAACCTCGGCAAGTCCGAGACGAAAGACCATTAAAACGGCAGATCAAGACCTCGGTAAGACTGAGGCATAAAACTTATGTAGCTCTTAAAACAAAATTCTTGAATTGATTTAAGACCAAGACCCTTATGAATTTAAGGGCAAGAACCATTAAGACCTCGGAAGATCTGAGGCAAAAAAACTTAACAAAATTTGTTAAGTTAGTTTTGGGAGATGCTGAGATAAAAACTAGAAGGTTAGGACCTCGGCAGGTCCGGGACAAAAGCCAGAAGGGATTCATGAAATCCCCTTAAAGGGAGGAAACTTATCAAAAAGAATGAGGAAGCAGGTCCTCAAAATTCTGGAAAATCGGTCACAGCTAAATCAAACAAAATTTCGAAGCCGACTTCAAGTCAGCCTGATTTCAAAAGTTTTGAGCTCGGATCCAATGACAGGTTCATTCTGACTTGATAATTTGGATTATGATTCAAGAGAATTAATTGGTTTGTACTGACTGACACGATAAGTTAGTTCCAAACTAAAGACTGAGGAAATAACTGAGACAAAAAGCTTAAAGATTCCATTCATGCAAACAAAGGAATACACATTGATGCCTGGCCTAGAAGAAGGAACAAAGAAGAGTCCTAAAGCCTATTCGTCTTTATCATCATCCCTCAAGTCAGCTCCGTCTACAAATCTCTGAAATAATTCATCAAATTCTTGAGCTGCTTGAGGATTAAAAAGCTCGGCTATACGAGGATCTTCTCTGTTCAAATCAGGATGAACTTGGGCGCAGGCCTCAATGGCATTCCTCTGGCCGACCTCCATGGCTGAGCCTTGGATCAAAAGCAGATTCTCTTCGAAAAAGTTGGATTTTCTGAAGTCTTGAATCGCCTTGATCTCGGCGTCAATTAGTTTCTGGCGCAGCAAATTGTTCATCTTCTGCTCAGACTCGAGTTTCTGCGCCAGATCAGCCATGTTTTTCTTCAAAAACTCAACCTCATTAACTGATTGAGTAGAGGCCAGCTCCAGATCAGCCACTTTATTCTCCAACTCATCCACCCTAGAGTTGGAGGTGGCCAATCTCATCTCGGCATCCTCAGCCTTTTGCCGAAGTTGGTTCATCCCCGCTTCCAAGTCAGTGTTCTTCTGAGTCAGTTCAGCTCGTCTCTTCTCAGATTCCTCAAGTTGCCTCCGAGCCGCCACTGACTCTTCAAGAAAACGTTTGCACCGGGTCACCACCTCCATTTCTTGGCTGCGAATCTATTCAAGGGACAAGGTTAAATAGATAAACTTGTTCTCTAGAAAGAACTATTTAAGGGAAATTACTTACCAAAGCCATGTTAGACATGAAGGCATCAATTAGGGTCGGGAATGTGACCGACCCACACAGCTCAGCATCCGCCGGAAGGACTGCTACCCTATTCAGCCTCTCAGCAACGGCTGGATCCTGAGCTGTATCCCCTTCGTTGAACCCAATCAGGATTGGGTCTTGGAGATTTCCAGGTTGAGGCAGGGTCTCCTCAGCCGGTTCAGCAATAACTTCCTCCGGGGGTTGAGAAGGCCCCGGGTCACGGTTACTGGAGCCTTCACCCCGTTGTCTTTTCCGGGGGCGAAGGCTGGAGCCGTCCCCGGCATCTTCGGGGACCTCAGAATTAACTGAAACCTGAGGCTGGACCACAGTCTCAGGTTCTTCATCAGCAATCACAATCGGCAGAGCTGCAAAGAAGAACAGATAAGTCAAAATATAAACCAAAGGTACAGGAAAAAATTCTGTGTAAAGGACTTTACCTGGCTCAAGCTCTGCCGGTTCGGGTTCGACGTCGACATCAGCACTAGAGGCCGGGGGCGCAGCCGATGTAGAAGCCCCTCCAGAGGCCATTGCAGCTAATCGCCTTTCCCTCCGAAGCCTCTTCCTGGCTTGGGTCTCCGACATTATCTCAGCTCGGGATCTGGGGCCAACCATTGCGCCTGCATCCGGGGTAAAAATTTAGAAACTGATAGGAAGTTTGAAAATAATGTAAATTCAAAGGACTCCAATGACCACCTCGGATGGTAGTTATCTGATCTGGAGAAGGAGGCAGAAAATTGTCACCAACAGCTGAGTGGGGCACATCAGCAGCAGCCCAGATCTCAGAATCTACCTTGCGCCAATCAAGGATGATTGGAACAGATCGAATTCTGTCTGCTTCATCGCGGTACTCCTGGCCCGGCCATTTGTTGTGAATTCGGCCATGCCTCCAGATAGTCTCGCTTGGCAGCTCAGAACGAAGAATGTAGAAGAATTTCTCCTTCCACCTTTTGTTGGAAGAAGGAATATTGATGGCAAAGGGGAAGTCAATGTCGGTCCTTCGCTTGCTGAAATAATACCAACTGTGCGAAGACCGACAGGCAAAAAGAGCCCGGAAGATAGTAGTGTTGAAAGGAAAATCGATAAGTCTAAGGAGAAGAATGTAACAAAAAATAAGTTTAAGGCCGTTTGGTTGGATCTGGGGAAGTCTAAGCCTATAAGCTCGCATAATGCGAGTTATGGGCTCAGGAACAGGAAGATTGAAACCCGACTTAAAGTAATCTTCATAGACTGCTTCATAGTTTCTGGGTGGGTCATAAGCCGTCTGACCCGGTAAAGGAAGAAGGGGTTGGAACCGAGCCCTATCAATCTTGTAGTGTTTGCAGATCCTCTCCAGGTCGGCCTCAGTCAAAGTTGATTCAGTTTCCTGAACCATGGGAGAAGGCTGACCTCTCTCAATGACCCCAGAAAAATGAGAGGGATTCCTAGCTGGGGCCGGGGGATTCACGGACGCCGGAGTGGGAACAACCCTCACAGGCTCCGGCGAAGAGCTAATCACCGTCAAAGCTCTGCTGGATTGAGCAGAGTCTCCGGTGAACTGGACTAAAGTGCGGATGGGCCGCTCATCGGCGGAAGAAGATCCGCCAGAAGAGGACGGAGAAGCAATATCTTCTCCGCTCCCGGTGGCATAAACACCGCCTTCAGAAATGTTTTGAGAATCGCGGGAAGAGGTAGACATCATGAAAAGCAAAAGAGGAACTTACAGAATTTTTGACGGGAAAAGGAACACGAAAGAGGAACGAAGGCTGACGGTGACAAAAATTGGCCGGAAAATGCAGAATTCGCCGGAGAAGAAAGGATAAGCCGGAACAGAAGTTGCAAGTGGATAAAGAGTAAAAAGTTCTCAGTGAAGCCAATTTATAGGGTTGCGTCTCGGCAACCCAAGGGTCACCTGAAGTAAATAACCCTCGATCCGCGAAACGGCAAGAATTCAAAAGGGTTGCACAATTAATGCTTCGGGCCACGCGTAAACAGTAAATGCAGGAACTGAACCAATCCTGGACCGACACGTACACAAACTGAAAGGGTTCTGGCAACGTGCAGAAGAATTTGGTCAGAATCCCAACCGATTTCGGCTAGACATTATCATTAACAATGCATGATCTGCGCCTTGATGGATACAGTGAATGATGTGATCAAAATCCAGTTCCTCATTATGAAAGAACAGCTCGAGAAAAATCTGAGCAGATTAGCCTGCCCTTTTTAGTTCATCTCGGCCAGACTAATCTGGGGGGCAATTGATGAGCCAAGAAGGTCCCCCCGTTAGTCAATAACGGCCCCGTTAGTCAATAACGGTCAACACTTGATAAGGTGTAAGAAATGGCGAAGTATGGTGGGTCGGCCCGGAGGATGACCACGCAATCCATCTCGGCCATAGGGCCCCATCGTCATCACGCCCACTTGACTTTATGGTTGTCTCGGCCATATGCTCTCGGTACCCTCAAGGGGTCAAGGAATTTACCTCGGTTAAAAGGCCTAAATCATCTTTGGTTCCAAGGTCTCATCTCGGCCCGCAGTCCTATCTCGGCCAAAGAGTTGAACTCGGCCAAAGATCTGGTCTATTCATTGGTCTCATACCACCCTTACTGGCATCAGTCACAAGCATCACGAAAGGCCTCTCATTACTCCTTGGAGTCGGCCACTTTCATCTCGGCATGTTGGTCCCACACCATCAGCCATCTCGGGCACTCTAAAGCGCTTCCAGAAGACTTCATCTCGGTTCTAGGAGTTTACCCCAGGTAATTCTACCGGGCAAAACTCCCAGCCAGATGTCCCAAACCAGCTTATTCAGCTCAGCACCGAGTCACGTGGCGAGCATGCAAGAGCAAGTGTCATCTGACTGACCTCCTTGCCTGTCACAGTATCAAAGCTCTGCCCATGCATTGGCCCAAGCCATCACATAAAAAAGGCCGAACAGCAGGAGAGAGAGGACAAGTAAGAACAAATCCACAGAAATTACTCATCTTCCCCACAGTGAAAATACAGGTTTTACGAGAACAACTCAGTTCCTTTAAACCTTTATTCATATATAAACCTCTCTACATAAATGGCCCAGACTGACTTGAGCGTCGGAGGGTATTACCCGGGGCCATAAATCCCGGGTCCTCTGACCCTTTTTCTTTGTGCAGGTCAGCAACTCATTTGCTACAGACAATTGACGGAGTTCTAACGGCACCACATCAAACGATTACTTGGTGATCAATTCAGACATCATCAAGTAAGTTTGCCTATAACCCTGCAGCATCAAGTGGGGGCAAATATTCCTTACGGAAAGTGTATATTCACGCCTCAAGCCAAGTTCTTCGTTGTTTTTGCTTTCTTGTTCGTTGTCTTGTTTCCTCATTTTTGTAACAAATTGATGTCCATATTGATTACCTTTTTAAGTGTTGCATTTAATATTGTAGGTTTGCATATCTATCTCATCTTAGTATGACAAACTGTAATGCTTTGGAGTAAATGTAGTAAGCACCATAAATAGGGATGATATCACCTCAATTCCAATTATTTCACTTCCTCTCTATTGACCGCTACGTGGCAGTAGAAGAGAATGATGGGACTAAATGAGAAGTAGTCAGCAAGGAATATATAAAGATGGATGGTGGGTACGTAGCGGGCGGTGGAAAGGAATGAATATATCTCATCCCAATAAATAGACAGTCTTTAGAAGAATGAGATGTGCACACGAGAAGTGAAAACAAAATTGTTGTTGCATTGGCTATTAAATATTCAGAGCCATTGTTTTACTTTTCAAGTTTTAGTTTTATAGTTTTTTCTCGTAAAAGTTTATAACAAAAATTATATTCTCATTCTTTGTTCTGTTAGTCTTTGGAGCATGCCCATCTTAATTGGTTTATCTGGAGAATATTCAAAAGTTTTACCTTTTTTTTATCTTTTTCGTTTTGAATAAATAAAGGTGCATGTTAACAGCAAATATCGAAGCAGTTACTAACGGGAATAAATCTGGTCATCTTTTGACAATCGTGGAACCAAAACTGTGTTGTAGTCACCGGTTTGAGCAAAAAGTGGTTGTTTTGTGATTTTGAGGTTACGAATTTGAGTCGTAGAAATAACATCTTACATAAAAGGTAAGATAAAGTTGCATACATCAGATAACAAACGATTCTGTCTCTTTTCATACTCTGCACTCAAAACTTTTTTTTTTTAGTCAAAACTGTCTTGCGGGTAAAACATTTGACTATTATACGATGCTGTTAGTTTCCTAGCCGCCCGATTTCGAATTTATTCTTTTCTTCTTTCAACGAGAATCCTCCTCATCCTCATCCGGACCTAGTATATTTCAACGACAACAAAAGCTATCGTTAGGGTCTGGGGAGGGTAAGTGCTAGGCAGACAATACCTCTATCCCAAGGGATAGAAAGTCTGCTTTCAGTGAGACCCCCGGCTCTACCTGCATAAATAACATGATAATATAGATATGTTGTGCTAGTGTGTTAGTGAGTAAATTCAAGAAATACAAAGAAAGGTCTTTCAATATTAAAATACACATCACTTATATATGTACATGTTCTTTCAACGAGAATGAAGATGCCAAATGGTAAATAGTTTTTATATGTATCAGTAATATAATAGTTTTCATGTAAAATATAGTCAAAGAACCCGAGGGATCAATATGTTGATCTTCTTGGTCAATTTTTGGAGTTAATTAACAGTTAGTTGTATCTCCAAAAACAATTAATTAGCAAAATATTAAAATGGTGTATGTCCTACTAGTTATTTCCTATTTAATTAGGAATAAATAAATAGGATGGATCTCTACACATTGAGCATAAATGCATAACTAATAAACACGACACCATTTCTTTTTTGTGCTGTATTTGCTTAAAAGGAGAGTACAAGTATGACTAATAATAATTATTTTATCTTTTCATTTACATATAGAGTCGGGGGTCTCACTGAAAACAAACTCTCTATCCTTTGGAATGGGTGTATTATTTGGTTGCCTCTCATCATCCTAGACTTTAGCAATAGCTTTTACTGTCGTTGAAATATACTAGTTATGTGTTTTGGTTGCAGCTTTCATTTACAAAAATATCTTCCAAAGAGTAAGAAAGACTATATATATGAGAACTTGTTAAACCCATACAAATACAGTCCTATCAGAAGAGATAGCTTAAGTTAACTAGCAAGTAATCACTATTGATCAATCATAAATTTACTTTAGATAATTATTGACCAAACTAGCTTTTTAATGAATGACATATCTATATATATGTGTATGTATATATATATATATGTATATATATATATGTATGTATATATATGTATGTATATATATATACACACAAATTCCTAGTTCCTTTTGAATACTTACGTCTATATGGTTGGCTTGAACATGATGTTGAAATACACACACGTTTTTACGCGGATCCATCCATTGGCCGGGGAAAAGGGGAAGTGTTTCCCTGACACGGGGGCCGCGTATTGGACGCAGCCAATCATGGCCTGTCACATGACGAAATCTGGTCTTTAAATTTTTATTTTGCTTTCCACGTTTTGCCACGTGGCGAGCCATGATTGGCCGCGTGGAAAACGAGTCCCCCTCCCCGCGTCACTGAAACAATTTTCGGGAAAAAGATGATGCAATGTGCAACAAGCAAATGATGAAAACTATCTTTAACTAAGATAAATGTCTCTCTCTGCAATCAAGTTTTGAGAAAAACTTAGCAAGAAAATCACAAATGATAATTGCATCAATTTGTTGGAACAAAATAGTATTACACAGTGTTTATTTCTTTTGATATTAATACATGTGGCGTACCCTTTTATCATATTATTTTACTAAGTTAAAAAATAGTAAAAGGAAAAACATAGATAGGCGATCCTTAGCCTAGCAAATGCGAACATATCAGATTGAGAAACAATTGTTGGGAAGATGGGAAATTTTTGTAAAAACAACAACAACAACATTACACCCATTGTTTATAGGCTTACGTATATAGCAGGGTATGGAAGTGTCGGATGTACGCAACCATATCCATGTGTTAGAAACACATAGAAGTTGTTTCATGATGACCTATAATGATGCGTCAAGATGTGTCGATCAAATGCTATTCCATAATATAAGAAACACAACCAATTTAGTGAATCATTTTGATTTATTTCATCATATTCTAAAATGAAAGAAGAATGTGTCATTGAGTCGGAAAGAAATAGGGATAAATTACGAATAGACTCGTTAAATCACGATTCAATGAGGCCCACTGTTTCACCGGCACTTCCAGTTCCCTGAGGCTTGTCTTCACTCGAGCAAAGACAGTTTATTACCGCCATAACAAGTTCATACGTGTGCAATAATGCACTTTTTGGATAATGCAACTTTCATAGTATATATTTGGTCCACAATTTGGGTGGTCACCAGTCATCACGCCATCTGAAAGCTTCTTCATCCTCAATTGTCACTATTACAAGATTATCTATGATTTGTGACCTTCAGATCACGAGTTCAAACCGTAAAAACATTTTCTTACACAAAGTGTAGAGTAAGACTGCGTACATCAAATTGTGAAACGATCCATCCTCTTCATAGACCCTGTACAATTATAGGAGTCTAGTGCACCGAGAACACCCTTTAAATTCGAAAGCACATAACCATTATATTTTCAATAGCATGATGAATTTATGATATTCCACTAATTCTCTGAGTTGACGGAGAATGGCTTGAAGCTTCAGGATTGGAAATTTGACCAGCAATAAGTTCAAGGTTCTATACTTACACGCAAAGTGTTTAAAATTCTAAGCATGGTATGGTTCAGGAAAATGAAAGAGAATTGAAGACAAACTTTATTCTTTTCCATCTTTCTTTTTCCTACTTGTCATTAGCTGGACAAATGTAGTTCAAATTGTGGTCTTTAGATTTCTGGTTTCGAGCCATCAGAAACAGCCTCTTGCACAAAATATAAGGTAAAGCTACATACATCAGATTGTGAAACGATCAGACTCCTTTCCAGATCCTGCACGAACAGAGAAGCATAGTCCATCGAAAACGCTCTTTTACATTTCTCTTTTCGCTTAAATAATGTTTTCTGATGACTTTGCTGGACCTTTATTTGTTTTATACTTCTCTTTTATTATTGTTTTTTTTTCTCTTTCTTTTTGACCAGTATTCTTGGTGATACTTGATATTTGATAAGTTAAGGTGAAAACCTAATTAAAAAGCTTGCAACGGCAAGAAGAATGTAAATATAACTATTACGCTACTCCACAACCACTAAACATGTAAAGTGGAGTGGCAACGTGTAACGTTATGCGGGTAGAGCATAGGTTATGATGAAATCAGATTTTTCACCAAGTAATAAATGTGATTTGGAAGTTACGCCGTCAACTCTCCGTCAATTGTCCGTATTGTCACGTGGGCTGATCTGCACAAGGAACAAGGTTAGAGGACTCGGGATCTATGGTCCCGGATAATACCCTCCGGCGTCCAAGTCAGGGGAGGCCATTTATGGAGAAATTTATATACTGGAAACAGTAAGTTTATAGGAGGTTTTCTGGTGAACCTGGTAATTTTTACTGTGGGGAAGATGAGTTAATGTTGTAATTTGTGAGTATTCATTTGCCATTCTCTCTCCTGTTTTTTGCTTTTTATATGGCTGCCTGAGCCAATGCATTGGCAGGGATCAGAGATCGTGACACGCAAGGAAGTCACAAAGATGACTCTTACTTCTGCATGCTTGTCATGTGGCGATATGCTTCGCTGAGCTTGGCAACCATGGACACCTGGAGACCGGTTTTACCTGGCAGAATTACTTAGGGTAAAGTCTGGGCCTTGAGGCCGAGCTTACTTTGCATGACTATAAGCCGGGGTGCCCGTGGCCGAGGTGTAAGTGACCGAGGTGCCCTGGTCTCTCCATTAGTTGACCGTTTCTTTCCAAACAGCTGAGGTTTGAGCTCGTCAGGTTAGTAAGAAAATATTATAATGTTTTGCAACCTAGAATGATGATGTGTAGTGTGAGAGGTTGAATCATGTCAATTGATTGAATTTGGATCTTTTATGAGTTACTCATAAGTAAATTATAACGGATTGTTTATGAATACATCTATCAACAAATTATTTCAAGCCCTTAAAATTGAGGATGCAATCTTTTTCGATATATCACATTATGACGGTAGTTATATCTGATACATTGGACCCATCTTACTCGTTTTAGTTATTCTTTACGTTCTGAAATATTGTTATAGTTTATTTTTTATCGGTAAAAATCAAACTATGACAGTATTTTTATAAAGAAGAAAGTAATTAAATAAATTGCTGTAGTTTCTACTCCATCTGTCGAAAAATATGGTTCTAGTTAGGCTGAGTATATTTAAGTAGTCAAACTATTTTAGCCATTTTTCTAAAACTACATTAGTTTGTTAATTAATGTAACCAGAGAAATCATATGAGTAATAATTGAAAAGACTATAAATTTGAAACTAAAGTATTTCTTTTTATAAAAATATAATAGTATTTTTAGTACAAATCAAAATAGAAACTAATACCATATTTTTGAGAAAAGGGAGTAGTAGATTATCATTTTAAAATTCTTCAATAACATTACTATCTCTGTTTTAAAAATATTGTCTTAAATTTTTATTTTATTTTGTCTTACAAATAGTGTTTATTTCTTGCAGATAATGATATATCAATAGGAAAATTTTAATTGTTATCCTTTTAATCAACACTTATATAATTTTTTTATTTTTCATTAATTAACCAACTAAAAATAAAAATTTTATAAATAATGATCAAAATAATTTGAATTTATTAAATTATGTTTAAGTCAAATAATATTTTTTTTTTAAAGAAAAACTACAAGGATAACAGGAATATAGGACCGTAATCATGGACCGTATCTCCGTCGTCGGATGTGGCGTGTTTCTTTAGCTGATTAAACCGTCGTCGTGCAAATTTTTTTATCTTTGCGAAATTTCCGGCCAAAAATAAAGGACAAAGAAGGTAATCGCCGGCGGGATTGTTCGAGTCTGAAATCTGGCCGGCAGATAGATTCATAGACAGAGAGACAGAGTTGCTCCTCTGGAGAAAATGGGTTGTTTTCAATGCTTCGATGGCGGAGCAAAGAAGCAACGTAGGAAAGAAGAGGAGGAATTAGCCTCTCAAGAAGCTCGTGCTAGAGCTGCTGAAGCCGCCCAGAAAAGGCATTCCTTTTTCCCCATTCTCTATCTTTCTAATTGTTATTTCCCGTTTGTTTTCTTTTTCTGTTTCCTCTTTTTCCTGTTATCTTTCCTCTTGTTTGTTAAGACTTATGGTCATCGGAATCCAGTGTCAAGTATATTATCGAGGTGAGATCGTGAATAATGTAACCAGGTAACAAAATTAGGTGCAAAGGTACAGTCTTTTCGCTCTTTGATCAATATGATTTACCATTTTCACGTGAATGACTTGGACTAACAAGAAAAAGAGAACGGGTGAAAAGATACAGTGTCTTCTCACTCATTGATCAAACTCATGTTATCGTTTCACGTTATAATTTTAGAACGAAAGCTTCATTATTCTAGATTTATTTGTGTAGCCATGAGACTTTGTGTATTTCTCTGGGAATTTCTCAGTGTCTATGCGGGCCCTATGTGTGTCTTTTTTGCCTTCATTTTTTCTTTCTTTTCTTTTTTACTGTTTTTGGGTGGAATGATTAGACCTTAGAGGTTTTGGTTTCTGGATGCATGATATATTACAGAATCATCAATACCTTGCTAAACTTTTGTTATACAGTTTGCACGAAATGCCCCGTGACAATCCTAAGTAAATTGGAGCAATTTCAAACAATATCTGGAGCTCTGTGTTTTGGCTGGGGCAATATGGAACTAATATCCAGACGCAGGATTTTAGACGGCTGGTTAAGAATTGTGTAGATTCTAGTACGGTTTCAGAGTTTTCCTTGACTTGAAATGTGTCTCTATAACGCGCAGGCAAGAGCAATTTGAGCAATCAGCTGCAGGAAGAGCTGCTCGTGCACAAATAGCTGCAATGGCCAAACAATCTGCAAATGCAAATAAAGGCGAGCCAGTACTTAAGGTAGGAATTGGACTTGCCATTTTTCTACTTGGTTACCTCTGCTAAAAAGGGTTTAATAGTGTTTGGACGACTTGTGGTTTGAATTACGCTTTCCTTTTAGATTTCGGATTATGAGACTTTCATTTAGTGACTTATTTCGGAAGCTTTGCACGTACACTAGTGTTTGGCTGTTACAGCATTCTACAATCTTGTAATTGCTACGGATATGGCTTGTGCAGAGTTATGTGTCCAATTCACTGGATTTTGTATACTGATTACGGTGTATTTTGTTGATGCAGTGGCAGGTGGGATGAGACTTGGTCTTGAAGCTGGACTTCTGCTCCCTCTATTTTGTGGTATGCATATTAGTTCGAGGTGCTTGATGAGTTTTTCTTAATAATGTATATAGTGTTTATTCCAACACGCTTTATTTCCATCTGACTGGAGAAGGGCTTTTGTATAGCTGAGTGATTCGAAGTTCTTGTTATTGAGCTTGATATGTCAATAATGCAGCACCTGTGCCTAAGTCTTGAATATCTACTAAGAGTACTCTCTGGGAGGGCAATTTATAGAAATACAAACACTAGCCAAGTTATGCAGTTGAGCAAACTACAGGGATGTAGCAATGATTTGTCAAATGGAGAAGGAGAAATAGGAATCATAAATGTTGAATGAGTGGAGGAGGGTGACTGAAGGAGAGCGATGGAGAAAACGGTCTTTCTTTTCATACCCACTTCCTAATAATCACCCTCTGGTTCTTAAAGTTGCCATGTACGTTTTTTTGAGTTTGTGCCAAGGATGTTAAATATTTTATCTTTTGCTTCTTCATCTTGTATTGAAATTAAGCACATTTTTAGACTATAAAGAAAATGATATAGCTCTAGGTATTGTTTTGACTGTTTGGATCCATTGCTGCTTTCTTTATGCTAGACCTGCAGAACTACCAACATATGTTATGTTTTGACTCATTTTATGTGAGACCACCCTAGGAAGTGACTTATTCTGCATGGAAAGATTACTCTATTTCCCTTTTTTTTTTTTTTGTATGTTCAGGTACTGCATTTTCCGGAATGGGAGAATTGCGATTTTGTGTAACCTAAAACCAAGATAGCATCTAAGGTTATGAATTCTGCAATACCTCCTCTTACCATCTCGTTCTGTAGGTAAAATAAAATATAGATGTCTCGTTGCAGGCATGTATTTGACATTGTACAGACGGATTTGTATTAGCTTTTCCAAAGTGGAACCTCATTTTTCTTCTAAATGTACATATCTAAAACAAAGAAATTAGAAGAAGATTGTTTCGCTATCTTTACATACTTGGGATTTGTTTCTCTTTGGATTGTCTTTAAATATCCTTCTTCCGTTGTGCCCTTGCGCTAGATATCATTGTCATTTCTTGATTTCTTGAATGAAATGTTAAAAGGAATTATCGCAATTGAATCCTCTGTTCATGGTTCATGATGTCACCCCTTCTGGCATGGGGTGGGCGCAACCTGAGGAAGTGATCCAAGAACATTCAAGCTCAATCTATAGTACTTTTGGTGACTACCAGAGTGTCCAACATCGACAGCAGTGACTACTTCCCTCGCTGTGGGTGTGCTTCTAAGAGGTAAACAACTGGCCATAAAATATGCTCCATGATTAAAGGCCAAAGTGAGCAACCACAATGCTACACCTCGTGGTTAGCTCAATCTATACTATGAGGCTGTCTATCTCGTGCATTTCTTGCAAATGTGGATCTAGTTAAGTTTTCTACCGACATATTTGGATCGCCGATCAAGTCGTTCCTTCAGGCACTCAATTTTCTTGTTTTGCTCTTCAAGCTTACTAGATCAACCACATATTTGTGCAGTTTTTGCAGTTCCTCCACATGACTAGGGTTCCCCATTTTAATATCCCTTACTAATCAATCATAGAACTTGGCCAGAAGGAAACAGACGAGCCCTCTCATATACGAAATCCATTTGTAATAATAAATTTGATCTAGAGCTTGAGTTGGAATTAATGTTTTATATTGTCTTTGTTGGACTTATACACAAAAGTATTGAACATCAATCAAGGGACAATCAGATTCGGCTGTGCAACATGCACAGTTTTCTTGTGGCCCTTTTGGACGGCCGTGATGATAAACACTTGTACGGATAGAATATAAAATCTCACTGGAAGCAAACTCTCTACCCCTTGGGATACAAGTATTGTTTGTCTGCCGTTCATTCTCTCCAGACTCTAACGATAACTTTTGCTGTTATTGGGATATATTGTGTATGATTGATTGATCAGAGGTCTAGTTCACCTTGTGCAAGTAAAAGCTGAAAAGAAATCAAAACAGGATCAAACAACGTGAACATGAATGCTAAACGAGCAAAAAAGTCTGAATCCTTTTGGTATTAAGACTGTAAACGCGATTGAGCCATTATAGTGATAGAAGATCTTCACCTCTACATACATGTCCTCTTCTTATTTGTGTTGTCTCACTACTGTCTCCTATGAGACACTTGAAACAGAATTTCAAGTAAATGTCACTGAGTTAGGGGATGAAGATCACCCTATCAGGAGTCAACATCCAGTTATACAAGGTCTACACTTATAAGGGTGCATTTCTCCTCATTACTCAATTTATAAACAATGTCAACTGATTTTTCATCATGAAACCAGCCGCTTTTCGAGTCTGGCGTTCTACTATGTGGAGGCAGCTGATCCCAGTTCATGAATCTAAGTGAAAGGGAATCCTCTATGAGAGTTGGTCTCTAAACCATAGCTCATTTGGTACTCGAGTTGAGACATTACAACTAGAAATAAAAAGGGTTGAATTTTTCATATATGATCTGCCTTTGCTAACTAAGCAGTCACATGTCTACGCTTCGAGGTCTGAAGCAATTTCAGCTGATCAAAAATGCATTGATCTGCATATTGCCCACTTGCATTATACTCGTTTAGTTCCATCATTGCCTTCGCAACCGCGTTATACATCACCCCAGTCACTTAGTGTTTTCAACTTGTCATCATCTTCATCAACCACTTCTTAGTTATTATTTAATATAAAATATATTTTCTTGATATTCCAAGTCGTGTCTCTTGAAACTCAAGAAAGCATCAACGATTTACCTGTTCTTGGTTTCTTTTGAGAATCACATGTCCCTTACAGGTTACTGTTCGGGGTGCAATTTTCCTTTAATATCGTAAGCTTACAACATTTTGATGATGTAAATGGTGTGTCCTCGCAGTTGGAATGTTTTATAAAACAAATACTGTTGTTTCTTAGCGTGGAGTATTTAGCTAGCCCAGTAAAAATGTTGATTGCCAGAAGCAAATACTATTTTAGCTACTTGTCTTCCTGGATTTCATGTTGGCTGTAGTTTTTGAAGACGTTGGCTTATCCTTCAAATATTATTTTACTTTGATGCCGTGACTTTGAGGTCACATGTTCGAGCTGCGGAAACAGCCTGTTGCATAAGGTAACAATGTGAACTCTGTATGGAGTTTATAGTATGCTAGTATTATCTGTTTTAACATAACGATTTCCTCATTCATTTACTATGCGACCGTACGAACCAATGAAGGACAAGCTGCGGATCTCGTTTGAAGAGGAACCACCTGAACCTGCCCAGCTGGTCCTTTCTCGGAAGATTCTGTGTCTTCTACGTTGCCCTGAATCTGTTCTGCTTTTCGGCCTGGGAATCGGTCGCCTTTTTTGGCACTTCTCCAATTTAGGCTGCACTTGTTTGAGGTACAGAACTTCCAATTCCTTGGTGTGTTTATGGTTTTGATAAAGCTTGAGCTTGAGTCCATATACTTCTCTCTCCATACATATAACTTCTTCCTCAGCCTTCCCCACTTGTGTTAACAGCTTCTGAACCTGCAGGTAGATTGACTTCACTAGGGGTTGTGAAGGGTGATATACTCATGATTTGGATCATTCGGGTTTAGATTATATTCATTTTAAATCATCTGACTCGTTTATTTTTCGTGACTTGGAAAGCTTTTTTTTTTTTTTTTCTCTCCCTTGTATGTATAGACCATTCAGTGGAAAAGGAATATCGAGGGAAGAACCAAGATTTGTATATGGTTTTCATTGATTTGGAAAATGCATGTTATAAAGTTCTACTGTGGACAGTGCTTAAAAAGAAAGGTGTTGAGTAGCATATATAGAAAGCATTAAAGACATGTATGAGAACACAATGTTAAGCGTAAGGACTCCATGAGGACAAAGCCTAGAGGTTTCTGTTATAGTGGTTTATACCAAGGATCTGCATTGCATCAAATCTATACTTGTTTGCTTTAGTTATAGATGAGCTCATTCGACACATTTAAAATGGAGTTCTATGGAGCATGTTTTTTGCATATGATATTATGTTGGTGTATGAGATTAGTGAATGAGCCAATACTAAGTTGGAATGCTGATGGGAGACAATAGAAGAAAAGTACGTCAAATTGAGTCGAAAGAAGACATAGTATGTGAAATTTAATTTTAGCAACAAAAGAATGATCTTAGAACCTTTTATGAAACTAAGAAACCAAAAGATTCACCTGAATAAAAGTTTTAAGTATTTATGATCTATACTACAGAAATATGGAGGAATCGACAAAAATGTGAATCACATGGTACATGCAGGGTGGTTAAAGTTGAGAAGTGCATCAAATTTTCTTTGTAATAGGAAAGTATCTTTAAATCTTAAAAAAATTTACATGATGGTAGTAAGATCCGCACTGTTGTACATGTATGGATGTTGCAAAATCAATTATGAGAATGAGCAAAGAATGCAAGTGACAGAAATGAGAATGTTAAGATGGACTTTTGGACATACATGAAAGGATAAAATGAGAAATGAACATATAAACAGAAAGGTTAAGTTGACTCCTATAGATGAGAAAATGATAGAGTCAAGGTTAAGATGGTATGGACATGTGCAAAGGCGTCCTGTAGATGCACCTGTTTGGCGGTGCGAAACAATGAATGGAGTGCATGTTAAACGTGAGAGAATGAGACCAAAGAAGATATGGAGAGAGAAAATAAGGACGGATATGACTTATATGACAATTGGTGAACATATGGTCAGTGACAAAGCACAGTAGATACAGTTGGTTCACGTAGCCGATGTCATATAGAATGTATAAAATTTAAGTGAGAATTTTAGGTAATTAGGTCTGAATCACGGTTCAGATATTGTGATATGTTTGAAAGACTTGTTTTCTAAAGACGTATATTGTGCATTAGATAATAGAAGACACACAAAGAGATTAAGATTTATGCTACGCCTCAAAAACAAAACAAAGACAGCAAAACAAAATAAATAAATACATAAAATAAAATAAATCAGAAGAAAAATTATTGATCTACATAGTCGACTTTACATAGTAGAAAAAAGTTTGAGTATTGTTGTTGATGTATAGACCAGGTAGTTTTTAGTTGTTAGAAGGGGAAATCTTTCATGAGTCTAATTTTTGAATGTGACGCCGCTAATGTTGCAAAATCAAATATTGTAATAAGTCAAACACTACCGTTATGTTTTATAATTGTAGTGATATATATGGACAAGCTGCTACTATCATCTTTAAAATAATTTTGTGAACCTCCTACTATTAGAATGCCAATAGGTATTGACACATAACTGAAAATTCTCGTTATTCAGTCATGCAAATAACTCCTACAAACGTATAGAGTAACACGCTATCATTAAACTTATGTAATATGTATAGCTTCTTATATTAATAAGAGATAAAACTGCAAGAATACTATGGTCTAACTATTCTCTAGATTCCACATACGAGTTGCAATATAACCAATCACATGATCTCCCCAGAACATAGCCTGATGGAAACAGGTAAGGGGTAATCACTCCGAAAGAGGGAGGTTAGGAGTTCGAATCGCATTTGTAGGGAATTCCGTTACTTTGACTCCATAATGATGTATCCGTGTATATATATAGCATGTACTTTGTCTGAATCTATCAGATACCTGATTTATATTCTTATAATTCATGTGAGAGCAAGAGTGACAAGGACCCTTACTGATTGAGGTTCAACTTGATCACATGCTTTATGTATCTAGGCATGGGTCTCTGTATAATTTTCAGGTTGGGTTCTATTAATTAGTAATGCTTTCGGCTCCAAAGATCGTGACCTACCTACCAATGAAATAGAGTAGCCCACTTCCTCCTAAAAGTGTTCAACTCACAAATATACATATTCATACGTCTGTACGTGTGTATGCGTGTGTGTATATGTATATATGCACATATGTGTATTGATACAGAAACATATACACACAAACAGAGGTATACGTATAGAGCAATTTTATGCAAATTCAATATGCATGTATAGTACCTTGGTCGGGAGCAAAACAGAAAGAACACATGGGCAAGAATGGACCCTAGGACCTTGCAAGGCACATTGCAATGCACTCTTCAGTTGAAGCTGTCCTTCTAAATCTTGTCTGAGTCTTTCCACCTCATCTTCAAGCCCTTTGATTTTTTGCAATTTAGTTTCCTCACTTGGCTGCATCAAAAGATCCTCAAATTTCATAATTCTGACCACCAAAAAACCCCAGGAATTAACGTTTTCAGCAAGGTTGTAGAATGAATGTTGTAAGAACTTGGTCTTGTGAGAGGATAAATATATGGTTGGATTGGTTTGAAATGGGAAGATTGGCTTTCTGTAATGAACGTGAGTTTTCCACCTACAGATATAAATTGGGGAAAAGGAGGGGAAAGACGTGAAGCCCATGAACAGTTTAATTATATATCAATCTGTGAGCGGCTGAGAGAGTATGAATATGAAATTTTCTCTCAATTTTTGAAATCAGGGCGAGCAACTCGTAAGGTTGTTACTTTGTGGCTTTGAGGTCACGGGTTCGAGCCGCGAAAACATCCTCTTAGACAAAGTATAGGATAAGGCTGAGTACATCAGATCGGAAGCGATCTGGCCCCATAGGTTCGCGCCTTCCTGTTGGACAAATTATAAGATAAGGTTGCTTGCATCAGATCATGAGCAATCCGGTCCATCTTCAAACCCTGCGCAAACGCGCAAGTCTAATACACTGGAAACAACCTATCGATTTTTGAAATGGTACATTAATATTTGGAGCAAAAAGAATGTGTTGCAGTCAATTAATCCAACAACAGAAAATTGGAAAGTTATCTATCCTATAGCGGCATTTATGACTTAAGGGTTATTATGTGCAGATGAGATCCTATGAGGCTAAAAGTGAGGCTAAAAGTGAGGCATCTAATCACGCGTCGCTACGTGTACAAAAGCAAGAGGGTGTTGCAATTTTTTTATTTAAAAAACTGATTTTGTACACGTGGTGACGCGTAATTGGAGGCCTCACTTTTAGCCTCACTTTTAGCCTCCTAGATCTCATCCGTATTATGTGATAGCATGAGAAATCTTAATGCTCTTGGAATACATATAGTTAGTTTTCTAAACAATCAAATATGTAAAATATATGTAGATCCCTTGTAACCACGAATTATAGAACATCACACTAATCGTGATTTTAAAATTACGACACATATCTTTTTCGTAAAAGAATTTAATGGTTGATGCAAGTTGTTAAAAAAAATGTGTATTTTAGTGTGTGACAGAGAATAAGATGTGAAGTAGGTCAGGAAATCTTTCCCCACTAATTGCTTTTAGTGATAGCATTGGACCGACTGTTATAATTTTATGATCGTTAAAGATAGGAGGATGATCGACCAAATAAAATAGCAAAATAGTAACGCTTTTTGGATAAATTGTTGAATTATTAGTTGTGTATGGTTCAAGAACGACTACTAACTGAAATAATTTCCTCTAATTGTAGTAGTTGCATATTGGCGTTAAATATGAGATACAATCTTAAATCATAGATAGCAATCAATGTGGGAGGAGGGGGGGTGGGGTCGATGTTGATTTTATCTCATTTTGTCCTGTTTGTTCATACATTAATTATCACAAATGTGAAAGAAGAAGAAAAAAAACTTTTTTGTATATAAATAGGAAGTGATATGGATAAATATCCATGTGACCAACTTAGATATGAACATGTTTTTTTTTACATGGAAAGGTAATTTATAAGATATGAACATTCTTATATCCATATAATCGACTATAAATACCACTATTTAAGATTTATGCTATCCCTCAAAAACAAAATAAATAAATAAAGCGCAAGAAAAATGATTGATATATATAAACGATTTCAAGTAGTGAAAAAATGTTTTGAGTATGGTTATTGATGAATAAACCATATAGTTTTTAGTTGATAGAAGGGAAAATCTTTCATGAGCTTAACTTTTGAATGTGACGCCGCTAATGTTGCAAAATCAAATAAAGTAATAAGTCAAACACTACTGTTATGTTTTATATTTGTGGTGATATATATCGACAAGCTGTTCCTATCGTCTTTGAAATAATTTTGTGAATATGTCAGGTAAAAAAAAAATTCTCATAAAACGAGTCTGAAAAAAGACCGGATCATTTTTCGATCTGATGTACGCAGCTTTATCTTACTTACCTTGCACTTTGCGCAAGAAACTGTTTTCGCAGCTCCGACCTGTGATCTCAAGACCACAAAACAACCACCTTACCAATTGCTCTATAACCCGCCTCAAATAAGTATTGGTATAAGCCTTGGTATAAAATCTCCTAACAGAAACATAAAATCAAGATCCAACCTCAACATTTATCACATACCAAAAAGATGTTCAATTCTGGCATTGACCCATAAACAACTGTACAATGTTAACAGTTTGATTGTACCATATGCTCCCTGGTCTCTCTTTCTGGTTTCCTTTTTCTTTCATCATCTTCCAAAATGCTCTAGTGACAACTTGGTTTAATGATGAAACAAAGATTTTACAGCCCTTCTTCCAACAAGTCATGAAACAATTGGGGAAGCAGATCCTGCCCTTGTATGTGATGCAGCTCTCGTGTCGCGCGCTTTGCTTCTCATTGGACTCTTTTCATGAACTTCATGTTTGAAACTAGTGGTTTCAAAGTCCTGAAGCTCCTCTAATAATTTCACAACTTCATGGATTTTTGGTCTGTACTTTGGTTCTACCTGAAGACATCTCATGGTGATCGTCGCTGCCTTGAACGCCCCGGCTACCGAGTACTGGCCTTCCATTCGGGCATCCATAATGTGGAGGATTCTTCGCTTGCTGGTCAAGTAAGGCTTAGCCCATTCTATGAGATTTTGTTCCCTAGGAGGCCGGTTTTTGTCCAGGACTCGCCGGCCTGTCAGCATTTCTAGAAGGACAACCCCAAAACTGTACATGTCGCTTTTGGCAGTCAGATGGCCTTCAGAACACAACAACAAATGATTAGCATATAAAGAATCAAGAACAACAAAAATGGCATTTTGACAATCATAATTGCAATGTGATCCCCAAATTCATGTCAGCTTGTTAAAAGGAAACATCAAGCGCGCTGCATACACCACCACCACCACCACCAACAACAACAACAACAACAAAATTACCAATTGCCTTAGATGCTCCCGTCTATGGCGGGGTATGTGAGGTCGGATGTACGCAACTGTACCTATGTATTAGAAACACACATAGGTTGTTTACCGATGATCCATAATGAAAATTGCGCCAAGCTGTGTCGATCAGATGCTACTTCACAATATAAGAAGCGCAGCCAATGTAGTGAGTCATTTTGCTTTATTCCATCATATTTCAAAGTCAAGGAAGAATGTGTTCTTGACTCCATTAGAAATGGAACCATCAAACGTGCTGCATACACCATCCTTAACTAAGAAAGAAAGGACCTCTCAATCTTATAGCAGCTGAACTTAGCATGGACAATGGATACAAACTACTACTTGATGTTACATAGATCATGTTAGCCACCCTTACATCAATCTTCATTTCTAAAAGAAATAAAATAAACTAATCTAAGAAAGAAGATACAACAACATCAAAATTCCCATTTCCCACACAATGCCAATTATGGTAAGTGAATTTACACACCTGTGGCCATGTACTCTGGGGCAGCATAACCATGAGTTCCCATAACTCTGGTAGATACATGGCTTTTACCATCCAATGGCCCATCTTTTGCCAATCCAAAATCAGAGAGTTTGGCATTGTAGTTCTGCGATACAAAAGCGCATTTCAGTAGTCAAAACACACCATTAAGGACATTGTTTAAAAAATTCAAAAGCATTAACAGTTGACTAAGTAAATACAGAGTCTAGCAAAATGTTGGAGGACTTGAAATCGCGATAGATAACTTTAGCTTCACAATGAAGATACATGAGGCCCTTGGCTGCACCAAGAGCAACCTTCATCCGAAGTTTCCATGAGAGCGGCTGGAAGTATGTACTTCCTGTTTACAGCATATGCAATGTTAGCGCGGAAATAGAGGCCCCTTGAGGTAGATTAGGCAAAGAAACAAGAACTTACTCCTAAACAAATGATTTTCCAAACTCCCTTTAGGCATGAACTCATACACTAGCATTCTATGTTCATCTTCTAAGCAATACCCAATCAGTTTCACAAGATTAGGATGATGCAGCTGCCCAAGATACGTGATTTCCGTCTGCAGTTCAAAAGAGGAACTAAGTACCACCATCAAACTTCTTGGAATACAATGTACAGACTATTGAAACACGAAAATAAACCACAAAGCTAGTTCAGGACAGGATCTTTACAACGCGGTATTGGAAAAGTGTTTGATAAAAAGTAGTACTCACAAGCCATTCCTTGTGACCTTGTAGGCCTTCTTGATTCAATCTTTTTACAGCGATCACTATCCCTGTTCCTGGTCTGGCAGCTCTCAATGTCTGCTCATCAATCCACCCCTTGAAAACACAACCAAAACCACCTTCCCCCAACACACTATCCGGGCGGAAATTCCTAGTCGCTACTTTTAGCTCATTGAATCCAAAAGTCTTCAGATTTGATGATTCTAAAATTTCAGTCTCGCTACGTGGGTTCAGAGACACTGAGGCGAACGAATTCCTGCTACCATCAGTTGCATATCTCGGAGTCGTTACTGTAAAGAGATCAACTCCAATAAGTATTGCTTATAAGCACCATCAAGATTACTTTTTGACAAAAACAATCCCATCATAAATATCATGAAAGGACCAAATTTGGATTTTCACTCATACTAATCAACTACAGGAAAGTAATTAGAAGAAAGTGGACCATGCAGCCAAATAGAACGTAAAATTATTTTGTTACCATCTGAGTGTGTTTACAGATGAATTCTTGAGGGTACTTAATCTGTATGGCAACATTGTTGAGTTGACTGATACTCTAAGACATATCTGCTTTAGAATTTATCTATACCACTTTAACTATTTTAGCTAACTAAAGGAAGTTGAGCAGCCTACTTTCATCTTCTCATCCTTTCAAAGCTCCTGATCAAGATTCCTGTTTAATTTTGATAGATGTTTATTTAACTATATATCACTTACCATGGTCACCCAATTTGGATTTAATCACTTCCCAGAAACAAAAAGAATCAATTAAAAATCCAAATCAAACCTAAATTCATATGTGAGAGACTATACAGTGCTTCAAGAAAAGTAACCCTCTTTCTCTTAATCCCTTTTTCGAGGGGGAAAAAAGGCAACCAAAAGTCCTGTATTTGCATGGAAGAATATCCTAATCAAAAGCAAAGAAAAATCAAAAGCAAACAAACGGCAAAAAGACCAAGAATCACTAAAATCAACAAATTAAACAGTATAACATCCATACCAGTATAAGGACTCTCAGCCTTTATACGAACACTCAAACAAGAACCCATTAGGCGGAAGAAAATCCAATCTTTCCAATCCTTTAGGCTCTAAGGAAGATAAAGGAGCTGACTTTATTCAAACCCCACTTCAAAATATCCGAAGCTCAAACATCAGTATGAACAAAAGGGTGGGTGTGAACAAGAAGAGTAGTAATCTGATGAGCTGAGCTCATCCCTAAAAGTCTACTCGATATGTGCAAGATTGATAGTGATATTTAAGAAAAGGAATTGGTTGGCTTCACGAGAGAAGGCAAAATCCCCAGGCCAGAAAAAGATGGACTTTTCTTCTTTCGAGCTTTGAAATTTGCCTCTGCAACTTGGGCACATAGGTACATGGATGCAAGACACGAGTGCACTAATGCATCAAACTTCTAGTGCCTACTGCCTAGATAGGGATAGGATCCCCTCACCGCTCCCCTCTCACCGCAAACGTGACCGCGCGACACGTGGCAAAAAGGGGAGGTGGTGAGGCTGGATGACGGTAACCCTCATCCAGCCTCACCACCCCCTACTGCTGCCACGTGTCGCGTTCTGGGCCGCGCGGTGACTCACCGCGCGGTGAGGAGATCTCATCCCCTAGATAAGACAAATAAGGGGGAAAAACGGGATAATTACCTTTTGCCCCCTTCATGTTTGGCATAATCGCCAATACCCTCCTCAATGTTTAAAAATACACCTTTAACCCCCTGATGTTTGAAAAAATATACCCTTAAATCCTTAATTTAATTTAAAAATGTTATTTGAATATATATAATATGAATTGCCCCTTTTGCCCTTGACTTCATCTTCTTCCTACGTTTTTTCTTCCTCCCCTGCAACAATTGCATACACATACTGGAAACAGGTCATGACCAGTAAGCAATGCTTGCCACAGGTTTGTATATTTCTCCCTGGTTAGAATTTTAAAAAATGAAGAGAAATGGCGCGTAATCCACAGGTATCCAACTTTTCATACACAGGCATTCTCCTGATACACCAGCATCCGTATTATCTTTGTTGAACAAGAAAGTGGATGCAGGATCCACAACTATACTAGTCAACTGAGGAGGAATTGTCCCTGTAAGCTTATTGTCCACAAGGTTCACCCGTAGTAAGCTTTTGCACTTTCCTAAATCTGGAGGTATTTGACCTGATAAGGAATCGTTTACTAGCATCAAGCACAGAAATGAGCTTAGATTTCCCAAGCTTGAAGGAATGGAGCCATTTAAGCTGTTGCAGGAAAGATCAATAGGCTGAATTCCCTGGAAATCCCCATATTCCCAAGGTATTTCTCCTCTGAATTGATTATAAGAACCAAGAATCTGTAATTACCTACAGTTACAGAATCAGTTCTACTGATTAATTTGGTGTATGCAATTGTTGCAGGGGAGGAAGAAGAAACGTAGGAAGAAGATGAAGTCAGGGGCAAAAGTGGCAATTCATATTATATATATTTAAATAACATTTTTAAATTAAATTAAGGATTTAAGGGTATATTTTTTCAAACATCAGGGGGTTAAAGGTGTATTTTTAAACATTGAGGAGGGTATTGGCGATTATGCCAAACATAAATGGGGCAAAAGGTAATTATCCCGGGGAAAAACATTTAGCTCACTTACGCTGCATATCTAAAGATTTTTTCCTTTATAATCTTGATAATATGGTCCTACATCGGACACTTTGAGATAAAATACATGAGTTATATAAGAATGAGTATCACTACCCATAGTTTTAAGTTTTGAGTGGACATGAGTCTCACCTCATGTAAGCCCAAGTTTTATCATGGTATCAAAACTATTTTAAAATGTGGACTCGCACCTTCTCTGGCCCATGATTTGCCATTTATTGTCTCCTCTTATTCAAGTCCAGAAGTTTATGCCTGGTTTGTGATTGAAATGTAGACTCGTACCTTCCCTAGCCCATGATTAGCCATTTATTGTCTCCCCTCATTCAAGTCCAGAAGTTCATGCCTGGTTTGTGATTGAAGGCGGTTCTAAGACGCATGTATATGTCAAACCATATTGTAATGTGAGGACGGGTGTTGAGAATATTGTCCCACATCAGACACTTTGAGATAAAATACATGGGTAGCCCATGATTGGCCATTTATTGTCTCCCATTATCCAAGTCCAGAAGTTCATGTCTGGTTTGTGGTTGACCCATGATCGGCCATTTATTGTCTCCCGTCACCCAAGTCCAGAAGTTCATGTCTGGTTTGTGATTGAGGACAGGTTCTCATACGCGTGTGTATGTCAAGTCATATTGCTATGTGAGGACGATTGACCATTGTTTGTCTCCCCTCATCCAAGTCCAGAAGTTCATGCATGGTTTGTGGTTGGTCCATGATTGACTATTTATTGTCTCCCCTCATCCAAGTTCGGAAGTTCATGCCTGGTTTGTGATTGAGAGCGGGTCCTAAGATGCGTGTGTATGTCAAGTCATATTGCTATGTGAGGACGGACGTTGAGAATATTGTCCCACATTGGACACTTTGAGATAAAATACATGGTTGCCCATGATTGGCCATTTATTGTCTTCCCTCATCCAGGTCCAGAAGTTCATGTCTGGTTTGTGATTGAGGACGGGTTCTAAGACGCATATGTATGTCAAGTCATATTGTTATGTGAGGACGGGTGTTGAGAATATTGTCCCACATTAGATACTTTGAGATGAAATACATGAGTTATATTAGGTTGAGGTTACTCATCATTGCCTTAAGGTTTTGAGTAGACATGGACCTCACCTCGTATAAGCCCATGTTTCAACACTCTATTTTAAGGTGCATATCTAAGTATTTGAATACTAATAAACTTTGTATTTTCATTAAAATTTATGACAATTTAACAAAATCAGATGTTCAACTAAAGGTCATAAACACATGACGTATTTTCATCTGCACTTCATATCCATATAGTTTCATATGTTGCAAATCATACACACATATTTGTTACTTGCTATAAATCGTATCTGTTTACAAGTGACGTCACAAAAAACAAAGACTTTGGTCAAGAAGTTATTAACGACAAAGACTTTAGTCTGTTAGCTTGAGAGTTGATTATGTTGAATGGTTAATAGTTGCGACATATTAGACATGTAGATATACATTGTGAATTCAGAACATAGATAGAGCACATGTAAAACATATAGATACGATATGTGAATTACACTTCTTTCTGCTTTTTTTTTTTTTTGATTATTGATGAAGCTGGATCTTCATCAAGGATCAGAGATGATCCGCTGGATCTTCACCAAAGATCAGAGATGATCCGAGATAAACGTCGTTAGATGTTCTTCACTTGTGTCTTTCAAACATTTCCTTGATGACCTGCACAGGGAAGCAAAGATCAGAGGTCCCGGGGGTATGACCCCGGGTAAAACCCTCTGATGCCCAAGTTTTGTCTATGGAGATTTTCGGTATTAGCTCTTGGGGGATAAGAATGTTTTTTCCACCCCTTTCTTTGTGCCTCCTGCATTGCTTTTGTTCCTTTCCTCCGTCCTTTGCCTCTGACGACAGATGGGACATTTACTTGTGCAGATGGGCTACTACATTGTAGGTTTGCTGATGGGATCGTTAGGCCTGCTGGCGGGACCACTAGGTCTTCTGATGGGACCATGGCGTGTGCATATTGAAAAGTCTGATGTGTATCCGCCCTTTACACTGTACATCGGCCGGGTGGCCCCATGCTTAATGAAACTGAGTTGTGCTTGACACCTAGCAAGGGTTTGCCGATGTGCAAAAATGGGTCCAGACGACGCTCTGTTAAAGTCTTGCTCTGATTTGGCTGAAGTGATTTGGAGTACATCCCTTCTAGGTAGAGGACGATGCTGGAGCTTGGGCCCGAGGTGAAACCTTTGAATGATTTGTTGCTTACTGTATTTGAGAAGAAGAGGATGTCTTGGTAAAGTAGTACCTTGCCGAGATGAAGTGCAGACTGCCGAGCAGTAGGAGTTGGGCGTGCCAAACTTAGATCTGCCGTTGACTGTTGGTTGACTAACGTGGGTAGCTTTTGGCTTATCAATTATGGTCATCAATCTTTATTGTAAGTATTTTTGGTTTTATTTTATTTTGAATAATTTATAACAAATTAAATAAAAAAGATTAAAAATTTCACTATTAATTATTTAAAACTTGTCCGACCAGTTCTATACAATTAATTTGTCAGTGGCTGCATAAAATAAAAATCAAATACAAAGAATTAATTCGAATTGACTTAATAGCATAGATTTTTAAAGTTCGTAGTAAAAAATCAGAGTTTGAATAAAGATATGTATAATTGTAAAAATCAAATCCAATAGACGAAGGCGAGGCTATTCGTCTGTTTTTTTGTGATAATAACATATATATATATATATATATATATATATATATATATTATAATGATCTGGAAAGTTATTTCTTGTCGATATTAACCTTAATAATTGATCCTCTCATGCGTTTAGCCTGGTGACACTTCCTATAGTGACGTGATTGACAATCATTAAATGTCTATATACACACTCACACACATATATAATATATGTGTGACTTATAATTTGAGTTGGGGGGCCAAAAGTAAAAAAAGTATAAAATGATAAAAGGATAATGATGGGATGACGAAGAAACCTTTTAACAATGAGAAGTTTCCGGGAACTGCAAGTTATGGAAGAGAAGACAACAATGAAGCTTTTAAATAAAATTCATTTACTATTTTCACAAATCATTGAGATGATTCAGAAACAACTTTGTCCGTCTGCTAACGTTTTGTTTTGAATTACTGAGTTGGTTGTTTTTACAATGGAGTTAGTGACACACTATTCCTTAACTTTAGAAGATAGAATAAAGTAAAATAACTCACTAAATTGAATGTGTTTCTTATATTGTGAAATATCAGTTGATCGACACAGCTTGACGCAATTTTAATTGTGTATGTGTTTCTAACATATGAATATGAAGAGTGATTGGGATGGTGGGAGGAGGGAAGTACGTGGATTGTGGGAGAAGAAGATGTAGAATATTTTTGATTTCACGTGGCAATTGTTTGCAACACGTGGCATTGGCAATTGCCATGTCACTCTTTCCGGTGAAATTTTGATTGAAATGAGATTTTCCACATCAGTCCAATAGTTTAAGAGGATTAAGGATGTGATTTCAAACCTTAAAGAGACAAAAGGTTAATTACGTATACTACAGGAACAAAAGGTGATTAACCCTAAAAAGAAAGAAGTTGGATGACAATGCATACAAGTACACTGATGAATGCATGTGCGTACATACGAGATAGGATCCCTTCACCGCAAGGGGGTGCGGTGACGCGTGACCGCGCGACACGTGGCAGCAAGGGAGGGTGGTGAGGCTAGATGCAGGTGATCCTCATCTAGCCTCAACATCCCTCCTTGCTGCCACGTGTCGCGTGGTCATAAAGGGAGTGAGGACATACATGCATGTATCAGTTTCTTTTGACTAACATACATGCATGTATCTGTTTCTTTTGACTATCCAGTATTGACTTTGTTTTTGTATTCAACAGCCTGGCAGCCACATAGGATTGATAAATGTAGTATGCTTTATACTATTTAAATACGGGCAATCACATATTAGTACATTTACTTTATACTAATTTATGTATGATAGGTTTGACCTTTTCTCTAGGTTTTACATTTGACTGACTCGGATTTAACGCGTCATTCCTGACACCTGCCCCAAGATAATGGGTTAGGATCTCCTCACCCCCACTTTCTTCATCCCTTTTGTGACCACACGGCACGTGGTAATAATGGAGGGTGGTGAGGCTAGATAAGGGTCACCTGCATCTAGCCTTACCACCCTCCACTACCATGTGTCACGCGGTCACGCATCACCGCATCTTCTTTACGATGAGGGGATCCTATCCCATAAATAATACAAAAGAAAGTGTCCACTTGTTGGCGTACTGTCTTTCAAGTACAATTTCTTGTTGGCAAAAAAGTTGAACCTCAACCCAAAGGGCCTCTACTGCCCCAACCTCAAGGAACTGCGTAGAGGATGTAAATCAGGAGACCACCGGCCTTCTAGATTGTGTGAGATTTTACACAGTTACCCACACAAGGTGCCCCCGCAAACCAGGCCTTTGGTCTGGCAGCAGAGGAACACTCACACTGTGCGCGTCCCTAGATTCGAACTCATGACCTCTTGTTGGCAATCTCCAACCCGAGTACCAACTAGACTATGCCATGGTGGCTTCAAGTACAATTCCTTTTTATGGGGCTGGGTTCTCTGGGTCAAAAGGAGAAATTCTTCGTACTGGGCTCTTAACGTCCAACTTTAAGGAATATTGTGGATGATGTAAATCAGGAGTCCAACAACTTCTTAGGTTGAATGAAGAGTTATGTAGTGATCCACACATAGTGTCCCTGCAAACCAGGCCTCGACCTAGCACAGTGAAACAACTACACTGCACGTTTCAGTGGAATCAAACTCTTGACCTCTTAGAGCAAATCTCAACCCGAGTACCAACCTATACCTTAGGGGCGGGTTGTGTTCTCTAAAATTACAATAAAATGCCATTGTGATTATAGCTTAAAAATTGAAAATAATATCATCATGATACAAATTACTTCTAGCTTATGTTTAAAGGCAAGTCCTACGGAAGTTGACATCGATTTGGAAGAAGAACAAGTCTGAATTACACTCAGACTTCATAATAGAATCTATATACAAATGGAGAAATGTCTTCCAAATGATTGCAGATTCGCAACGTATTTTACAATGTACTACAATTCTATTTTGCTACACTCGCATCTTAATAACAAAAAAATTTTAATTAGACATTCCTTAGTTAAGAAAACTTCAAACTAACTGGGATTGAACGTTCGTTACTCAAGCGAAAAATAACATCTCTTTCAAGATAATGCATATGTGGCAACTAGACTGTGTTCGTAGGGACCATATTATTTTTAGCTACTATTACATCATCTGATCATAATATATTAACGATGCTATGAATCAATACTATGAGATGCTAGCTTGATTCATTATGCTTGCAAATATCTGATTCGCTAAGTTTTGTTACGTTTGGATAAAATGATGTGTTCAAGCTTGAGTTGAAGGGATATTGTTGCCTATTTCCCGAGTATATCCCTTGTTCCCAAATATGTATAGAGACTATTAAATTTCATTGGGAACGACATAAAATTGAGGTCTAAATCAACTACCATAAGGTCTTCTTGGACCAGATGTACAACATAAATTATAATACAACTTGCTCCGGAGACATAGCTTACTTGATACCATGTTAAGACATTACAACCAAAAGATTGCAGATTCGAACCAAGACGTACATTTATGTGAAATATTGCTTATTGGGTCAGTAATAGCTTAAGCCATTAGATCCGGAATTGGATTGAAAGATTTCTTGCCCAGTTTACAGTAGACACCTTGTGTGGGTACCTGACCTCGTCACCGTTGAATTCCTAATTTACATCCTCCGCATATCTCCATAAGATGAATTCCTAATTTACATCCTCCGCATATCTCCATAAGATTGGAACAGCAGAGACCTCCAGGACGAGAGATTTGACCAATTTCAACTAAAATCATAATACAACTTACCCAAAAAAAAAAAGGTACCATTCCTGACTAGACTACTTGTAGAGAAAAACTTTTGACATTGCAACAATTGTGAAATACAAGTTTGGCAAGGTTAGGCACCATCACACCTAACCATAGATTCCATAATGGCTGTTGAACAAATCCGTGGCGATTAAAGTAAAGATCAAAAAACATGTTTAATGTATAGGATTGAAGGCAACATCCAAGAAAATGACAAGAAAGTTTGTCTTTATTCTTACATCAAAAGTTCTATTATCGCGATGTGCCCAAATTTACAACCAGGATGAGCTAATCCCAATTAAAAATTTGGAGAGAAGAAGCCAGAACTTTGCCCAATTGCTACATAGAAGAGCTCAAGTGCTTTTTTTCACCTCTGCGGACTTGATAATCTCGACAAACTCGGGCTTTACCAAGAAAAAAATGAGTAAGGACATATATAATTAGCTTTCCTTTTCAAACTTTCGGCTTCGTTCTTTATAATATGTGTGTGAATTTGAGGCGAGAAGAAAGTTAATTAAAAACCCTAATATTACCTTGAGAGATGCTCCGCCGACAAGAAATCCATCTATGTCAGGTTGACCAGCTAATTCCCTGCAGTTGGCGCCATTTACAGAACCTGCAATGCCACATGGTTTGAAAGAAATAAAGATCACAAATTATTCCTCTGTGAGGACTAGCAACAACAACATTACTCTATTGCCTTAGAGGCTCCGGCCTATAGCAGGTATGGGGGCCGGACGTAGACAACTATACCCATGCGTTAGAAACACATGGAGATTGTTTTCCGACAACCCATAATGATGCGTCAAGCTCTGTCGATCAACTGCTACTTCACAATATAAGAAGCGCAGATAATTTAGTGAATCATTTTGCTTTATTTTATCATATTCCAAAGTCAAGGAATGGTGTGTCTTTGACTCTATGAGTAGTATAATTATCCCAAATACAATGATCTCAATGTACTGTCCACTCGGAAGCCAGAGCAAAAGCGTTAAACAGACGCAATATTCAAGGCCAAGGTTGATAACTTATAAGTTGTAATCACTGTCTTAAGCTACTTTAATATAGCTCTTACAATACAATAGCGCAAAAGATTACCATGAACCTTATGGATACAGTTTCTCGTTCTATGCTAACTTATCAAGAACCCTCTTCAGATTTTCAATAATGTTGTTTCAGCTCCATGTATTCAAGCATTACGTGCAGGATTAGAACACAATCACAAAGCAGAAGATAAAAATACCAGATCATTGGCATACAAACATGCATAGTAGTCTTGCATTCTTTGTAAGGCAGGCCATATACCAAATATCAAACACAAAACGGTCTTGGATGTTTTAACTCAAGACAATTGCATTCTCCAATAGGAAATATCAATTATGAGGCCAATGTTATATTGTTCATAAGATAACCACCCATTGAAGAAATCTGCAGAGACATGATAATAGAAAAACATCTGAAAGGTTAAGCGGATAGACATTTACTTACCCCCATAGATAATCCTAGTAGAAGCAGCAACGTCAGAGCTCACACTTGAATGGAGCCATTTCCTCAGTTCAACATGGACCTATAAAGAATAAGGTAGGAACATTATGCTAAAACAAAAGGAAAATGCGTCAAAAAGAAAGACTGAAACACTGCCCTCCCATTACAAAGGTCAAATAAAACAGAGACAAAAAGTTAAATCAATGTCAAGATACTCATGAAGACACTAGATTTAATCTGTTCCCCCGTACAGCTGAGGACAGTCAAAAAGCCAACAAAGCGTATGAACCATCATTCTCCAATCCAGTTCACCACATTAGTGATGTTATATGCTGCAACATTGACCATAAACTGTTTACGCACCAAATGAAATAAAAATTTTCTTGGGTTCCACAGTAATGACAGAAACAGAGAACTGTAGGCTAGTAGCCTGCTAGGATACAAAATTGCAACCTTTATACATTATACACTCTTTAAGAGAATATCTTCTACTTCTCTCTTACAGCTTTAAATTCCAATCAGGATTATTCAGACTACGAATCAGACCATGTCTATAACATACTACTCTACTTAAACAATTCAAGGAAAAAAACATACTTCTGATGGCTTATGGCAGGGTGACGACTTGCTGGCCATAACTAAGTGAAATCTAATATTGAACAATGGAACAAGCAAAAGATCAACAACGGAATAACCAAGTTAGGTGACAAACTTTTTAGTTACTTACTTCCTGTGCTTGAGCAGGACTTGCTACTTTCCCAGTTCCAATAGCCCAAACAGGCTCATAGGCAATAACTATGTTACTCCAGTCAGACACCTTGTCTGCAGTATGACAAAATAAAAAGGAAAAACATAAGTCTCAACATATTAACGTCATAATAAATCCACGCAAGGAGACTGCGCATAACATAATCAGAAGAATGACAGTCCTCCATTTCTTTAAAAATCACAGCAGTTGATGCGCGTAAAGGTGGCTCAAGGTATCAGCACAATAGTTTGAAGATGCATAAAAGTACCAATAAGACGTCATACCACTATTAAAATCAAAACTTGAAAATTTCAGCTTGGTATACCATGATTGCAGCCATGGGAATCCGGCTAAGTTTAGTAATTAAACATTATTGGCACGAAACCTTTCAAAATGCCAATTTGTCGCACAAAGAGGACCAGTTTAGATATTCATTACATACATACATACATAGAGGTACACATATATATAGATATTTATGTGCTGTGTGAGTGTGTGCAGTTGTACATATATGCATATAATTACTCATATAATCTATAAGGAACTTTTATAGTTGGCTTCAGGGTTTACAGGTCTCGTGGTCATAGAAAAAAGAAAACGCATTTTTTCTGCAAAATGGGAATAAAATCATGATGCCTTCAGAAAATTACTAGGCTATTCAAGAGTGAAGGAACAGCATAAGAACGAAACTTGGAGATATGAGAAATATAGCATTTATAGAAGAAAAAATCTGATACACATACCAGCAATTGCCTTAGTTTGCGTTGCAACAACGTCCATTGTAGATCCTGATTCTCTTTGTTCAAGAGTCTCCCCAACACACGCAATTACCTTCAAACCTTGTGCTAGGGCATATGCAACTTTATCCCCAACAAACTACCAATTGTACCATCAATAAACTATGGAAAATTAGCCAGAGGAAGCATTTCTGGAACAATAACTACAACACAAAAACCAAGTGTTTTCTTTTCTTTAGCAACTGGTGCAACATTACCTCATTAGATTCACCTAATAGTGCTCTTCTCTCGGAGTGCCCAATAATGACCCAGGGGATGCCTAAATTGACAAGCATCTCAGCGCTGTGAAGGGACCTTTTGTATTAGTGTTGTGCTTTAGAAGTAATCATGAACCACAAATATTTTTGCATCCTCCTTCCAGACTAGCAAATTATTGTTTCAGTTCATTAACAAAAGAGCGCATTGACTTATACCAAAAACCAAAACTTACAAAAACATAAGACACAATTTCTTCCAATCACATACACTATAGAGACTAAAGAAAGTAACTAAGAAATAAATAAATGTCCTTGAATTCTTACGGATGAAAGGAAAAAAATGATGTTTGTAATATCTGAGGGCAACATATCTCCCATTCAAGTGATAAATACAGATAACAGAAGTCTCAATTAACTAACTGCCTCTAATTTCTCTCAAAAGAAGCATACAAACACAGGAAAGTGAAACCAAAAGAAACATACAAACACAGGAAAGTACAATTCAACAACATACCTTACTTCACCAGTGAAAGCACCCCCTTTCTTGACCCAGCAGTTCTGGGCTGCAACGTGGAAGTCAGATCTCAAGGAAGTCTGCACCAATGGCAAAAACACATATGGAGGACTCACAACAACCTCTGCAAGAAAAAAAAAGCGTATATGATACAAAAGACATTTTAAAAATCCTGCTATGACGTTCAGAATATTGAAGTATCATTCAAGATCAAATCAGAATTTGGCATGACTCCAAAAGATTGCATTACATGTCCCCGACGCAATGCAGCTTTTAAGGCTTCCAACCAGTTAAAAGTCCCAGACATCTTATGGCTTTGTTTGTGGAATATTACAAGTTTACCTTTCAAGTTTTTGTCTTACAGTTATCTTTTGTTATGCTCATATTTACAAAAGGTTAGTACTCCAAGTTTTATTATGATGCCAAAATGAAAATCCAGATTCTGTCATTATATCCATATGACATGCCACGTAGATTTTAAAACCATGGAATATCATGCCGCTAATGTAAAGACATAAGAATTAGCAACATGAATTATATGGTGGACACCAATGTACAGTAAAGAGGCCATCAAGAGCAAGGATATCCACTCTTAACAACTTATGTATTCCAATATGGCTACAAGAGTGATGATCATTCTTGGAACAAATACCAGCAAAATAAACTAAAATCATAAGATGAACTGAACATGGAAAAACTCACCAACAACGTCCTGAGGAGGGACCTCGGCAGAATTTAGAGTTGAAACAATTTTTTTCACCTCTTCAGTAGTTCCATTCTGCAGAGAACATATAGAACAAATTAATTTTGCTTCACTCGCTAAATAAATTCACCATCCCCACTAATTCACTATTCGTGCTTGACTTCCTATTTTTCCCATCAACAAAACAAATATAATGTAATTAATCCACCAGAATCCTTCTGATTCTTAGCACACTTGCTACGCTTGGCACCACACTATAATTGTTGGAGAGTTTAAGGTTGGGCTTTGGCCCATCGTTGGAGATTAGAAGATTTGGGCTTTGGCCCGTAATGAATGTTGCAAAACTTGGTTGGGCAACGTACGTTGAGCTTAATGAGTTTCCGATAATAATAGTCGAAAACTAACGAATCCTTAATTATCTACGTGACGAGTAGTTAATGTTAGAATGTGGAATCACTCAATTATGATATTGTGTGAATGTGAAATTAATGCTCAAAGTAGATGGAAATGTTGTGGATGGGTGACGTGTCACCCGTATGGAGGAATGCCACGTTGGAAGGGTCCATGTGGCATAAAAAGCATCTGACGGACATCGATCGATCGATGTCACTTCGATCGATTCGATCGATCGATGTTATCGATCGGAGTGGATCAGGAAGCTTCATACGCTTGATAGATCGATCAAAGTCGATCAGAGGACATCGATCGATCACTTCGATCGATCGATGTCTCTTAGATCGATCAATTTGATCGACTGAAGTGTTCTGTCCGACATCGATCGATCACATCGATCGATCGATGTCACTTCGATCGATCGATGTCACTTCGATCGATCGATGTGATCGATCGAAGTCGGACAGCGGGCAGAATCATTTTGATTGTGCGGTTAGGTTTCAAACTTGAAACTAACACTATCCTCCGGTTTAAAATAAGATCAGTCTGTTGTGATCTAACGGTGGCAGGGAAGGCAGCTTTGATCTAACGGTCGAGATTTAAACTGTCTTAACCGCTTAACCGAATGTGGTTTCCATCTAACGCTCCAGGTTTAAACCTGCTAATCTATCTTCAATCTAAAGGCTGAGATTAAACCATCCTAATCTAGATAGGAGGTTTTAATCTAACGGTCTAAATCAAACTTCGGTTTTGATCCAACGGTCACGGTACCTTGTTCTCCAACCGACTCCCCTATATAAAGAGGGCTAAGGGTGCATTTCTTTCATAACACAACACACCTTGCTCTAAGCATTTCATAAGCATTCTGCATCCATAGCATTCAAAGCTTGCATTACGTCCAGGAGAAGTCAGGGCATTCGAAGGTTCGAAGTAGTTCAAGTTCAGCAGTGCCGCTCAACTGAACAGGTACCCGTTGTATCCTGGGAGACGATTGCTCATACCGGTTGGGCACAGTATACCGGAGCAATACGTCTTAAGGACAAAGTCCTCGACTCGCCCCGGGTTTGATTTATTTTATTTTGCTGTTTCATATGCACACGTTGTACGACTGCGTCTTGGTACAGGATTGATTGTCTCCAACAATCTTAAGACGTGTTTCAATTCAATTAATTTCTATACCGTTTTTGATTTACGCAAAAGCAGTTTCGTACTGATTTGCAGTCTACTTCTACTCCTTTCTTAAATCTGATTCTGTTCTGATCTATTCGTTTTGACCAACTGAACAGTAATCTGATGGAGAACGCAAGCTCAGGCTCGGTTCATGGTGCAGACATTCAGAGTTCTGCTCCAATGGCACCAATTGCTGGGTTGCCAAGACATACTCCTCCTGCACAGGGTCCTGCAGTGGCCCAAGTGGAGAAACCGGAGAAGTTCGGTGGAAGCTTCTTCAAGCGTTGGCAGCAGAAGATGCTGTTTTTCTTGACTGCCGTGGGGTTGGTGAACTTTCTGACTGAGGACCCGCCAGTGGTGGATCCGTTGGAGGACCAAACCCAGAATATGCAAAACCAACATTTTGTTGAAACATGGAATTTCAACAATTATGTTTGTTTGAACCATATTCTGAGTTGTTTGGACAACTCCTTGTATGGTTTATACTGCACGTATAAAACCGCAAAGTCTTTGTGGCAGGCTTTGGAAAAGAAATACCGTACGGAAGATGCCGGCACTAAGAAATTTATTGTCGGCAAATTCCTGGATTTCAAAATGTCAGATTCTCGCACTGTTGTTTATCAAGTTGAGGAACTTCAGACGTTGGTTGCCGAGATGGAAGAGGAGGGCATGTTGCTCAGTGAATCTTTCGTCGTGGCAGCAGTGATTGAGAAGCTACCTCTTTCGTGGAGGGAATTCAGAAGCTATCTCAAACACAAGAGAAAGGAGATGACATTGGAAGATCTAATTGTTCGACTCCGCATTGAGGAGGACAATCGTAGATCTGAAAGAGCGCCACAATCTAGCTCTGGTCAGGCTAAGGCCCATGTTGCAGAGGCCAAGAAAAAGAAAAACCAACTCGGGGTGAACAAGAAAGGCAAGCAGATCGCCAAGAAGTTCACCGGGAAATGCTACAACTGTGGCATTCAGGGGCATGTCAGCAATGAGTGCAGAAAGCCCAACAAGAAGCAATACAAGGCAAAGGCGAACATAGTCGATGCATTGGATGATCTGAATCTCTGTGCGGTGGTCTCAGAGTGCAATGCTGTGGGGAACGTACGCGAGTGGTGGCTTGATACTGGCGCCACAAGACATGTTTGCTCCAGCAGAGAGATGTTCACGGAGTACCAGCCCGGGAACAATGAACAGCTTTACATGGGAAACTCGGCCTCCTCGAAGATCGAAGGCGAGGGCAAAGTTGTTCTGAAGCTCACATCAGGGAAGCATCTGACTTTGCAGAATGTGCTGCACGTCCCTGATATCCGTAAGAATTTAGTATCTGGATCTCTTCTAGTCATGCATGGTTTTAGACTATTGTTAGAATCCAATAAAGTTATTCTTTCAAAAAATGGCATGTATTTGGGGAAGGGGTACTTGTCAAATAGGATGTTTAAATTGAATGTCATCACTATTGTACCCAAAAGAGATTTGCCCGCAGAGGCTAATAAAATTGCTTCCTCTTCTGCTTACATGCTTGAGTCTTCTTGTTTATGGCATTTTCGTTTGGGACATGTTAATTACAAGTCAATACAACGAATGAGTAATCTTGACTTATTGCCCAAACTGGACTTTAATAATAAAGGAAAATGTCAAATATGTGTTGAAGCGAAGATGGCAAAGGCGCCATTTCCTTCAATAGAAAGGAACACTGAACCTTTGGATTTAATTCATACCGATGTGTGTGATTTAAAGTTTGTGCAAACAAGAGGTGGTAAAAAGTATTTTGTAACTTTTATCGACGATTGCACACGATACTGTTATGTATATTTGCTAAGTAGCAAAGACGAGGCCCTTGATGCTTTCAAGGATTATAAAAATGAAGTTGAGAATCAACTTAGCAAACGAATTAAAACAATTCGAAGTGATAGAGGTGGCGAATATGATACACCGTTTAATGAATTCTGTTCAGAACATGGCATTATTCATCAAACGACTGCACCATATTCTCCTCAATCGAATGGTATTGCTGAACGCAAAAACCGTACTCTTAAAGAGATGATGAATGCTATGTTGATAAGTTCGGGCTTACCTCAGAACTTGTGGGGGGAAGCAATCCTCTCAGCCAACGTCATTTTAAACAGAATTCCATCTAAGAAGATGGATGTAACCCCATTCGAGCTTTGGAAAGGCTACAAGCCTAGTTACAAATACTTGAAAGTGTGGGGGTGTCTGGCAAAGGTTGCTGTACCTAAACCAAGACAAGTTAAAATTGGGCCTAAAACAATTGATTGCATATTCATTGGTTATGCAACGAACAGTAGTGCATATCGTTTCTTGGTGCACAAGTCGGATATTCCTGATATACATGAAAACGTTGTCATGGAGTCAAGGAATGCAGTGTTCTTTGAAGATGTCTTTCCAAGGAAAGACAAAATTCAAGAAGAAACAAGGTTTGGTAAGCGATTGCGTGAGGCGACTCCTCAAGGAGATGAGGAGCTTCGTCAAAGCAAGCGTGTCAGAATGCCAACTTCGTTTGGACCAGATTTTCTAACCTATATGGTAGAAAATGAGCCAAGGAACTTTTCCGAGGCTATGTCAACTCCAGAAGCTCCATTCTGGAAAGAGGCAGTTGACAGTGAGATAGACTCAATTCTTCAAAACCACACTTGGGAGTTGGTTGACCTTCCACCTGGAAGTAAACCACTTGGTTGTAAGTGGGTTTTCAAGAAGAAACTGAAAGAAGATGGGTCTATTGAAAAGTATAAAGCCAGGTTGGTAGCTAAAGGCTATCGACAAAAGGAAGGCTTTGACTTTTTTGACACCTACTCACCAGTGACTAGGATCACTTCTATAAGGATGCTAGTTGCAATTGGTGCAGTCTATAACTTGGAAATCCATCAGATGGATGTAAAGACTGCGTTTCTGAATGGTGAGTTGGATGAAGAAATCTATATGGAACAACCCGAAGGGTTTGTGGTTCCAGGACAAGAGTCTAAGGTTTGTAGACTCGTTAAGTCCTTGTACGGACTTAAACAAGCGCCTAAGCAGTGGCACTTGAAGTTTGATCAAGCTATGTTAGCTAATGGTTTCAAGATCAATGAGTGTGACAAATGTGTCTACATTAAGAGCACACAGAATGCTTATGTGATAATGTGTCTCTATGTAGATGACATGCTAATCATGGGAAGTACTCGGGACATAATCTTAAACACAAAGAAGATGTTGACGAGAAACTTCGATATGAAGGATATGGGAGTTGCTAATGTTATTCTAGGAATTAAGATTTCTAGGGTGACTGAGGGACTCATACTGTCACAAACTCACTATATTGAATCAGTTCTGAAACGGTTCAATATGGATGATGTGAAACCAGTAAAGATCCCGCTTGACTTACGTGTACACTTAAGGAAAAATCGAGGCGAACCTGTAGCTCAGCTAAAATACTCTCAAGTGATCGGGAGTCTGATGTATATAACGAATTGTACAAGACCAGACTTAGCTTGTTCAGTAAACAAGTTGAGCAGGTTTACCAGTAATCCAAGTGATGATCATTGGAAAGCTCTTAACAGAGTGATGAGGTATCTAAAATACACAATGTATCATGGATTACATTACACGAGATATCCAGCGGTGTTGGAAGGATACTGCGATGCAAATTGGATATCAGACAGTAAGGACTCAAAGTCCACCAGTGGATACTTGTTCATGGTTGGTGGTGCTGCTGTGTCGTGGAAATCCACGAAACAAACCTGTATAGCTCGGTCCACTATGGAAGCTGAGTTCATAGCGTTGGACAAAGCTGGGGAAGAGGCTGAGTGGCTTCGGAATTTTCTAGAAGATATTCCGTGTTGGCCTAAGCCAATCGCTCCTATTAGCATACACTGTGATAGTCAGTCAGCTATAGGACGTGCTCAAAGCAGCATCTATAATGGTAAGTCACAACACATACGTCGAAGACATAACACCATTAAACAGTTGATCTCTAATGGCGTGATTTCGATTGATTATGTGAAATCAATGGAGAATCTTGCGGATCCGCTTACAAAAGGCTTGCCCAGAGATCAGATGTCAAGATTGACAAACGAAATGGGACTGAAGCCCATAATGCATGAATCTTTGTAATGGTAACCCAACCTTGTTGACTGGAGATCCCAGAATCTTGGTTCAATGGGACAACTAAGTTATGAAGATTCAGTTAGCACTTACTCATTCCATCTGACAAAAGTGCTATCTGCAGAGATTTCAGGGTAAGCTAAGACTTTTAATGATGTCCTATATCTAGATGCGTCAAGTGGAGTATGGCAGAATACTCTTGATAGGAATCACCTATGTAAGTGTGAAATGGGGCCGCTTCTATGAGAAAGTCTAGGAGGCAAGATTTCTCTAAAACACTTTCTGAAACCAGGTTGTTCATGGCCAAAACGAACACAACCATGAGAACCAAAAGGATGTTAAAGGAAATATTGTGTGAGTACCGTTGTCTTGGTTCACAACAAAGGCTGACTAGTTCAAGACATCAAGTCACTATTTAGCCGAGTGGATCCGATGGTACATCACTAAGAAAGGTTCAAAGCCAGAAGCTACCTCTTCTGATGCAATATTTTCTTATCTGACTTCTCCTCAGAGTCTGCATATGCATTTGCATTAATTTCCATTCATGTGGGGGATTGTTGGAGAGTTTAAGGTTGGGCTTTGGCCCATCGTTGGAGATTAGAAGATTTGGGCTTTGGCCCGTAATGAATGTTGCAAAACTTGGTTGCGCAACGTACGTTGAGCTTAATGAGTTTCCGATAATAATAGTCGAAAACTAACGAATCCTTAATTATCTACGTGACGAGTAGTTAATGTTAGGATGTGGAATCACTCAATTATGATATTGTGTGAATGTGAAATTAATGCTCAAAGTAGATGGAAATGTTGTGGATGGGTGACGTGTCACCCGTATGGAGGAATGCCACGTTGGAAGGGTCCATGTGGCATAAAAAGCATCTGACGGACATCGATCGATGACATCGATCGATCGATATCACTTCGATCGATCGATGTTATCGATCGGAGTGGATCAGGAAGCTTTATACGCTTGATAGATCGATCAAAGTCGATCAGAGGACATCGATCGATCACTTCGATCGATCGATGCCTCTTAGATCGATCAATTTGATCGACTGAAGTGTTATGTCCGACATCGATCGATCACATCGATCGATCGATGTCACTTCGATCGATCGATGTGATCGATCGAAGTCGGACAGCGGGCAGAATCATTTTGATTGTGCGGTTAGGTTTCAAACTTGAAACTAACACTATCCTCCGGTTTAAAATAAGATCAGTCTGTTGTGATCTAACGGTGGCAGGGAAGACAGCTTTGATCTAACGGTCGAGATTTGAACTGTCTTAACCGCTTAACCGAATGTGGTTTCCATCTAACGCTCTAGGTTTAAACCTGCTAATCTATCTTCGATCTAAAGGCTGAGATTAAACCATCCTAATCTAGATAGGAGGTTTTAATCTAACGGTCTAAATCAAACTTCGGTTTTGATCCAACGGTCACGGTACCTTGTTCTCCAACCGACTCCCCTATATAAAGAGGGCTAAGGGTGCATTTCTTTCATAACACAACACATCTTGCTCTAAGCATTTCATAAGCATTCTGCATTCATAGCATTCAAAGTTTGCATTACGTCCGGGAGAAGTCAGGGCATTCGAAGGTTCGAAGTAGTTCAAGTTCAGCAGTGCCGCTCAACTGAACAGGTACTCGTTGTATCCTGGGAGACGATTGCTCATACCGGTTGGGCACAGTATACCGGAGCAATACGTCTTAAGGACAGAGTCCTCGACTCGCCCCGGATTTGATTTATTTTATTTTGCTGTTTCATATGCACATGTTGTACGACTGCGTCTTGGTACAGGATTGATTGTCTCCAACAATAATTACGGTTAAGATCAAAATATAGTTCCTCATAAAGTTTCATCTAAACTTCTCATCTCTCATATTACAGTTCCATTTTAACTAAACCTTTTATCTGTCAGACTTTTCTGAAATAAATAATTTTTGCACAAATAATAACATCATTACGTATATTACCTTTATCAATCAGCGTATTTCAAAGATTAAAATTAGTATAATGTTGAATATTGTAATCATCTGATATGAATCAGGACTATAATCGTGCTCGAAATGGTAGCTGCGAGCGTTAATAGGAAATCAATTTTCCAGATCGCAATGTATATAGTCTACAGATGCTCGTTCGCTTCTAATGAGTGGCAATTCCTCTAGGATTTAAAAAGCGACACTTCAAATCAAGAGCAAAATCGCTAGATCTGTCAATTTAATGAATCAGTTGACTAGAGATTGAGAAGGACGTACGCATTTCCAGTTGCCGCCAACGAAAAACTTTCTGGCCATGTTGAATTACCAACCGATGATGCTTTGGTTTTGACGCAGCAGCAAGAATTACAGAGAGAGATGTGAGTCTGACGGAACGAGCTTTGTTCGATGAAATTGAGGGATAAATGTCTAGAATTTTCTTTTCCTCCTATTCTGTCTAGTTTTGGAAATTTACTTATTTATGCGGACATGAGTGGATTGCGTGATGGTAGTTGAAATTTATTTCTCACCCCTTGCTCTTCACGGGCGCAGTTTCGGAATAAAATTGTTATTTTTTTAAGAAAGGATTGCATTTCATTAATATATAATGTCAAACTCTACATTAAATAGAAAAAATTCAGCCACTATGTAATCGTACAAAAGTCTAAGGAGCTATTATAACTACTTGTGAGTGCCATTTCATGTTGTTTTGTCCTCCAAAGCACATAAGTACAAACTTGCCGATGGGCGGGGTAATTAGCAATGTGATGATGCCGGAATTGGTTCCGCCAATACCGTATGGTATGAACAGCTTTCTGAAATATATATCGCCACTCTATAACTTAAGTCGGATGATGTCGTACATCTCGCAAATTAAATAAGAGCTTGTATTATTATTGAGATATGCTAAATATGTTAGGCATGTGTCGTTGTTAGAACTAAAGTAAATAAATCGCTTGTTGGTTAAAAAGAACTAGTACAGTGTACAGAAACAGGTTAACAGTTTATGAAAAAGAAATAGGTGATTATGAAAAAAAAGTGAATCACAAATGCATATCCTGATTTTATAAAGATATATATATATATATATTTGTTTTTACAACATTAGTTCAATATTATGATTACCACACTATATGCGGGAGCCTCTAAGACAATAGAGTAATGTTGTTGTTGTGAGTTTAATCTTATGATTGAAAATATTATTCATTTTTAAACAAACTTGTAAGTTGTAACATATATTCTTTGTATATGTTTTGTCATTTAATCAAACTCAATAGTAATTATGTGTAACTCAACTTCCTAGGCTAAAGTCTAATAAAAATTACACATGATGATGTCGAATAGTTAACTGTTAACTGTAGCAAGTTAGTTGAGAAAATATTATCCTCACAATAGTCGACTAAAATTTCTCTACAAAACATTTGGTAGAATACAGTACAAAGAGAAATAAAAAAATATATAGAGACACGTTCTCAATGATAGTTTAATTTGTATCAAAATCAATCATCATTGTTCCAGCGGGTACCCTTATAATAAATATAATATAATATACAGCTATGATTCATCGTGCTTTGTCCACGAATCACATTCATAAGCTTTTCTTTTAATTTATTAATTTATAATCCATTAGGTGAGAACGAGACTTGGAGCAACTAGTAAGATTGATGCTGGTTCGAGCCGCAGAAACAGTCTCTTGCACAAGTGTATGCTAAGGCTGCATATATCAGATTGCAAAACAATCCGGCCCTTTCCCAGACCTTGCGCAAACACGGGAGTCTAGTGCATCGGGAACGCCGTTTTATAATCCACCAGATGCTTCATTCCTGTTGGTTTACTCGTTGAGGTGCTAAGCGAACCAAACGGTTTGCAAACTGTTCGAGTTCAATTCGTATTTGATTCGTGTTCGTTCGTTAATTTTATTAAACGAGTCTAATTCGAACACTTGTTTGGATTCGTTTACTAAAACGAGTCAAACTGTTCGTAAACTGTTTAGCCCATTTAAATAGTTATAGTGTTATCAAGCCAAACTCGAACCAATTTTGAAGCTCGTTACACTAAACGAATCGAGCCAAATAATTCATTTAGCTAGTTTCGGTTCGAGTCAGTTCGTTAACGCCCCTATTTACTAACAATATATTGTTGGACCGTGCACCTGCAATAAACACCACTAGAGGGGGGTGAATAGTGGTTAGTGGAAATCACACTACAACCCTTTGTTAAAATCCCCTTTGAAAACAGAATCTGAGACCACCTCAGATTCAGAACCCGTTTTTAAAAAATTCACAAATAATTGTACACAACTCCAAAAATTATGAAACTTTCCAGAATTGAACTTCAATGAGTTAACAAGACTCTGTCCAAAAATCAGACAAAAATAAGATTGTTTGTCCCTTTAAACAAATAAAAAGATTCAGATGGACAATCTGGACAGAATTGGACAGAATGTTGCTGATTTTGCAAAACATGTTTCTCTTTGAATACTCAACCAAAAAGGTTGATCTTTATATCAAAACACTCCTTAGGATGTTTAGATGAAGTTTCCAAAAGGCCCTGACCTTAAACAATTCTTGAAATATACAGAATTTAAGTTTTCTCAAAACTGGTCAGATTGCAGTCAGATTGGAGCAGTTATCTTGCAAAGACTGAAAGACTAACTTTCCGTTGCTCAAATTAAGTGATTCTTGTTGCAAATGAAAGCTAACAGTCTGAAGTATAACTCCACCAAAAATCACGAATTTTGAAAATGTTTAGCTATTTTTTCAAATTATGAGAAGTTGTATGAAAACTGCAGTCAAAACGGGCAGAAAACAGAAATAAAGATACAAGAGAAGAACACCGAGGATTTCTCCTGGTTCGGTCAATGTGACCTACTCCAGTCCCAAGGAACACCTTTCCTTGGATTTTACTATAAAATGAACACCTTACAACGAGAGCCAAGCTTGATCCTTGGGTTATACACCAACCCTATTCAAGACTTGAATAATCACCTTCTAAGCAACACTTAGTTGCAACTCCTCTAACACCGATTGATGTAGCCTTATAAAAATGGCTAATCAATCTTACAAATGAAGCTCAAGAGGCTTGTAGCTCACCACAATACAACAAGAACACCTTTGCTACAATGAACAAAACAATAACAACAAGAAGATGAAGATGAAAGCTAGACAATTCAACAAATGCTTGTGAGCTTCAAGTATGTTTCATCTTCTTCACCATTGCCTCTATTTATAGTGTGATTTGAGCCTTGAAGATAAGAATGCACATGTGTCACCATCTTCATCATCAATTCCAAATGTCTTCTCATCATTGGTTGCCCTTGTACATTTGGCAAAATAAAACACAATGATTGGTCCACCTAGGCTAAATGATGTTGGCCGAAATTTTCAACTAAAAGTAACTTGGAATTGTCTTGAATTATCCTTAGCAAGAATAGATAATATGGAGAAGATAATGCCTCAACTTCTTGGCATAAACATAGGAATGTGAGCTTTTACTTTTTCAAATCAAAAATTCAGCTTCAAAGTGAGATAGTAACCGTTGGCTACTTTTGTCTTTTTCCAAAAATAATTTTGTTTTTCCTTAATAAAATGAGAAAGGATAATACACCAAATTATCCCCAACTTTAAGCACAATAATAGGACATGTGAGAGCTCCATTTGACTTTCAAAAATCTGCTGAAAACTCACCAAGAGAAGCCATAACCGTTGGGTATATTTTTGAAATTTCCAAGTTGGCAATTTTGCCAACTAGCTCCTTTTTGGTTTGTCCACTTGTCACCAACTCATAAAATGAATACCACATCATGTCCACCTGATTAAACACATTTTTGGACATACCAATATGTGTAGCAACTCAATTTTTAAAGAAGAAATAAATAGATAACAATTGACAAGATTATGTCAACGTGTAAACACCGAAATACCCCAATATTTCTTCTTATATGTCAAGAACATTTCCACACCTTTGACACCTTTAATATCTCTGAATAATGATGATAAATGTTCTCTTATAACATATATTAGAGGGTCTTCAAGACAAAATAGAATGTGACATCTCAAATCGTCACATATCCAGCTACAGTCAATAATATCATCGGTTGAGAGAATAAGATATAAGATCACCATATAATCTTCAAAATAATAATAACACAGCTCCAGAATGAAGATAATATTATGCTCAAGAGATAGTGAAAATACCAAAAATACCCTTGGGGGTATAATAACCAAAATACCCCTGATGTGATAAAACTTCAGAAATGCTCCCGATGGTGAGAAATAATCACAATTCCACCTTTGTCATGATAATCAAAATAATAATACAACCTTGAAATATTTTTCACCATATGATGTTCCTACAAAACTTAAAATGCCAATTTTGCCCTTTTTGGTAAGTTGTAGAAACTTCCAAGGCACGTTAGTCACAAGACAATAATAATCACCAAAGTCATATAAGATTCACATAATGAGCATGTATGAATCATATACAAATGAAAACAATCATTTTAACACATTTTAGAAAATTATTTCTAAAAATCCTAGACGTCGATCGCTCGAAGTGCCTCAGCTTCTGAGATCGATGTCTCACAGAACCACATCGATCGATCGACGTGAGAGGATGACGTACGTCGATCGATCCATGTGAGAGATCGACGTCTTACTGAAAGTTTGGTTCTTCTCAGTTCAACATGGATCGATCCACATGAGGGGTTGACGTACGTCGATCGATCCATGTGTCTCTGAATGAGAGATCCACGTCATTTTTTCTTTACTTTTTCAACCTTTAACCCCTTATAACACCATATGTGACATTTCTAAGTATTCACCACTTAAAATCATGACTTTGAAAATTATCCAAACACACACACACACACACACACACACACACACACACACACACATATATATATATATATATATATATATATATATATATATATATATATACACACACAAAATGTTTATAAACACTTATAAGCTAAACCAAATGGCCTCTAAATCGATCACTATCTTGTTTTGTAGGAATATATCTTAGATTAGTGTCTTGGCTTATTCGCCTACTTAATTGATTTATATTAAATGACAAGGTCAAAATATTACACTTGAATCTTGAACAAATATCATGGCGTGTTATCTATCTAATTGATTCCACCATTTTTTAAACTAAATAAAAGTCGTTTCCGATGCACTAGGCTCATGTATTTACATAGGATTTAAGAAGGGGTCGGATCGCTTTGCGATCTGATGTACGTAACTTTACCTTATACTTTATGCAAGAGCTTATTTACACAACTCGAACATATAACATAAATGTCACAACCGAGGAACAAGTGTTTAATTTTTGATGTTGTTTCCACTTGTTAAAAGGTGGTAAAATTAAGGGAAATTGTTTCATATTTAAATGGTATTTATGGCTTTAACGTGTGTTAGGTCAACAACATGATTGATATAAATGGATACCGACTTTTAATAAAGTCCACTTATCTAGAACGAGATTTGTTGTAAGTGACAACTTCTTTTTTGCTTTAAATTTGTCAAAAGTATATCTTTTTTAACTTTGGCCAAAGTATAGGTTTGGTATATATTTTATAGGGTACCAAACGCAAAACTAAATCACTTGTCTTAATCACATGAAGATCCTTCATAAATAAAAAAACAAATAGACTTTTCTACTTTTCTCTCAAGCATTAATCGGTAATCTCTTTCCTTTTTCCCCTCTCGCGTCTTCTGTTTTGGGAAATTATTTAAATAACCATCTTAGTTTAGAATTCGAATTATTGAACTTGATATATAAATAGATAAATAAACATAGATAAATTTTTTGGTTTCTATCTAAATAAAATATTTAAATCTAATAATAAAATATTTTAGCTTTTGACTACAATGGAAACAAAAGGTTTTTTTGTTGCCAATTTCAACCCCTTGATGTTTATTTAGATTCAACTTTATAATACATGTTACCCCCATTTTCGGCCTTTTGATCTCATATACTCCACTTTATTTTCCCATTCTTCTAGTTTACAATTCTAAATTAGAGTAACCATTGTTTTACCTAAATATTTTTTACCTAAAGCTTTAAAAATTGCAATTTTATTCAAGTATTGTTAGTTTGTTGTACTATATGTCTATTTATATAATTAGCATAGAAAATATAAATTTAAAACTTTTAAATATTTTACTTGACAACTGAAAAATATTTTTGCAAAAAGATGATTAACTCTTCTAAATTATTTCTAACTTATTTCTTAAAATGTTGTTTGGCTATTGACAGCTTTACAGATTATTAGCTTTAGTTGCACAAACACTCATTCCTAATCGAGAAGTCATAGTAGATGTTTTATCCGAATAACAACAAGATTACCTCATTGTCTTAGAGACTCCTGCCTATAACATAGTATGTGAGGGTCGGATGTATGCAATCATACTCATATGTTAAAAACATACAGAGCTTGTTTTCTGATGACACATAATAAAAATTGCGTGTCGGAAAAAAAAATATTTAGTATGTCGGAACTATTTCAACCAAATGCGCAGTGCCCTTTTTTTGGACAGAATCTACAAGTCTATAATATCCCGGAGATTTTTTTGTTTTTTAATGAGAACCTTGAGGTTATGATTTGAGAGAGGTGAAAATATTATATTACCCACAAAATGTTATATAAAGTTTCCTGAATGAGGTAACACAGTCGGGTCAAATATGCTCTTTTATGTTTGGAAGCGTTTGACACTCTTATTGTAATAATTATGGTTTTTAACTTTGCGCACTTTCTAATTAGATTTATGTATCAACCATTTTTTTGTTTTAAGTTGTTACATTTATTTTTGAAGATAGTTTTTTCTATTATTCTAGAATAAATTATGTCATTATGTACCTGTAGTTTATCATATTACTGCATGCAAACATGAAGGTGTTATTTCAATTTTTTTAGTCGTGAAAGGCACTTTACTTTATGTATGATATAACGGTTGTTAAATAATATTTTAACTACGTATATTAAATAAATTGTAATATAGTTTTTTCACCTGAAGTGAGATCAATATTTTTGTGTATCAACAAGTTTTATATGAACATATTAGTAGAATAAGAAATAGCAGAAATTTTATTTTGGTCATTGATCTCTAGTGACCCAATAAAATGATGACAAACAAGCTTTATATACATGCAAGCAAGGGGGTGATTGGCCAAAACAAGGGACATATAAATATTCTACACATTTCATTGGTCATTGACCAACTTATCATACTTAGTCATTGACCGTTGTAAAATTTGTGTAAGAAATAGAGCTTGAGTATCTGTTTCTTTTAATAAAAATATTCTTTAAGAAAAACTCATACCTTTATTAAAACATTACTGACATTTATAATATGGTGTTAAGGAAAAAAAAAGAAAGAAAGAAAGAAAAACTATCACCTGACAGCATTATAGTAGTCCAGAGTTGCGTAAAATAAATAAAAAGATATTTCTTGTCCATTAGGATCCACTGTTTGCGTAGAATCTGAAACGAGTTAGATCGATTTGCGATCTGATGTATGTAACTTACACTTTATATAAGAGACTGTTTTTATAACCTGAACTTGTAACTTTAAAATCACAAAATAAGCTTCGACCCGATTCAAATTTCCTAAAATATATCAAAATAAGAAACGAATATGCCCAGCATGTCCATCTGAATACATTAATTATTTTTCTTCCACATCCATCTCCTCCGAACTCTCGTGAAAAATTCAAAAAGCGTTATCTTTTTTTTT
>AP025069.1:30591192-30637382 GCA_036186865.1 Eustoma russellianum | reverse complement strand
TTTTTTTTTTTTTTTTTTTTTTTGCTTGGGCATCACGAAACATACCTCCCAATTCCTTTTTCGTACTTTCACCAACCCACAATTCATATCTTTGACTCCAACTTTTCTACCATCCCGCGTCTTCATCCTCCTATTAATTTCAGCTCCCCGTTCTCCTTCCTTCCTTCCTTCCTTCCTTTTCCCCACCGCTTTAGATAATCGATTTTTCCTCCATTTGACCTAATTTTATATCCTCCACGGAAACTTTAAACGTTTTCGTAATTTGAATTTGTGAATTCAAGTCTTCGGAAATCCAATTCCTGTAATTTTGGTGAGGGTGACAATCATCGGCATTGAATTATTGGAATTCAGTTATTTGACTGTTCTAATTATTCGCCTGCTGATTGATATGCTGTATAATTGAGGTTGTGAATTGAATATTGGGTGGTGGTGGTGGTGGATGGACTGTCGAGTTTTTGGTGCTACCGGGGAGATATGGTGGAGAAGACTGGCGAGGGGAGGTGTGACTGGATTTGGTGGCGGTGGCGGAGCTATTGGACAGATCGGTGGAGGTTTTAGCAATGAAAGTGACCATGACTTGGCGGTCATGGTGAGTGAGTTTTTGGAGAATGGCAGCAGTGGAGCTGACTCCATGGCCAGTAGTGATAGCGACTCTGGCTTCAGTGATCTTGCTCACCTTGCTGATAAAATTTCTGTCAGTCACTTTCTCTCTTTCTTTCTATTCCCTCCGGAAAATGCTCATTTCTATTTGTTTTTGTATTGTGTTTCCAGACTGATTTGCATTATGCAACCATTAAATTTTGTTGCTAATTTTTCTTCCTTATTGGAAGTTATAAACTCTTTTCGTCTCCAAAGCGTTGGTGCTACAAAAAATGCGCTCAAGCTGGTAGGGAAACATAATCCTTCAAAAATAAAAAATGGAAAAAAATTCTAGTAGATCTGTTGTTATGGATAGTTATATGCGTTATCTTGAACTTATGTGCTCTTGTGTTGCTTACATGCTTGGAATAATTTAGGTCTCAGACTGAGAGTTGCCAGTTTGGTGAAGTTTTTTTTATGCTACAATTTTCTTTTAAGAGTTTGTTTTTCACATAGTTGCATTTTTTAAATAAATTGAAAATGTGAGATCCATTTTCTCAGCATACTTTAGATGCAAATGCCTCACTGCTTCTTCGCATCAACAATAATAAACACTCGAGCTAATTCCAGTTGATTCGTATCGGCTGGTTTATTTGCTTCTTATAGTGTGGAAATTTTTACTCTCGCTTTATCTTGTTGCGTATGTGTGATTTAGTTGCTAAGTGTTCTAGATTGACTTCTAGTACGTGTGCCTTGTAAACATATCCTCGAAACCTTTTGCTGTTATGCATTTCAGTTATCTGAGCTTGCGTCATCGTGACTCTTAAACTGTGGTTGTTTGCGCAATTTTTTGCCCACTGATATCTTTCTTATGGTATTACGTATGGACTCTGTAATGAAAAAAAAAAGGAATCATGTACGATGCAGGGTTTGAATTGACGCCTTCTTAGTGGTGTTCTCACTTATTTAAGTCTAATATGCCAATCCAACGGGTAACTAGTTGGATGAAGTTGACAGATGGAGAAATATGTGGGATGATCATTTTGGTATATATTTGAGACTCAGAGGACAACCGGTCTCTGTGCATGTTAGAATTTGGTATCCATATGCTGTTACGTGGGACTAGTAATGTGAAATATAGTTGAATTTTTTTTGATGAGATCGCCTAATCATTCACTTTGTGATGCATGGAAAGATTTTGGTGTTTTTTGTTTCGATGAAAAATGTTTGCTGCTTGTTATTTTCCAGTGTTTGAAGATGACGATTGATCTATATGAGCGGGATACTCATTCAGTGGTCAAGTCACACATGCTCTCCATCATTGAGACAGATCTCCAGCTTGTGAATTCTGATAGTTGCAATGCTAGCTGCATCAGGTTTAACCTTGTCAAGCTATTGAGACTTTCTGGTTATGATGCTGGTGTGTGCTCATCTAAGTGGGAAGGCAGTTCCATGGTTCCTGGAGGTACGATTCGGCTGCATGTGTGTTGCTTATTTGATATACGCCTAAAAGGGAAGTCTATGATATATAACATACAAAGTTGGCAATTTAGCTGGAGTGTGTCTTGAACAATGTAAAATTGTCCTGTATTTGTTTTCCATCGGAAATCTGCCACAAATTGCTTATCTTATTGGAATGACTTCAAGGTTAAAGGGATTGTACCATTTATACATGAAAGGATGATGCTGAGGATGGAGTTCCATAGTCCATCTCATGCTTTCGATGTTCTAAATAGACTTGAATTTGCGCTATGGTGTTCACTGTAATATAGTCATCAAGAGGTCTAGGCATGTTTGATTGCCTCCTCTAATCCTATGGGCCTAAAATTCTTTTTGGGCAGATCTGAAAATGACCTATATATATATATATGCTTGTCCATATTGAAAAATTCTTGATGATCGTACTGGTGTATTTTGCAGGAGACCATGAATATGTTGATGTGGTCTACTACAACCATGATGGTAGTTCTGAACGTTTGATAATTGATATTGACTTCCATAGCCACTTTGAGATTGCCAGGGCCGTGGAGTCTTACAACAGAGTACTGAAATCACTCCCGGTGGTTTATGTGGGATCCCTTACAAAGCTGAAGCGGTTCCTCCAGGTTATGGTGGAAGCTGCAAGATCTTCTTTGAAGCAGAATTCAATGCCTTTTCCCCCTTGGAGATCCCTGTCTTACTTGCAAGCAAAATGGCAGTCTCCATATGAGAGAAAGTTCAGTTCAGGGGAATTTAGTTTTCATGGTAGAGGGCCACATAAGCAGTGTACTGGACATCTCAAGCGTCTGCAGTCTTCACTACGCGCAGAGTTAGAGTTTGAACGACGGCTGAAGCCAGTTAATAATTCTAATAACAGGATGATGTTTCATAAGAGAAGGTCTTCCTTGTTCAGGAAAATTTGAGTTCCACTATCCTTACATTTGCTCGTATGCTTGGTCGACTCTTATCTGCTCTCTGCAGTTCTAGTTGTGTTAGGGTCAGGTTCTTAGGTGGTTGTCTCGGCGTTTCCAATCCAGATCCTCCATGGGCGAGAACACAGAAGTGTCTGTTCATTCAGACTTCAGATGGGAATTGTGTTTTTTTTCATATTACCCCATCCAGTTTTGGCGATTTCGTGCATTCTTGTTCTTTTGCTTTGGGTGCTCAAGGACGACGGAAGAGCACTATTACCAGGTAATGTCGGTCTACTACCTTCGGTTTCATTCCCGTTCTTCCGTTTGTTGCTTAAATACCCGGCAACTTTTATAGAACATTATTTTCTTTTATCTTATAATGTTCTTTTTATAGAACATTATTTTTCGTTCGAGTTCGGTTTGTGTTCGATTGTTCAGTAATGGTCGGTAAACGAGTCGAATTCGAACAGCTGCTTGGGTTCGTTTACTAAAACAAGCCGAACTATTTGCGAACGATTCGTCTCGTTTAAACAGTTAAAAGGTTATCGGGCTGAACTCGAACCAATTTTAAAGTTCGTTTAGTAAAAAACCGAGTCAAACAGTTCGTTTAGCTAAACAAATCTCAATTCAAAAACTTAGTATTTGTTTCGGTCGGTTCGTTAACACCCGTAGAGTGAATAATGCTTGCCCTGTTTGGGTGGAATAGTTTTGCACTAGCTTTTCCGGGATATTTCAAGTGTGAATGAGAGGCCCTTGCCTTTGTTGAGATGATAACAGTGTTCTTTCTTTTTGATTTCTTGATTTATTCTCAGTTTGTTTGGTAACACTGATGTATGCCTTTGTTAGTCTGTTATAGAACTCCATGCTTGCTTTGTGAGTATGCTTTATTTTTCTTGTTTTCTTGTATTTGTCCAATGTATTTTAGCAATATTGATATACCATTTCTTTATACTCATCTATTTGGAATTATAGATCCATCTTAGTAGCTGATATTGAACTTGTCAGACGTGACTGGTGGATTTGTATATGTCTTAATGAGCTGTAGATGAGTTTGTTTATTTAAGAAAATGTACCTTCATCGAGAAAAGTTCCGCGGCCAAAGAGGTAAGATATCATAACTCAGCAAATGTTATGGAAGAAATAATGGAATTTAAGCTTAAGTGTGAAGGCGCTTATAGAAGTAGCACTTCATCTGTTAAACTTCACCTATTACTAAGTGCATCACTCGAAGTGGTGCTTCTTGTATACCTTTTTTTTTTTAATTTCAAAATTATGTTGAATTGAATAATTATAACTAATAATAAGACATGTTTTCTTTATTGAACTATATAACAAAACATTGAAAATAAAGCTGAATTAAACATTTCTAGAAGGACAAGTATGGCATGTACATCCAGCTTCACGACAAATGACGCAATAAACATGTCGGTCATTCCTTATTCGTATTGATTGATGTTAAATTTTTTCCATAATATTAAGAGTAACAATAATAATATCTAACTTTACTTTATTACAGAATAAAAAACAATTAGCGATTTACATCTGCAAAAAAAACAGTTGGCTTTCTAAATTAACAAACCACAGTTAAGTTTACGTTATTAAAAAGAAAGCAGTTCACAAATGCTAAAAAACAGTTAAGTTTCCAGGAAAATAAAATTAATGAAATAAAAATTTAAATTTGTAATTACAGATTCTTTAAATAACCAGATAGAAATTGGGTTTTACGTAACTAGATTTAGACTAATCTTTTACTAGATTTAGACTAATCTTTTACTAAAAAACAGTTAAGTTTCCTTATATCAGTTCAAACTCGATGACGCCCAGTTCTTCAAGCTTCGATCTTCTTCAAGCTTGATTACAACAACAACAATCATATTCAGTATATCTTAACGAAATCAAAAGCTATCGTTAGGGTATGAAGAGGACGAGAGACAGACAAACAATACGCCCATCCCAAAGAATAGAGAGTTTGATTCCAGTGAGACCCGGCTCTATATGTACCTGCATAGATAGTACAATAATAGGAATATGTACTAGTGAAGGGATTTTATTAAACATAAACAGAAATCTTTCCATATTAAAATAGTCATAAAAGTGGATATGCATAATAGTTGAAGGATGAATACTGAAAGAAAAAAGTGTAAAGTTAACCTAAAGAATAAGTATGCTCTAAGGCGCCCTTATATCCTGCCTAACTCTCACTAACCTTAATCCTTGTCTCTATGAACTCTGATCCTAGACCATGTTTTCAAAGAGGTGCAACTCTAGTAACTCATGTCTAATATACTCATCTCACGTCAGTTAAACATGCTTTTACTCCTCTTCCCTTCTACAGTGAAGCTTTCAATATCTTTGATTCAATTGTAAGTTCAATATTAAGTTCATATTGGCATTATAATTTTTCTTTAAGAAGGGATTATAGTTTTCTCTTTGTGATTTTCTTACAAGTGATTTTTTGTTGATGGCATGGATAGATTAACATAGGAAATCATGGACGAGGCTTCCCCTTTGCCCCATACGCGTTTGATGCGTCTCATATCTCGTGCAGCTTTTAATGTTGATGACTATTACAGAATTGTGGATATTCTGCATAAAGAGTATGTCTACCGTGTAGCATTTTGTCATTTGAATCTTATGATTGTTATAGTATTCGATCTATCATTCTAAGAAACGGCGTTCTCAGAGCGCTAGACTCCCGCGTTTGCATAGAGTATGATAAAGAACCAGATCGTTTCGTAATCTGATGTACTCAGCCTTACCTTATACTTTATGCAAGAGGTTATTTCTGCGGCTTGAACATGTGACTTCAAAGTAACAAATCATCTATTCTTCTAAGATTTATTCAAATACAGACGTTGTCCTAGAGTTTCAATAAGAAACTCAGAAATTTGTTTTGGACCAGATTAATAACATATGAGAGACGAAACTGGCGAGCTGCTTACAAGGCCATAATTCTATTGGAGAACCTTCTCACTCATGGAGCAGTAAGAATAGCCAAATTTAGAGGAGATGAACCTATCATTAGAAAGATGGCCAGGTTCCAACATGTGGATGAAAAAGGGTGTATATGTAGCGCGTGTTTGAAGCTAAAGAGAAGGCTAGACGAGGTGAACTTTTAGTACGAATATGTTACATGTTATGGTTCCATGTATTTCTTGGAAACCAATGTTACATGTAATGGTTCCTTGAATTTCTTGGAAACGATTTTCAGTTCAGGTGCAAGTAAACACAAACAAGAAATCCGCGAATTCGAGTCACGAGAATAGACCCATTTCGGATGAAGAAGGTATGAAAACGCATTTCTCGTCATAAGTTATAAGAAGGGTGCGTTGGGAGACGTGAAGTGAGAGTTATTCAACTCGGAAAAGCATTGTGACAGATCTGAGACAAATAAAGACTATCAATAAATCTTTCTACCATATTCAAAATGAAAGAATAATAGCATTCAACAATCAATTCTTTGCCCTCTCAAAGTCATCATTTAAAAACCATAATAACAGATGGAGAAAACAAAACTAAAACAAAGGCTGCGTCTCTTATCCATTCAAAAAAAGTTAATAGACATTTTCAACTGGCGAACTCAAAAACACTTTCTATGCACAATAGAAGGACCAGATTCGTCGTACTCAGCTTTTGCAATCCACATCTGGCAAAACAAAAGAAGAATGACAGAAAGATTACTATTTGAATTTCCCTAACGTCCCTTTTACAACAACAACATTACCCTATTGCCTTAGAGGCTCCCGCCTATGGCGGCGTATGGGTGGGTCGGATGTACGCGACCATACTCATGTATTAGAAACACATGAAGATTGTTTCCCGATGACCCATAATGTCAAGTTGTGTCGATTAACTGATACTTTTACAAGAATTGTGAAATAAATAGTAACCATTCATGTTTAGAAAACACACCTGCTGAAAGGTGCTGAGCGATGCCAAGATGGATCCTCCTATCCAGACGCTATATTTCCTTTCCGGTGGTGCTACCACCTTAATCTTCATGCTGCTTGGAGCCAAAGAGGTGATTTCCTTGCTCATTCTGTCAGCAATGCCAGGGAACATGGTGGATCCACCACTGAGTACAATGTTGCCATAAAGGTCCTTCCTAATGTCAACATCACACTTCATAATAGAATTGTAAGTGGTCTCGTGAATTCCGGCAGCTTCCATTCCAATCATTGAAGGCTGGAACAGGACTTCAGGGCAACGGAAACGCTCAGCACCAATGGTGATCACTTGCCCATCAGGCAACTCATAGCTCTTCTCTACTGCAGAGCTAGTCTTTGAAGTCTCCAGCTCTTGCTCGAAATCAAGAGCAATATAAGCCAATTTTTCCTTCACATCTCTCACAATTTCCCGTTCCGCTGTAGTCGTAAAAGTGTAACCACGCTCGGTAAGAATTTTCATCAAATGATCAGTCAGATCGCGACCAGCCAAGTCGAGTCGAAGAATGGCATGAGGAAGAGCATATCCCTCGTAGATAGGAACAGTGTGGCTGACACCATCACCAGAGTCCAAAACAATACCTATGGAAAGAGCAGAAAACTAAGTGATTAGTTGCACACCTGGGAGACTTCAAATTGTTCATTTGAAAAATGGGAAACCCTTCTTATTGGATGATCATGATACTTCCCAAAAATCGAAATTCTTGATCAATGGAGGAACAATAGCACTCTTTTTGTTCAATAAGATACCAAAATGTATGATTGACTCATTCCATACTAGAAATAATCCCAGGAAATCCAAGACGGATTCCTATTTCTCAATAATATTCCACGATCAAGACAATTGGCTGAATCTCGCGAAACCCTTTCATAGAAGTTCATTGATATCCCAGCCATTTCCCATGATCTTAAATCTTCGAATGGGAAGTAACAAAACCAGGTTATTTTAAGCGCATAAACCTGTTTGCATTTGTTAGAGCCATAAGTTGAAGTGACAAAATACTTTCTCCCCTAAACAGATTGTGACATTACATTACTTACTGCCTCTAGTATAATAAAGATACTGAATAGCAAATTCACATAGTAAATGACATCCAAAATTTTCCAAAACCCATTTGGGATATTAAATGGAAGCCGCCTGACCATCCATTTGTCAAGGTGAATGTTGACGCGTCGTTGAAGAATGGAAAATGTGCATTTGGCGCGATCTATCGTAATAGTGATGGCCTTATTTTGCAAGCTATTTCCGGCCCACGAAACCCCCTACTAGATATCGGGCTACTTGAATTGGACGCTGTATATATGGGTCTATCGAAAGCGCTTGATTTTGGATTTGACAGGGTTATTATTGAAACGGATTGTCTTGATGGCTTCCACCGCCTCACCTCCACGGATGAAGACCTCTCCTCCCATGGAGATCTTGTAGCTATAATTAGATATTTAGCTATCTGTTTCACCGCTGTCAAATTTTCTTTTGTTAAACGCTCTGGCAATATGCCAGCTCACAACTTAGCGTGTCTAGGCCACACTTGTTGTTCACTGATGGTTTGAGGGGACGTCTCCCCCAACATCTGTTTTTTCTGCCGCAATGGCAGATTTACGCTTATGAATGAAATCCTTATTTCCTCAAAAAAAAAAAAAAAATGACATCCAAAATGAATGCTCACCAGTTGTACGACCACTAGCATACAGAGAAAGCACAGCTTGAATGGCAACATACATAGCAGGCGTGCTGAATGTCTCGAACATGATTTGAGTCATCTTCTCACGATTAGCCTTTGGGTTAAGCGGTGCTTCCGTTAAAAGAACAGGGTGCTCTTCAGGTGCAACACGGAGCTCATTATAGAATGTGTGATGCCAAATCTTCTCCATGTCATCCCAGTTGCTCACAATACCATGCTCAATTGGGTATTTAAGGGTTAGGATACCTCTCTTTGATTGAGCTTCATCACCCACATAGGCATCTTTTTGGCCCATACCCACCATCACACCAGTGTGACGAGGACGGCCAACAATGCTAGGGAACACAGCCCGTGGAGCATCATCTCCAGCAAATCCAGCCTCAAATATCAGAAAGAAAAAGGAATAAATTCAAACAGGTAATGCCATCTCTACTACAATAAAGTTCATTTCACAATGATATGTGCAGAGAAGCATGATATAATACCTTAACCATTCCTGTTCCATTATCACATACAAGAGGTTGAATGTCCTCGGTTTCTGCCATGTGATGCTACCTCCTGTACAAAATCAACAGGCTTAGTGAAAGAGGAAGTTAATTCTGGCAAGTATTCTTAACCCCAATTATTTAGATATTTTGTCTCTGCTTGCGCATGCAAAGGCAATCACACAAAAAAGAAAACAAAGAAATCTTGTTCAGTTATCAATTGAAGCATTTTGGTCAGGTTAGAAGGAAATCTTAAACATGCACTAGCGTGCAGAAGACAAGTATAATCTTTGCTATGCAAACAGCCTAATTAACTTCAATATGTCCTAATATATTTTTGCTGCCGTTGGGATATATTGGGTATGATTGGTTGATTGATTGATGTCCTAATATATCTCATCCGGCGCCATTATGTAACAAGCATACTTTGATTGAAAATAAGCAAGAGTCAACTCCCAACAACAATTAAGAAAAGTCATCAGCCAAGCCAGTCACTACCTGGTCATGTGCCTGTGGTAAAGGTAAGAGCCATCAGCTACACCAAACTCCATATACAACTCCTAGAAAATGGTTTAAAGAACTGACAACTTCTAATATTTCTTGGTAAAAGATGATTTTGTTAAAGAAAGCAATCTACCCAAAAAAATTATCAAGAATATAAGGTGCACAACCAGTTGATCATATTCCCTGAAGTTCATTGCAGGTTTTAATTGCATAGAAGCCTAACTAATCAGAGACAAGCACAAATAGCTAAAAGAAAAGCTACTATCTCCGCACCAAAATATAAGTCTATTTTATTATTAAATTTTAAGGTATTCCTTTAGTATTGAATTTAAAGGTATTCCTTGATCTTCCTCCCTATACCGTAGAGGATCATGTTTATGTTTAGAAGGAACTTCCTAACTCAAAGTTTATTTACATGCCAAAGCGACCTCAATTTCAAATGAGATCGGTTGTTAGAAATGACTAGATCTTTCAGAATTACCATACAACAACAACATTACCCATCGTCTTAGAGACTCCCACCCATGGGCAGGTATTGGAGTCAGATGTATGCAACCATATTTATGTGTTATAAACACATAGAAGTTGTTCCCGATGAACTATAATGAAAATTGCGTCAAGCGGTTCCGATCAACGGTTAAGCGCGTGAATTAAAGTGTTATGACCGTGTGTTTTAAAAAAAAAGTGATAATAAAAAAATAACAATAATAATAAATAAATAAGCAAAACAAATTTCCTTAAATGTAAAAAAAATAGATAAATAAATAAATTATTTTAAAACATTAGATAGTGAGGGCAGTCAACTCCCCCACTAAATGGGAACCTAAGAAATTGCCTAAAATCCCTCCCCCACCCAGCGTTTTTTTGATCCATCTTTAATTAAAAAAAAAATTCCTTCTACCCACCTTAAATGCTTCCCCAATGTCCCCTCTTTTTTTTCGTAATGGGAAATCTGAAAAGCAACGGCAGCCAGGAAGAAAAAGAATTGTGTAGCCTACAAATTCTCTCCATCACCATCGATCATCAGCAAAGCAGTAGAAAAAAAAACAGAGAGTAGCCGTTTCTTTGTGTGTTACCCTTCAGCCCACGCCTTCCGTCAACACAACCACAGCAGTTGTATTTTGTTCACTTTCTAGCATTCGGATGGAAAACACAACACCTTTTATTTTGCACTCAGACCATATTCAACAGCAAATTGTGTTCTTTTGCCCCTTCTCCTAAATCAATCGGCTGGTTACATTAGGAAGAAGGAAAAAAATTAGTTTTGGTCTCAACAACTCCTAGTTCGATCGTACGTTATAGTATACGAGGTAAGTAATCTCCCTATACTTGCTGTGTTTTGTAAAAGTTCTATACATTATGTTGGTATTAAAGTTGGATCACGCATAAGTATATATGTTTGCATAAATTGTGGTATAAATATCTATGTATGGCCGTGACTGTATATGTATATAGGCAAATATAGAATTTTGTAAGTTTTTGGTAAAAATGGCCGAATTATACATATGTACCAATCCTTATTTGCAAAGTATTTCTAGCGAAACTCAGATGGCGATTTTTTTTGGGACTAGCACTCAAAACTGGAGAATTGTTATTGTTAGATTGATTACTGAATATAATTGCTAGTGGATTCATGAGTTTTCTTTTGTCAATTGTAATATATCTTTCATGTAATCTGAAAGGAAGATGTGAAATAAAAAGTTGCCTTGTTTCCAAAATATGTGTACTAATGTGTGTTGTGGGTATAAGTGTTTAGGTTGACAAAGTTATTTTAATGACAAAGAGTTTTGGGGGCTGCCGTCACTGACGTGCAGCACCCTTATTTATATAAATTGCAAAAATATTATATTAATATAATATATAGTATGTATGTTTATATATATGTATATATATTAGATTGCATATATGTGTGTATATGATAATAATACAAAATTGTTGCGTATTTGATGGCCGAGAGGTATATCGGACTTGGGAAAAAGAAATGGAACGATTGAGTCGCGTGTACGTATATACGTGTATATATACTCGGCTGAGATTTAGATATTTGCTATTTTGGTAATTTTGGAAAATCCACCCTTACATGAGAAATATATCGTTAAACTGAGTTTGGTTCTAAACAAACATGGCAGAGACTGGTTGCTATTGCGACACGAGGTAGCTGAGCCGTGGCGGTTATAAGAAGTATACAGGGCTTGTGGTCATGTAAGTGGTCTATCTATGCTCGTTATACTGTCATGCATCAGAGGTAAATAGTCTATTTGTGTTCGTCATGTTGTCATGCATCAAATGCAAGTGGTCTATTTATGCTCGTTATGTTTATCATGCATCAGTGTGTTATTGTTGCATAACTGTAATTGAATTTCCTTTATATGTGAATTGTGTGCATATGTGATATATGTATTTACATGTGAACTGTGTGTATGTATGAGTGTGGATAAACCAGATTAAATGAAGATGAGAAGAACAAAAAATGAGAATGAAAATGAAAGTGAGATGAAAGAAAAGAGAGTCGGGCCAGGCAGGCCGTCGAGCCGGGCCGATTGGCCAACGGGCCGGTTGCGGTGGCATGCCTCGACCCAGAACATGATATAAATGTAACTTAATTAATAGTAATAATTATAGAAAAATATAAATAAATATCAGAAAATTAGAAATAAATTCCAAAAATAACTGAACCTAGATTCGAGTGCCGGAGGATGGTGAGGATGGGCCAGGGGCCTCAGGCGATTGTGTTGTTTGCATTCATGGCACGTGCATTTGCATGATGGTGGGTCGTGACGTACGGGTCACGGGCGCTCAGGATGGTGTACGGTGGCGGGGCCAAGTACACTCAGGATGGTGACTGTGGGTGGGTACGACCCACAGCCACTCAGTTAGGACCCGGGTTCATGCATTGCATGGTGGAGATATCGGCATTCCGTGTGACATGACTTCGTTGCGTGTGACATGCATAATAGGACATGCATCATGAAGTTGCGCATTATTATGTGGAGTGACTTACTTTCTGCGGCTTATCTACTTCGTTTGTATACATTGTTTTTTTCTTTGTTTATGTGATTATTTGTTTGTTGTGTATGTCATACTTGAGAAGAGCATGCATCACGGTAAGATAGTTTGGGCTGATGAGTTATTTATTTTGTATTTAGTTTCGAAGTCTTAACGGTTAAAGATAATCGAGTAAAATTATTGTGGACTAAGAACATTTATGTTAATTGTAAATGTTATTTGTATTTGCTTCTGCATGTATGATTCCTATAACAAGTATAAGTAGGTTGCTTACTGAGCCCGTTGATTTTGGCTCACACCACCACTCACCAGTTTTGCAGGCATGAGAAATTAGATAACGCTTACACAGGAGTTGGTATACCGTGGAAGATCGAGACGAGAGGTTTCGAAACTAAGGATATTCAGAAAAGACTTTCGAGAATTGGATGAGACCGTTATTTCGATATTCGAGGTCATGTATTTTCGAGATTAGTGGTTATATACATTTGACTATTGTATTGATTAGAAATTCTTAGACATTGTATTAATGATGATGATCATTTTATCGAGGATTTTTAGCAATGACTTCTGCTGACATTAATTTGCGTTATTATGATGACGTGTAATTGATTTGTATCGACGCCTTGTATTCTCCTTAGTGAGATACGGCAGGTGCACCGTTTCCGATGTTAGGGTTCGGGAGCGGGGCGCTACATAAAGCTAAGTAGATCAGAGATGCCATCACAATTACCAGAACCAAAGAAATGATCACAATAAAAAGATGTTAGGCAACTTCCATTCCTTTCACAATCCCCAAGAAGAAAAAGAAGCCACGAAACGTATAAAGAAGTGCGCCACCTTAAGATCGGATCCGTAGGAAAAGGAAAAAAAAAACATAAGATCGTATGAGAAAAATAGATATCACATTATAGAACGCCACGATTTTACAAAAGAAAATGAAATCTAAATCAAAATGTAACAGAGAAATTCTCAGCAATCCTACAACATACAGTACTTATTCATCATCAATCTCAAGACCAACCAAATCACATTCCTCGCTACAACAAATACCAAAATAAAACATTACATTCTACGCAAAACTAAAAGATAAGATAAAATCTACCAAAATTTGGCAACACAACAAAAGAAATACATTCGGATTCAAATCAATTGCGAAAGCATAACAATGAATGTACAATCTAATACGAAGAAACAAAAAGGAAAAATAACGATAACGAAAAGGAGATGTGAAGGTACCTTTGAAGAATCGGAAGAGAAAATGGTGATGGGAGAAAGCGACGAAGAAGAACGAGAGAAAATGGGAGAGGGTGGTGAAGAAGGAGAGAAAAGGAGATGTTATAAGGAGGGGAGGAGAGATCGGGGCCGTCGGATTCGTAGCATTTGGAAAAACAGTCTCTATGCACGGTCACCACTGACACGTAGTTTGACATTCATCATTCGTTCCTGCTGTCCACAGCTCCTCTGCCGCTTTTTCCCGGAATGGGATCTACTAACCTCTTTTTTCCTCATCTTTTTTGTGACCGTCTGACATATGGCAGTCAGAGTGGTGGTGAGGCTAAATAAGTGCGACCCGCATTTAGCTTCACCATCCCCTGACTGTCAGACGGTACTTTATTACCGCTCATGTAGGACGGTGAGGATATCCTATCCCCTCCACCCCTCTCTGTACTTATTGGAATTTTTATTTTCTAAGTGCAAAATGTCTTCGAATAAGTCCATCGCTCTAGTCCATAAACTTTCATAAAAAAATACAAGTCAAAAGTTTACCGGTTTTTAGATTTATTTGATGTTGTCAGAACCTACACATATAGCTCACTACAAATCGGGTTTGTAACTCAGCATCCAATTCGATCGGATTCAGATCTTTGGTCATTAAACCTATAAAGTAGTATTGATCTCACTCTGCCTGTGTTTCAGTTTGTACCTGTACCTTTTTGGGAGCAATTGTTTAACCTGAATACCAACCGATCTATCTTAGGACCAAATTTTTATTTTCTTCATCCAAATTTATAAAATAAATATAGGTAGATTAATTCTACAATTTCTTTTGTACAAATTATTAACGTGAACGGCTTCACAAAAACTTATAGGAAAAAAGATAGAAAGCCAATCACGAGTACTGAAAGCAGTAAGTTAGATTTTTTATTTGGAAATAGAAAAACATTTTAAGGTGAAGGACAAAAAAAACTCCAAACAAAGAGTTTTACGTATCGAAAGAGATTAATTGGTAAATACGTTTAGAAAACATAAGGTTGACATAAGATTAAGGTTGACGAGGTATAAATCATATATAGAGACATTTTAGAGTATATTTAGGGACATAGATAGGCTTAGACACTATCTACGCTTTAGGTTGACTTTCTAATCGGTGGCGTATGTTTTACCGTTGTTTCACATTACATGTACATATATACGTGATGTGTATTTTAATATCGAAAGGCCTTTATTTGTATTTCTTAAATTTACTCACTAACACACTAGCACAATATATCCTTATTATCATGTCATTTATGCAGGTAGAGCCGGGGGTCTCACTGGAAGCAGACTCTTTATCCCTTGGGATAGAGATATTATCTGTCTATCACTTACTCTCCTCAGACCCTAACGATAGCTTTGGCTGTTTTTAAAATATAATAGGTACGGATGATCATGATGGTGATGATTTGGGAAAGAAAGAATTGATAAAAAGCCCGCTATAACCGGGATAGTCTACATAACATCTCATAACGTGGGCATGTGTGAAGCAGAACAGTTTTCGGACTTTTACAGCTTTACTCTTGTATGGTGAAACCAGTTTAACTTGAGAGTAATTTTAAATAGCAACTGGACTACCATTTTAACTGCATACAAGTTTTTAGCAGAAAAGCCCCAGGGACATAGTCTACTGGTAAGTGACAAGGTGATTGGGGCTAAAGAACCCTAACGTCCTGAGTTCGAACTCGTGTAGAGGCAATACTTTGTTGAAATATTACAAGGGTTGCTTTTGGGTTTCTGAATCTCGTGTGTCTTCTCCTTGTTAGTCTGCTAGTAGAACACATCCCTCGATTTACATCCTACCTGGCTAAAGGACCTCTGGTACAGATGGGAGAGAACCCACTCCCTTAACAAAGTTTTTAGCAGACAAATCACAAAGTATGTTTTAATTGGACGGTTCATTTGTATCGCATTATAGATCTTTTGGCAATGTCGAAAGAAAACTCTAAAAAAAAAAAATGTCAAAGGAAACTTGCATGTTTTGAATCCTCAATATCCAGAGACAAAACCACCAAACAAAAATACTACGAATCTGTTAACAATTTTTTTTTCATTTTCCTGATCCGTTTACATTTCTAATAGAGTTTAAGACACATTTTTCTTTAACTTTGGAATATGATAGGATAAAACAAAATGTCCACTAAATTGTGAAGTTTAACACAATTTTTTATGGGTTATCGGAAAGCAACCTTTGTACGTTTCTAACACATAAGTGTATAAGTGGGGTCACTTCCCAGACACTGCACAAACGCGGGAAACTAGTACACCGTGAGCGTCCTTGAATCGACTTATAACTAGTGGATTGTCCGTATGCATATCTCTTTTCCAGTTTGGCAACTTTCGGAAAGTAGAAGATAACAACCTAAAAGATAGAAAGCCATGTGTGGTGTCTTAAAAGATAGTGATTTTCCTGTATGAAAAAGCACTTTGACAGAGCCCACATAATCTTCATCCCTTGTGGATATTTTTGTTTCCAACTAGACAGGAAACTTTTTCTTCAGATTACAGTTGTCATCCCCCCCCCCCCCTCTCTCTTGCCTAAGGATTCATCTTTAATCACTCACTTTAACTATAATAATTATCATGCTTTTGTTGAGGCCATCATTTATTTGTTTTGTCAGGCAAAAGATGATGTTCGCACGTTGGAAATTGACACTTTCGTGCCCATGGTTTTGTACCATTAACTCATATGGGACCAGCTAGCAAACCTTAATATGGTTAAGGTTATTACTAATCCAGTCTCACCATCCCCCTTGCTGCCACGTGTCATGCGGTCACGCACGCGGTGAGAGAGATGCGGTGAGGGGATCCTATCCCAAATAAAGAGGGGCCAATAAAAGGGATCGAGATCCCCTAACCCCCAGCCCTCACCCTCCTTCAGACCGCCCGCCATATGGCACACAGGGAGTGGTGAGGCTGGATGAGGGTGAGGAGTCAATAAAAGGGATCGAGATCCCCTAACCCCCCAGCCCCTCACCCTCCTTCAGATCGCCCGCCACGTGGCACACAGGGGGGTGGTGAGGCTGGGTGAGGATCACCCTCATCCAGCCTCACCACCCCCTGTGTGTCACGTGTCACAGGGTCCTTTAATACCCCTTTTCAAAGGGGGTCAGACGATTCCATCCCTAGATATGAAGGTGGATGAATGACACATGGTAGACAGTGGTATATGCGGTAAAAGGAAAAAGGATGAGATGATCTCATCCGCATATCATTACACTTCCAACATATGTCAAACTTTCTGCCATTACCCACACCACGCCAAGGACAGATAGCAACGGTTCATCTGTTGCACGCTTTAAAAGACATCCTTAGCTTCATCTTTCTATTTAAAATCACAAGGAAAACGCAGAGGCGCTCCGGATTGCACTTCTTATTTACGGTGAGAACTGGAAGCTTAGTTGAATTCTGGTAAGATATGAAAGAAGCATATAGCAAAAGATAGGGTTGCATCCGCTAACTGCAGGGACAGTGACAGATCCACAGCGTGATACGAACCAGAGTGGTGAGGTTGGGTGAGAGATGAAGCTAACAAGAGACAAGAGACGTGAGACAGTGCGAGGATGATGATCAGATCTCGTTCTGCAAAAGGTAGCCTCGCGAAATAAATCTGACAATGCATTATATTCGAAGTTTAATAGCCATTCTGATACAGCTATTGCTACCCACCAACAGAGATCAAGGGTACACAATGATGATATCGCTTACACTCTCATGGCAAATGGTAATTATCTTTAATAAAATCAAAGAAAAATCAAATACGATCCAACACTGGATAATTATAACAGAACAGACGACTAAAAGCTTTTGACACGCCATGGTGAACTTGCATTCTCGTTAATGAAGTGGAACCTGATAGGTTGTTTGATGATTCTCCTACAGGAATGGGGGCAAAATCACCCATCTTCTTGGGTACTTCGGCCTTCCGTCCTTCCCATCAAATATCTGCACCACGCGGTACAATTCAACATATGAAAGAAAGAACATATAAGAGTAACTGAATTAACATTGCACTAAGATCAGAGCCAAGATGTTGATACTGAGTACATGCAAGAAAAAACCAGGCATAAATCAACTTCCAAGCAAATCAGGATACAAGATTGAAGCCACAGGGCATAGTTCAGTTGGTATTCGGGTTGAGATTTGTTTCAAGAGGTTCGAATCCAGGAACACGCATAGTGTGGATGTTCCACTGCTGCTAGGCCGAATGCCTGGTTTGCAGGGGCACCTTGTGTGAGTCACTGCGTAAGTCCTCACCCAACCTAGGAGGCCGCTGGATTCTTGATTTGCATCCTCCACAATACTCCTTAGGGTTGGGATGGTGGGAGCCCAAGCGAGGGATTTCGCCTTTTTCTCCAAGGATACAAGATTGAAGAACGGGCAAGCACTGGAACATCTCGCATGTGCAGTCTACAGGCGCATATCAGCCTAATTGGATGAATCTAATTCATGCATACAAAGCCTACTCGATGTTTTTCCATAAAAGGGATTTTATGTTAGCCAATCGAACACCATGACCTCAATCAATAAAGCTGATATTGCATTAATAGAGATGACAATTTAAGCCAACTAGGTGGGCATCCTATCTAATCCAACCCAGTACATGTATATACACACCCATATAGTATGTATATACACCCACTACAAAACCTATTCCATTGCTGTACTTCCGCTGCATTAAGGACAAAGAAGGAACAGAGACTACTGATCAACCGTGCGCAAAGAACAGCTAACATGTTTCATTTCAAAGATAGGCGGTATGTTTCCAGGGACTGTTTGGTGCTATGCATCTGTGATGATGATCAACCCGAAGATAATTTGAAATGCAAACGAGATTAGGAAAGGAACCAGGTAATGAGATTTACTAGTAAGTTTCATAAAGATCACTTACCCAAAAGAGAAATATCATGAAGATCTACTTCAGCTTTTTAGTTAGAGTTCTATCCCATAATTCTCTAGGTTTGCGTCCAGTATAAAGCTGGCTTGCAATCAAGCATCCCTGTTCCTTGTAGTAAGTCCATAATATATTTTCTTTAAGAAGTACTCATCTCATTTTTAGTCCTTCCTACTTTTATTCCCAGAAAATACTTAAGTCTTCTTAAGCCTTTAATCTCAAATTCCATAGATAAATGATCTTTCATCAACTTAATACCATCTAAATCATATCTTGTAATAATGATATCATCCACATAAACAATTATAGTAGTTACCTTACCACTTTCAGTATATTTAACAAATAGTGTATGGTCACTTTGACTTTGTTTAAAATTATACTGTATAACAGCCTTTGTAAATTTCTTAAGTCATGCCCCAGGTGATTGTTGAAGTACATATAGTGATTTCTTTAGTCTACATGTCATCTTACTGTTTGAGTCATTCCTAAACTCAGGTGGAATATACATAAATACTACCTCTTGTAGATCTCCATTTTAAAATACATAACATCTTGTTGAAATAACTCTGAATCCAGATTTACTGCTAATGAAAAATTACCCTGACGGTATTCAATTTTGTCACTGAGACAAAGGTTTATAAATGATTAATCCAAAATCTTTAGCTACTAGTCTTGCCTTAAATCCGCTGACAGTCCTATCTGTGTTGTACTTAATAGCTACTAGGCTTTAAGCAAGAAGACAAGGAAGTTACCTTCTTTAAACGTCGGTGCTTTGCAAGAGCCCAGTTAGTCATTATGGCTGCAGCAACGACCATGAAGACATAACCAGCAACAGTCTGTGTAGCAATATTAAAGCCTAGCCATTGGTAAATCTCCGTAGTGTAATTTGCGCACGTGACAATGTTGAATAAAAATCCGCGGGGGATCTGGTATCCTCCACTACCACCAGGGCCACGAAGGTTTCTCAACAAGATGTGGCAATAGAAATTTGCAAGTTGACAAACCACACCAAACCCAAAGCCAATCTTCATTTGGAGATCGCTTACAGGTGTATATAGGGGGTGATTGACAAAGTAAGCAATGAAGGCGCCAAAGCTCCAATAATATGCACAATTCCTGAACACATTTGATAGTGGTGAAGTGGCATGGCTGAATCGGTGAACAAAGAAAGTTTCCATGATGCGTTTAAAGTAGTGAAAGCACCAGTAGTATAGCGCCAATGTCTGTACTTTGTTGATGACACGCTCCCCTTTGTAGCCAAAGTATTGATAGATGTTGAAATAGTAGAAAATGGGATAAATGATAAGTGGACCCAGGTATTCCCAGAAGAAAAGGGTGCTGTATCTGACCTGCGGACCAAGGTCCTTGAAAACAACAGTCAACTCATTTCCAGTTCCACTAGTGTACTCCTTAAGACTCTTTTGGTAATGTAGGACAGTAGGCCTCTCTTTCGACCCAGGTTTCAGCGGAAGGGTAAGTCGCTGTCTAGAAGGATAATATTTCCTGGCTGCAGGAAGCAGTGCTTATTAGAGACGAAGCTAATTTCTTCCCCGGGCAGGGAAAAGGAAAAGGACAACAGCAAATTATCAGGCAGGTAAAGGATGATTTCGAAATAGAGCATCACGGTAACTTAAGAGCTTTTACAGAAAAGAAAAAACATCCAGCTTCAGTCATTTAATTTCATCGCTATTGCATAGGCATGGCCACATACATGTTTTGGTTTATCCTGTTTTTCTCATGAGAAACAAAAGCATCTTTCATTGCATGGAATTGTAGGACACAGAAAATACTCACTGTGCATGTAATGGTAGCAATTGAGTTTTAAAGCAGTGCTTCAGAGTTATAATGCACGAATCTACGGGGATCAGATAAAAAACAATGAAATATACATGCATCAGTATGCAATTATAAATTTTGAAAGTGCATGAAACTAAGCTCACTACAAGAGTAGAAGTAATATGGTTTAAATTAACAACCTTAAATCATAGTGCCGCCAAAATGACACATGGACTGCAATAGGCAACAAGACTATCCAACATTTTATTGAGAAGAATAAGGGAGCAAAATTCCCGAAGGATGTATCTGATGCATCAGAATGTAACTACATAGTATTGATTGAGACCGTCAGAATAATGAAGAGGTTCTTGCGTGGGGCATAACAACTCTGAAGTATCTAAGTACATTCCATTATCTAGGGAGTGTATAACATCTGCATACAAGTCCATGGGATAAAGTAAATTACCAAAAGTTAGTGTAAAATATGCAAGTTTAAAACGTGAACAAGTCGCTATATTATAATTGCTAGCAGTTATGATATACTATCATTACTTTCTTGTTTCCCTACAATTGCACTCCCAACATATTGCATCCTAATTTATCCAAAGAGAAGTTGTCATGTATAAGCGAATTTAAGTTGCAGAACCATGCACATGCTTCAATACAAAGAAAGTAGAGATTAAGTACACAGAATTCTTCTTAAAGATCAATTTCTGAAAGGAAATCCAGTGCTATCCTTCCCTTATTTGAAATCCAAAAGACACTAATAACAGTACCAAGAAAGACAGAATTTGTACTTGTTCCAATCTTCAAATACACATTATAAACAGCACCTCTTCTGTTCTCATAGTCAAATTTATTTACTTCAACTAGAAAAAGAGCAGGCAAGAACAATTCAAAAAACTGTTTTCATCTAGCACAAACCCGAAACATGATGTTCGTAAGTATTCCAAATCAGAGCAGCATAATTCGCATACACCAGAAGCTATTGCTTAGTCATGCATATCAGCTTAATTGGTGTTGACCGGTGCAAAACAAGGAGATTACATATGAACAGTGAACCTTAAATCTGATATTAAACTGCTCATTTTTACAATATTTGCCCACAAGTAACAACAGTAACAAGAACAGGTATCAAATATACAGGTATCTCATAGGAAACTCCAGTCAGAAGCATGCATAAATCACACACAACAGGAAACACCAAAAATCCAGATATGACATTCTGTTCCAACTTATACCCCCGGAGAAACGAAAACCCATATCAAATCTAAACAATGAAAGAAGCAAATGGAAATCAACTTACTGTGCTTGTGTATTGCCTCTTGCAAATCAGTTACACTAGCCTACACACAGATAAGCAACAAAAAATCACCTCAATCTGCCGTACCAGACAAAACCCATTTCAAAAAGAAAGTGAAGAAAGAAAGTAACATACGGATTCAGGGAGGTCAAGGCCACCCTTTACGAGTTCCCTGCCGCTACGGGTAACGACAGTGACCTTCATTTTTTGGAGATTCAAAGAGAATAAAACTGTGAGATTTAATCTGGTGCAGTTTGTAGCGAAAGATCCAAGGATTTGTCGAAGCTTGGAATAATGTTATATAAAAAGGGGGAGGAGGAGGAGGTGCGGAGAGTGTGATATCAATACGGAGCCGCCGAGAAATGCTGGTAATAAATGGGGAAACGGTTGGGGGACAGTTGAGGGAACTATTTTTGGGCCGGTGATAGATCAACCACCCTCGTCCGCCTCTTAATTCGTCCCTCAAGTCTTTTACAATTGATAGACGTGACAGTAGTAAGGGTGTTAACAAACCGAGTCGAACTGGATATTAGGTTTTTGAATTCGGATTCGTTTAGTTAAATGAACTATTCGGTTCAATTGGTTTAGTTAAACGAGTTTTAAAATTAGTTCGAGTTCGGCTCGATAATACTATAACTATTTAAATGAGCCGAACCGTTCGTAAATAATTCGGCTCGTTTAACTAAACGAACCCAAAAATGTTCAAATTTGGCTCGTTTAAATAAAATTAACGAACAAACTCGAAACATTCGCGAACCGTTCATTTCGATTAAGAGCCATATACAGTAGTAAAAGAGAGAGTTGGTTCAACTCATTTCATCGTTTGCTTCTTCCCTCTAATAAAGATTTAGTTCAAAATCCCTTTACTATCAATCTCATTTAGAGATCGGATGAACAATGGAATACAATGAACTGATAGCGTTGTTCATTTCCAACGATCAAGAATACAATGAACTGAGAGTTGATTCAGCTGATAACGTTTGTTCATCTCGTTTAATAAAGATTTAGTTTAAAAATCGCTTAATAGCAATCTTACTCGGTGGGCCAGATAATTGTACTATAAATCATTGATATACTTTGATGAGGGAGTGGGTTCTCCCCCACCTGTACCAGAGGCTCCTTAGCCAGGTGGGATGTAAATCGAGGGATGTGCTCCACCGGCAGCCCTGTAAAGGGAGAGGACACTCGAGACTCATCCAGCCCAGAGGCAACCCTTGTAAATCATTGATATACTAGTTGTATATTTGAGTGAAGAAGCGTACAGTAACGAAGATCCTATTATAATAGTTTGTTTATCCAATTATCAAATTAGTAGAGTATAAATAGTCAAAGTTTACATAACACTTTTGTTATTATCATTACAATTAATGTAGAAAAGATGTAATGGAAAAAGTATAATAGACATACCATAATAAAATGTTTTGACAATATATTTCAAAGACAATACTTTTAAAACAGAAGGGATAATCAAAATTAGGTCTGTCAAAACTTACCAGATATCCGACATCCGAATTCGAATTTGGCTGTCCGAATCGAATATGGTAAGAGATGTACATTCGTTTCACCGTATTCGAATTCGTATCCGAATAGTATTAGAAAAACAAATACGAATATGGTATAGTCATTACCGTATCCGAATAGATATTTTTAAAATTAAATAAAAATATATAATAAAATATATAATAATATATAAAAAAATATGTAAAAATATTTATTTTTAAAATTTTAAAAAAATATATATGAAAATATGTATACGGCCGCTATACCACTGTTGTAAATTTGCTGATTTCGAATTCGGATATCCGGATTCGGATATTCGAACAAATTTGAAATAGATATAATACGGATTCGGATATCTGGCATCGAATTCGAATCCGAACAAATTCGAATTCGGATGACTTCCTAAATATCCGTCCGGATTCGGATACGAATTCGGATATAGTTAGACAAAAACGAATTCGAATACGGATACTGTGTTATCGTATTCGTTTTATCCGTTTGACATCCCTAATCAAAATGAACCAACTTGATTTTAAGAGACTTTCGGAAGTTAAGGATAAGACTCTTCCACTTGATTTTACATGTTTAAGAGTAAACAACCACAACATGACAACAATCATACCCAGTATATCCCAACGACAACAAAAGCTATCGTTATGGTCTGGAGAGGGTGAGAAACAGTCAAACAATACATCCATCCCAAGGGATAGAGAGTTTGCTTCCATTGAGACCCATCTCTATATATACATGTATAGATAGCAGAATAATAGGAATATGCACTAGTTGAGGAATTTTATTAAACATAAATAGAAAGCTTCCGATATGAAAATAGTCATAATAGTGGATATGCACAAATAATTGAAAGACAAAGACCAAAACAAAAAATACAAGTCAACATAAAGTATAGAGAGTATCTAATCCTCTAAGTATGCTCTAAGATGCCCCTATAAATTATACTATGTTGAAAAATCAAAATAGACTTGTATTTTTAGACGGAACAGATAGTGTCTTTTGAAAAAATGGGTGCAACTTTGTGCATGGAAGAAAATAACAAAGTTGGATACGATATATACAAATGAAATAACAACTTGTTATTTAGAAAAGTAGAAACACCCCCCTCTTTTACCAAAGGATGCCTCTTGTTTTTTTTCTCTAAATTAGCAAATTATATATTAACTTATACACCTAATTAAACGACACATTCTAAACCACAACATGAGTAAGAGGAAGACTACATACGAGAAAGTGTGATCACACGTTTCAGGACATGGCCCAATGGTTTTGGTGGTAGAGGCTCAAGAGAATGACGAGAGTTCGATTCTTGTCCCCAGCAAGATTTTCGATTCTCTTTATAGGTAAGCGTATGGTATTGGAGCTCACTGATTGCAGTAGGCTCCTGGTGTAGCTTCCTGAGCAGTCCAATCTATATCATAGCGGGCCTTGGGCACCTGATCTTCATCCCTATCGTGTCGTAGGGATTGCTTTTATATTAAGATGTTAAGGGAATACCTAGATTAGCGTAGTTAGGTTGAATACGCGAAATGGTCGCCTATTACACGACTCACTAACTCTGCCTGAGGTGGGGGTACCTATTATTCGTCGTCGGTCCGGCGCACCCCTACTATACAAACTATACAAAGCCGTCACCCTCGCCCTTTTGAAATAGCGGGTGCATAAAAAAGTATTCTATAAAGGCACCGGAGGCCTCCAACTCATCTGGAGTTGGAGAATTTGATTAAAAAAACTTTATCAACATCAACTTTACGTCGCCTATGGAGCCATCAGGTTCTGAATGACCTCCCAATACAGAGCCAAGTCCCATAGACTCATTGGAGGGTCCCATTGGCGTGCATCCAGTAGGAATTGAACCTACGAATTCGCCAATTATGAGTTGGGTGCTTTAACCATTCAGCCATGGATGCTTAGCGGGGATCCTCGTACATGGCGAATAACCAAATTCCAATTGAAATGAAATCTTTAAGATAAATCAATGCAATTTAGGAGGAATCAATGAAAGGACATCAATTCAAATCCTCGATTTTCGAATTGAGAGATAAACCTTTGAAAAAGTGTGATCACACGGCGAACAAGAAACAGAGGCCGTTGATGTTGAATCGGCCTAAGAACGAAAATTATACAAATATATATACTTAAAAAGGATTTGGAAGCGTCTCTCTTGGCTTTAATTACAATTTGTCATTATTGTTAAGAGTATTATAACTATTGTTATTTTGGTCATACAATCTCAATGTTCCTTGATTTTTAGTTTTCTTATAATAACTTGAAACTTTTCAGCGTCCCAATGTAGCCATTTTGCTATTTTCTCATCACATGCTTGCAAAAATACTTGCACATCTGGAATGGGTATTGTTAAATAAAAACCGTTAGTTAGATGTTAAAGCCCGGAAACAACATTTTGCATAAATTATAAGGTAATGTTGTGTATATCGGATCGCGAAACGATCCGACCTCTCTTCAGACGTTGTGAAAACACAGAAACCTAGTCCACCAAAAGCGTCATTTAGTTGATGGTTCAATAGCTGTCATGGCCTCCAATCTTAAAGTGCATATTCACGTTCAGCACATTAATTTTCTGGTCAGATGGACCATAATGCACATGTTCGACGTTTCTCATTGTCACAAGTTGAGATGTATCTTCTAACGTATTCTCCAACTTATATTCTACTCATTCTCAAAAAAAAAAAAAACTTATATTCTACTCCTAATCTACTTACTACCAGTAGATAATATAATTCGCTCATGTACCGTAATTATGGCATATATATAAAATTATCACTGAATTAACACAAGTTGATAATATCTATATTAAGTGTATAATTATGTCATGTATATAGAATTATCAACGAAATAGCACAAGAAGATACAACTACATTACGCTTCCACATATGAAGAAGTATGAGAGGGTGGGATGTAAATAAATATACACATGTTTTAGAAACATACAGAGTTGTTTCTCGATGACTTATAATAAAAATTACGTGTCGATCAACTGGTATTTCACAATATAAGAAGCGCATAATCGGTAAACATCAACAGTGTACATATATATCCTACCGGCATGCAACACAAGGTCCAGCAACGATTGTCAGCAGAAAATGAATAGGATAGCTGATAAGAAGTCCAGAACTCAAGCAACTGAAAACCAATAACAAACAACAACATTATCTATTTCCTTTAACGTTCCCGTATATAGTACAGTATGGGAGGCCGGATGTACACAACCATACCCATGTTTAGAAACAAACCGATGTTGTTTTCCGATGACCCATAATAAAATTGCATCTTGTCGATCAACTGTTACTTCACAATCTAAGAAACACAACCAATTTAGTGCGTCATTTTGCTTTATTCCATCATATTCCGAAATCAAAGAACAATGTGTACTTAACTCCATTGTAAATAGAAACAAAACAATTGAAAACCAATGAGACGCAAAATAAAGCTAAAAGAAAACATAATAAAGAATAAAAAGCAACCGATAAGTGAAAACCAATGAAGTCTTGAAAGCTGAACAACAGAAAGTTGTCATCTCCAAGCTATCAAATCGTTGAATCAATTAAAGGGTTTACCTCAAAAAAAAAAAAAAAAATTAAAGGGTTCCTTTTTTTTTAAAGATAAAGGGGGTTCAATTTTGATGAGACTAAAAGTGAGACAAAATACGAAGCTTTCAATCACGTATTGATACGTATACAAAATCATTTTTTTTTATAAAAAAAGTGCAGCACCCCCTCTTTAAAAAACTACTTTTGTACATGTGGCGACACTTGATTGGAGACCTCGTATTTTGACTCACTTTTAGCCTCCTCATGTTTGGACCGAAGGAATTCGATATTTGAACTGGTATACGGTAGGTTTTATATTGATGATGACGGGCTTTGGAGCAACTAGTAAGCTTGATGCTTTGTGATCTTGAGGTCACGGGTTCAAGCTATAGAAACTGCCTTTTGCATAGAAGTGTAGGGTAAAACTAAACGTATCAGATAGCGAAACGATCTGGTTTCTTACCGGACCCTGTGCAAACGTAGAAGACTAATGTATCGAAAACACCTTTTTAAATTTTTATAGTGATGAATGAGTAAATAATCATCACCTCTTATTTTACATATTTACGATCATGAAATGTCGGTTTAGATAATAAATGTTGATAGTTATTTCTCGTCCTAAAACTTGCCATATTTACACTAGTGAAGACCACGGTTCCAATCTCATTTCCTTTTCGTGAGTTTTGAGTAAATAAAAGGGGCAGAAAAAAAAAATTACAGCCTTCTCCCATCCGATCCACATTGCCCAATCTGCATTGCTGCAAACATCTCAGTGAAGTGTATACAAAGGGGAAAGTGAAAACGAAAAACCACACACACCGAAAAAAACGGTATAGGAACGACAAATTAGGGTTTGTTCCTCGGAAATCATGGATGATGATTTGCAGGCAAAATCAACTGAAGAAACAGACCAACTACAAAGAAGTGTCAAGAAATTCAAGAGAGATGAACGTGAAGGCTTGGAGTCGGAAGCTTCGCCAACTCCGGTGTTCGGGGGACCGAGGGCTTGGTCAAATTTGTTCCACCAACAATCGACAGAGAAGGAGGAGATGTACACTGGTGAGGGAGAAGATGATGACACTGTAGATGATCTCCTGGAAAAATACGATGACTCAATGGTTGCAGGGGAAGATGCTACTGGAGAAGATAGAAAAGCGCTCGAAATCCCATTAGAAGAGTGCAAGGAACTGTGGAAACCGTGGCGCAGAGCATTAATCATCAAAGTCCTAGGGAAATCCTGCTCCTTCAAGGTGCTGGAGAGGAGGCTGGCAGACTTGTGGGCTAATGGAGGTAAACTCGATATTATAGACTTAGATGACGGATTCTATATAGTCAGATTTTTTTCTAAAATCCAGTACCTGCTTGCCTTAAACAATGGCCCGTGGATGGTTCAAGGCCACTATATAGCAGTGAAGAAGTGGAGACCTCACTTCTCCACCAAACACGAAGAGATTGCTAGCACACTTGCTTGGGTAAGAATTCCTAAACTACCGGTGGAATACTTTGATGAACACGTTTTGATGAAACTTGGGAATTTATTGGGAAAGGCTGTAAGAGTCGATGATACAACTATGAATGTGGAACGAGGAAAATATGCTAGACTGTGCGTCGAAATTGACCTCAAAAAACCGCTGATGTCGGGGGTGTTGTTAAATGGGAAATTATTTGATGTTGAGTATGAAGGATTAAACTCCATTTGTTTTAAATGTGGGAGATATGGCCACTCTGTGATGGAGTGCGAGAGTACAGGGGAACAGAGCAGGGATGCGGGAGGTGAATTGACTGAAACACGGAGGGACAATTTGCGCACGGAACCATTTGGTCCGTGGATGATTGCGTCTAACAGACGGAGCCGGAAAAACGTAGGATCAAGGAGTGACATAGGAAGAGTTGGGGGTAATACAGTGACTGATATGAATGGCAGAACGTCCCAGATTCTCGACGACTCCGCACAGCCGAGAGGAAAATCTAGGTTCTATATTCTGGATGAGGCGGAGACTGACATTCCAGATGAAGAGGACGAGGAGGAGCTACAACGGCAGATTGGGGCTATCTTTGATAAGGGGCCAGTAGCTGATATCCAATTGAAAACCAAAAAAACAGCAAGTCAACGCAAGAAGGACAAGGGTTTTGTTGTCAAGGAGATACCAAAAGCAAAGATAAACCTGCAGGCCTATAATAAAAATACCAACCCCACTGAGAACAGTCATGGGGGCAACACGGCTGGTGGGCTTGCCAGAGGGGGATCGTCAAGTAGAGGAAGAGGGGGTTCTGGCCGGGGAGCGGGACGGGGCTCAAACCAACGCTCACTCAGAGACATAACCAATAGCACATCACAGCAGGTCAGTGGAACGGTGGAGTTTGACTCCGTCAAGGACTGGCCGGCTCTAAACGGAGACACTAACCGGGTCAGACAAATCCAAAATGGACTACACATCAAAATTCATCCGCCGGAGGAACAAAGATCGTCGAAAGATGTTGGCACCATCCCACCCGTCCCAAATATAACAGACCCACGCCCCATGGGGAGTGACACAGTTTATGTAGAAACCAATGAGCCTTTGGGGGATACTATGGAGGAGAGTGCAGCTTGAATGATGCTGCTGGAGGCATATTCACTAGTACATATGAAGATAGTATGTTGGAATTGCAGGGGAGCCGTTTCCCCCAGTTTCCGAGTTGCATTAAGAGATATTTTGACATCCAATAAACCTGACCTGTTGGTACTTCTGGAGACCAGGGCTCAAAGTAACCGGGCCAAATGGATATTACACCACTTTTCTAACAGCGCTATGGTGGAGGCTAGGGGTTTCTCCGGAGGAATTTGGTGTTTTTGGAACCAAGCAATCACACAGATAAGGGTGTTGGGTTTCACTGCACAAACTATCACACTGCGGATTGCGGGGGAGCATTACAAAAATAAGTGGCTGCTCTCCCTTGTCTATGCGTCGCCGACGGCCTCTATACGGGAGTTGTTCTGCGATTATATGGAACAACTCAGTAGGATGATTACAATACCATGGTGCATCCTTGGAGACTTCAACCAAGTGATTTACCAAAAAGACAAGCAGGGTGGACGTGCAGTTAGGGGAAATGCAGCGGAGAGGATGAGACTTATGTTTGACAGATGTGGGTTGATGGAGACGAAATTCGTTGGCCCCCCCCTTCACATGGACGAACGGGCAGCATGGCAAGTTCAAGATTCAACAAAGACTTGACCAGTGCTGGAGTAACAGACAGTGGCATCTGATGTTCCCCCGTGCTGTCAATTTTCATTTGCCACGCACCCACTCCGATCACCACCCAATCCTTATCGACACTGCACCGGATATGCGAAGAAACGGGGCTAAGCAACACTTCCGTTTCCAGTTATGCTGGCTAGAACACAAAGAGTTTGGCGATTTTATTCAACAAAACTGGGACCCGAATCCAGGGGAGTTCGACCAGCATATGAATATCTTTACGGAGAAAGTGAAAAAATGGTCAGTTGACGTCTTTGGCGATCTGAATCAAAGGAAGAGAAGATGTAAAGCTAGATTGGAGGGCGTACAGCGGGCTCTTATGGATAGACCATCCAGGTTTCTGGCACGTCTAGAGCCTGAGTTGATTAAAGAATTCAATGATATTGCAACTCAGGAGGAGGTCTTCTGGAAACAAAGATCAAGGTTAACATGGCTATCTACGGGGGAGAGAAATACTACAGCATTCCATAAATCTGTGGCACTCCGCCGCAACAACAATTCCATACACCAACTTAAGAATAATCAGGGATGCTGGGTCAACGAGAGGAAGGCATTGGGAGACATGGTACTTCATTATTTCTCTGAGTTATATACTGGGGGGCATAAGGACAGGACCGTAACATACGCGTTTGAATTCCCGCAGTTGACACGTGTGGACCGTAAGGCACTTAATCGGGAGGTCTCGCCAAAGGAGGTTGAAAATGCAATTTTCCAAATGGCTGCACATAAAGCGCCAGGCCCCGACGGTTACCCGTCGGCTTTTTATCAAAGAAGCTGGAATTTTGTGGGCAAAAGTTGCACAGATTTCATCATCCAGGCTTTCAGGAACAGAAGCTATCCAGAACACATGAATGAATCCACTGTGGTCCTCATCCCTAAAACGAAGAACCCGGAATCGGTCAACCAGTTTCGGCCCATTGCCTTATCCAATGTCATCACCAAGACGATTACCAAGATCATCGCAAATCGTATGAAGGTGATTATCGACAAAATTGTTGCGCCTACTCAAGGCGCATTTACACCCGGTAGACAAGCTGCTGAGAATGTCGTTATTGCTCAAGAGGCCCTTCACTACATGAGAAACAAAAAAGGACGTAGGGGATATATGGCAATCAAGGTTGATTTGGAAAAAGCATACGACATGGTGGATTGGAATTTTCTTAGAAATGTCCTTCAGGCAGCGGGTTTTGGCACGGCATTAATCGAACTTATTATGTTTGGTATCACCACTGCCAAACTTTCACTCTTATGGAACAGCGAGAAATTGAAAGGCTTCAACCCAGCAAGAGGGGTACGGCAAGGGGATCCGCTTGCGCCCTATCTGTTTCTACTGGTTATGGAGGTCTTGAGCCAGAACATTAACAAGGCGGTTGGCACGGGAGATTGGAAGCCAATCAAGTTAAACAGAGACGGCCCCCCGATATCCCATATTTTTTTTGCGGATGACCTGTTATTGTTCGGCGAGGCCACAGAGGAACAAGCTAGGATCATGAGGACGGTACTAGACGGATTCTGCGCACAGGCGGGGCAGAAGGTCAATCTAGCAAAATCTGCCTTTTATGTCTCTGAGAACACCAACATCGAAGTGAGGGATCGAATCCAGTCGTGGCTGAACATCCAGCCAACATCTGACCTTGGAAACTACTTGGGGATGCCACTACTTCATAAGCGTATGACCACACACATGTATAGCTTCATTGTGGATAAGGTCAGAAAGAAGCTGTCCGCGTGGAAGGCCAGGATGCTTTCACAAACGGCAAGGAGCTTGTTAATACAGTCGGTACTATTAGCTCTCCCGGCATATGCAATGCAAACGGTGAAATTACCTCAATCCATCATCGACAATATTGAAAGACATATGAGGCGGTTCTACTGGGACGAATGGGATGGCGAGAGGAAATTACACTACATATCTTGGGAGACACTATGTAAACCGAAGAGCTATGGTGGATTGGGGTTCAGAAATCTGAAGGCGATGAATGCGGCACTGCTAGCTAAACTTGGATGGCAGATGCTTAAGAGACCGGAAAGACTTTGGGCCCGACTCATGAAGGCGAAATATGGCTCAATCCTGGAAGACTCTAACAAGCAAGGTGTTTCGGCAACGTGGAGGGGTCTTAGAACAGGGGTGACACTATTGCGGAAAGGGCTTACCACATCCAACTTTCTGCACGAGGATATGGTGAAATGGGTGGGAAGGGGAGATATCCCAAAAAATTTCAGTGTTCAGGAGGCTTACATGATCTATGCCAATTGTGACGAACGACTACAAGATCCTATGTGGAATAGGATTTGGAGACTAAAAGGACCTATGCGGGCTAATCACCTTCTCTGGAAATTAAGACACAATATTGTCCCAACAACAAGCTTTCTCTTCAGGAGACATATAAGGGCGACATCGACGTGCAACAAATGTCACCTGGATGGTGCTGCTATGCTACACGATATTCGGGATTGTCGCTGGGCACTTACAGTATGGAGAAGCATGATCCATCCAAGGTGGTGGCATGAGTTTACTGAGCTACAAAGTCCAAAGGAGTGGATTGATCTAAACATGAGGACAAATTGTGGACGGGAGACCAACAGGATAAGATGGAGGTACCTATTCAGAGAGCTGGTGAATGGGATTTGGAAGTGGCATAACAGAGTGATCCATAATGTAGAGGAGAATCCTCCCCCAATACATGTATTTTTGCGCGATTCTGTCAATAGGGTCGGTGAGCTGTTGATTGCTAACGGCGTACACGATGATAGCTCGATAGACAGTAGGAGGATGTAAATCACCTTGTACACTTTTTGTGTTTATGATATCTATGCAATGATCCTTTTGATCAAAAAAACATCTCAGTGAAGTGAAAGCGGCCGGAGTAGTGGTCGGACCCGGACCCGGACCCGGTACTTACTTCTCAAACCAAATCAAAGCAGTGACACTGATTTCTTTTTCCGATTCTTTTTCCGATTCCTAAAGTTCTTGAACTTCAAAGTTCAGATCAATTGCCTCTTTGTTATGATCTACCTGAAACCCCATCACTAAAATTCGATCAACATTGCTTTAGCCCAGTAATTAAAGCCGATTATTGGAAAATCCTGTACATTTCTAGCCAAATGTAAGTCGACAATTCCACTTATTCAGCAACCATGTCTCATCTGAAGAAACCTTCAAAACCCCCATCAAATCGCACAAACCTTAATCCCATATTGAATCTGAAGCTTTTATCCATCTCCGTGGCAGCGATTTTCTGCATTTCCTTGTCTGTCGCTGTCATCTTCTTTACCTCCTCCGCCTCTCGCCGCCACCCACTACCAACCGCCATCCCGCTACAGAAAAACCGTCTCCTCCAAGAAGCCTGCAAGGCATCACGTGACCCACCCACCTGTCATGCCTCAATATCTAGCTCCGGTCACGTGCCGCCCAATCCCACTCTTCTTGACATTATCCACTCCGCCATTTCGACCTCTTCTGAAGGGATAAAAAAAGCTGAATTCATGGTAAATGATATCCTGGTCGCGTCCACAGGGAATCTAAACCGCATAAACGCAGCTAAAACGTGTTTGGAAATGCTAAATTACGCAGATTACAGGACTAGATTAGCTTCGGCTGCTTTGCCACGTGGCAGAATCAAGGACGCTCGAGCATGGATTAGTGCAGCAATGGTGTATGAATACGACTGCTGGTCCGCTCTGAAGTACGTTAATGGAACCTCCAAGGTCCGAGATACGATGTCGTTTTTGCACGGCTTGATCCGGTTGAGCAGCGACGCCGGGGGCATGATAGTAAATTACGACAATTTCGGTGGCCAAACGGCTTCATGGGGCCCGGTTAAAACTGAACGGAATGGGATTTGGGAGGATGTAGGTGGGTTTGTTGGATTTAGTTTTTCCGGTGGAGTGCCGAGGAGTTTGGAGGCGGACGTGACGGTGTGCGGTGGTGGAGGATGCGATTATGAGAAGGTTCAGGAGGCAGTGAATGCGGCGTCATATAATAAGGGGAGGCGGTTCGTGATACATATAAAGAGGGGCGTGTATGAGGAGACTGTGCGGGTGCCATTGGAGACGAAGAATGTGGTGTTCTTGGGGGATGGCATGGGCAAAACTGTCATTACAGGTTCCCGCAATGTTGCTCAATCTGGGATGTCTACCTTCAATTCTGCTACTGTTGGTGAGTTGCTATCTATTCATTTTAGCTGACATTCTTTTGTTTCCATTAGATTTTAGCCTAAGGGAAAAAAAAAATAGTGAACTAACGAGAAAGGTGCAAGTGGAGACTGAATCTTCTTTAATCAAATAAGCTAGATGAGAAAGGAACAAGTGGAGATTGAATCAACATTAAGATACGTAGGTTTAAGAGAGTAAAAAAGGTTTAGACTAAGAAAATCAATACAAATCGAAATAGAGTGAGCTAGATGAGAAAGGAGCAAGTGGAAACACCTTCCAAATAGATTTGAGAGAGCTAACAACCTAAGAAAAGAAAATCATTGAGATAGATGAGAAATGAACAAGTTGAAAATTCATCGATAAGGATACCTTTCCTTGACTTTGGAATATGATGGAATAAAACAAAATGAATCACTAAATTGGTTGCGCTTCTTATATTGTGAAGTAGCAGTTGATTGACACAGTTTGACGCAAATTTCATTATGGGTCATCCGGACAAACAAGCTCTTCGTGTTTCTAAAACATGGGTATGGTTGCGTAAATCCGTCTCCTATACCCGCTATAGTCGAGAGACTCTAAGTCAATAGAGTAATGTTTTTGTCGTGGTTTATACATTCTTTCTTACATTAATTAATTAGGACCATATCTACTAAATTGCTTTAAATGTCACATTTTTGTGCAGGAGTAATTGGTGATGGGTTCATGGCTAAAGGCCTTACTATACAGAATACAGCAGGCCCTGGTGCCCATCAAGCTGTAGCTTTTCGGTCAGACAGCGACCATTCTGTGATAGAACATTGTGAATTCCTAGGAAACCAAGATTCTCTTTTTTCACATTCCCTAAGACAGTACTACAGAGCGTGTCGAATCCAGGGAAATGTGGATTTCATATTCGGAAACTCAGCTGCCTTCTTCCAAGACTGTCTCATTCTAGTTGCTCCTCGACAGATTAAACCAGAGAAGGGAGAGAGAAATGCAATTACAGCACATGGTAGAATAGACCCAGTTCAATCCACCGGCTTTGTGTTTCATAATTGTGTAGTCAATGGCACAGAGGAATACATGGCTTTGTATTATAGGAAGCCGACCGTGCACCGGAATTTCCTTGGAAGGCCATGGAAGGAGTATTCTAGGACAGTGTTCATAAATTGCACTTTAGGTGCAATCATTACATCTGCTGGATGGATGCCCTGGAGGGGCAGTTTTGCGTTGAGGACATTGTACTATGGTGAACATGAGAATTCTGGACCTGGTGCTAATGCATCTGGTAGGATAGCTTGGAGTAGTCAGATACCAGCTGCTCATGTTGGGTCATATTCAATTCAGAATTTCATCCAAGGTAATGAATGGATTCCTAGGCTTGATTAGGACATAGTCCAATGAGAAAGTATCATGGTGCAAGATGCAACAGATTCAGGTGGTCTATGGCGTGGCGGTTCGAATCATGCCAATGGAACCCCTTGAAGACTTGCTTGAGTGGAGACCCTAGAGGCTATTCACCCCTTGTAGACTTTTTACATCTTCCACGAATCCCTACAGGCGGAGCAACGGGACCTTAGGTATGGAAAATTTTTAAACTGGCGTCCAGTAGCAAAAATCTATCCCTTGAGACAGAGGTATTGTTTGCCTACCACTTAACCTCCCCAGACCCTAGCGATAGCTTTTGCTGTCGTTGGGATATACTGGATATTGATGATGATGATAATGATCCAGTAGGAAAAATAACATGAATTTTAGTTGTAAGAATACATATAGAAAAGTGTAGTTCCACTCATGCAACAAGGGACAGAACAAAGCAGGTGGATCTTGATTCGGCTTTCTAATCGAAATCATACTACCATATATTGCTTTTGGCCGTGTCTCCTGACTTCTAATTTTGTCACTATTGTTACCGTCACCTATTTTTATTCTGGTCATGACGTCTCAATCTTCTTACTTTTGAGTTCTCCCACAACCGCTCACAAAAGAGAGAGAGAGAGAGAGTGTTTTCTCCCACAATGACTTCAAACGGCTTACTAATGAAATATGATTTCACTACCAAACTGAAGCTGAGGTTACCTCTCAACGTTTTAGTACAGTAGTTTTTGATAGGCTATAGGACCATATTGTGCTTGTGGTCCTGTACAACGTAAACTTTTAAGCACACTACAAGAAAAGAGTTATGCCTAGACCACATCGAAACAACCTCATATATATGTGTGTGTGTGTACTTCTACTGGGGACTAGGGCATGCAATGCACGGCCCTGGCCAGGTCCTGGTACCGTGGTTGTGCCTTCTAATACAGAGAAATTTATCATTGATTAACCATGATGTATCACTTACAAGTATAGCTCAAATGACTTTGGTTAAGTAAAACGGAAAAACTGGAACAACCTTAGCATTACATTGACCTCAAAATGGATCACAAATTTACAGATGCACAATTTATCACACTTAGCTAGCTTTCTGTGACACCAAATCTTGGTATGAAAGAAGAAAGAATAGAAATGCTAAACGCCGAGACTGTCGGAGTAATCACCCTGCAAAAAGTTCCACGTAACTTGATTGGGAAACATGCAAGAAAATCAACCAAAGCATATGCAGAAAGAACCAACCATCCCACAATATTCCTGCATGCAAATGCTCTGTAAATAACAGAAACACGACTCTGGTAGTTAAATCTATTGCTCGACTTTGCACAATCAATCATCATCCATTAAAGTAGATGGTAAGTAGGGCTGTAAATGAACCAAACCGTTCGGTTGTTCGGTTCGTTTGGCTCGAGTTCGAGCTCGAGCTCGGCTCGGATAAAAGGTTAACAAACATAGCTTGAACACCTTCTTTCTGTTCGAACTCGGTAAGTGGCACCATTTGTTTAAGTGTTCAGCTCATTAATGTTGTTCGTGAGTTAAACGAACCAAGTTTGAACAATTAAATATGTTCATTTAAATAAACGAACAAGCTCGGCTCGTTTGGCTCATTTACAACCCTAATTGTAAGTATTTACAAAAAAAAAAAGTAGATTGTAAGCTAAACTCATGAGGCTGAACAGTTGAATTTAGCTAAACCATCAACAAACAACATAGTCATGATGTCATCTGGCAAAATCTCTATCAATAACTGCGGGGACCCTCAGGGTTGGTTACAACCTTTTACTCTCAAGATGGTTAGCTAAACCATCGACAAACAACATAGTCATTATGCCATCTGGCGAAATCTCTATAGAATCTCCAATCACAAAGAAGTATACTATGCGAACCAACAGTTGGCTTTATGCTTTCATAACGTCCTCAGATTCACAAAAATACTAGAGCTCATAATTTCCTCTAAGAAAAAGAGAGAGTTCATAATTAACATCAAAAAGATCTTGGGAAAAAATTATGAATTAAGACTACAGAAGCTACTGTTTCTGACATATAACTTGCACTATTCTTAATTTTTAAAACCTCAACAACAACAACATTACTCCATTGCCTTAGAGGCTTCCGTCTATGGAGGGGTATGGAGATCGGATGTACGCATCCATAGTCATGCATCATAAACACACAGAGATTGTTTCTCGATGACTCATAATGAAAATTGCGTCAATACGTGTCGATCAAAGCAAAACCTCATAGTAATCAAAGCAAAACCAAATTCTTGAAGGCTCTAACAAGGTATACATCACAGTTGAAACCATCTGAACTAAATCAAGTCAATCCCTTAAAGGGTCATTGTAACATATGAATAATCACTCTAAATTCAGGAGATCACAAAGACATCTGCTAGACAAGAATAAAAATCAACATGACAATAGCGATTCACAATTTACTGATAAACTTACGACTTTTAGAGCTTAAGAAAGCATATGCCAACAACAACAACATTGCCCCATTGTTCTGTCTACAGCGGAGTATGAGGTCAGATGTACGCAATCATACTCATATGCTAAAAGTACACTAATCGCACAAGGATAGTAGTGAACTAAGAAGACTGTTACTTCCATGGAATACAAACAACAACAACACATACCCAGTATATCCCAACAACAACATCAAAAGCTATCGCTAGGGTCTGAGTTCTATGGAATACAAAGAGGTCCAAAAAAAAAGAAAGTGTTAAATCTGCTGATTCGCAAATATCTTAATATTCAACCAAACAGTTTCTGTTTCATGTTTCAGGTTGTCACTAAGCCAACTTACATATATCTTCATATTCAACAGCCTTGAGAATCCTTCCATCATAAATTCCCTTCTCAATCTGAACTTTCGCACAGAATTTTTCGGTGTCAACAGCTAGTAATCTGGCATTCAATCCACGATAAGCTCCATTAACAATCCTTACAAGTCCGCCTATCTGAGGAATCACAGTCTCAAGCTCTTCTTGATCAATCCTCAATACATGCTTCTTCTCAAGCATCTCAATCTCTCCAACATACTTATCAATCACCTTACGCACCACGCCCTTCTGCTTATAATAGCCTTTATCTGCTAAAGCCTTGCTCATTACCTTTACAACAATCCCTTCACATAACCAATAATCCTTCCTATTAATCTTCTCTTTGGCTTTCTCTTGCTCCCTCATCAGCTCATCCAACACCGACTTCCCGTTGCTGGTTTTACCTGTCTTTCCAGCCTCCTTATTCAACTTCTCGCTTTTGTCATTGATCTCAACATCATCAAACACTACCCTAGAGCTATCAGGCCTATCCCTTGAAATCAATTTCGATGAAGATGCTAAACTGAGACTGATTTTCTCATTCTCTGGTTTCTCCAGCAATCTTTGCTGCATTTGCTGAACTTCCTGCTGCTGCTCATTTGCATTCTCATTATCTCCAGTCCCCAGCTGCTCAGCTCGCTCAATCTGCCTCTTAATTTCCCTCTCTTGCCTCTCTTCATCGGCAATATCAGCCCTGATTCTCTTATTTTTCATCTTTTCCTTGAACAGAGTCTCAGAATCCCGGTCAATATATGTAATAAACCATCCTTTAGAGGTCTCCTCGACCTTACACTTCCCTGTCCTCCCTAAATACTTGACAAATTCAGTCAAGGTAGCCCACTCTGTTGAATTCATGTGCACATGGTGACGATCAGCAATGTACTCGTTATACACAACGGTGGCGGCGATGCGGCTGAACCGGTGGCTTCTCTTCATATGCTCAAGGAAGGTGGTTTCAAACTCTTCGGAGTAACCGTCGATGATTCGGTGAGGATTCTGGCCAAAAACTTCCATCTGACGCTGATGCGATTCGCTCATACAGTGGCACTTGAATCCATTCTCGTCACGGCATTGCTTCTGGCACATCTGACAGTACCATCGGAGCTTCTGCAATCCTTTTGCTTTGATTCGATTTGCAATAGCTTTAGGAGTCAAGAAATCGTTCTTCCCCATGGCAAGACGAATCCGTAAATTTTATCGTGAACGAATCGTTCAAGAGGGAAAGACGTAATCTATTACTCTTTGTTTGGATCACGAAAATATAGGTTTCCGGCGATAAATAGGCGGGTGGCGGCCGCAAAATAGAAGAGGAGGAGGAGTCTGGCCGGAAATGAACACGTTTTTCTGAATCAATCAGTCCCGATTTAGATAAGCTACTTTAGGATTGCTTCCCCCCCCCCCCCCCCCCCTTCCCTTTTTTGTTTTGAAGATATTTTTAATATATACATATACATAGATACACACACATATATATATTTGTGCACCCACACACACAGAATGTACACATATATAAACGTACGTACATACTTACGCTCACGCATACATATATCTTTTTGACATTTTATTTTAATACTCCCATTTTTGTAGTATTAATTGTTCTCATACATATACACACCTGTTACATGTGTAAATAAATTGACTTATTTGTGCACCCACACACACAGAATGTATACATATATAAACGTAGGTACGTACACTCACGCATACATTACTATATATATACACACACACACATATGTATATATATGTGTGTATGTACGCATGTGTTGAAATTTAGGACATCTGTAATATCGTCAAAAACAAAGTGAAACGTTAATAGGACATTAGGTTAGAGTGTGGTATTGTGTATAGTTTGAATTCTTAAATATCCTAGATAATAATTTTTATTCATGATGACTATAACAATCTTTATCACGAAAACATGTTCAATATTTCGTTTATCAAAGCCAAATATTGTTTGGAAGATACCATATTTTAATTTGAAGATAAAATGTCAGTTGACATAATTTTTTTTTTTTTGCTCCCTCTCGTGTTTAATTGAAACGACAAAAACAGATTATCATCTTTCATTTCAATGCCTAAAACAGTTTTTGTAAGGGGTAAATACATGACAAGTAAAGAGTAAAAGTATATATTTAACCAATTCGTTCAAATTTAAATTGCAATACATAAGAAAAAAAGTAGCGAACTGAAAAATTACCGACTTTGTTTCTCACATACATATGTATTTGTGCACTTGCGTGTTGTGTGTATATGTATATATGCAACAACATATACCCAGTATATGCATGCACGCATATATACATATATATGTATATATATATATATATGTATGTACATATATGCATGCACGCATGTGTGTATGTGTGTGTGTATATATATAATATTTATATATATACATACACACACATTCATATATATATATATATATATATATGAATATGTATATATATATATATATATGAATATGTAGATATACATACATATGCATGTGTTAGTGTTTTATCTCTCTCACACACATATATAAACATATCTTCTTTTTTTTTTTTTTTTTGGTTTTTTAAGGATATCTCCTTAGCAGCAATAAGACGATGCAGAAGACTGCTTTGAACCCAATTGCTAACATATGAGCTGGCCTAGGCGAAACCAAACCGTACATTAGCAATGCTACATGTGTGAGCCCAAGTCCAGACAGTCCTCTGCCTTAGAAATGACGCACTTACGTCATTGATACTTCAGAGTCAATCGATTAAAATTCGGTCCCAGTGAGCTTTATGTAAGGTAAAAAATGAGACAGCCGGTTCGGACTGATAAGAACATGACACGTGTCATGTTTCTTTTTTTTAAAAAAAAGGTTAATGCGTATCCTAATCTTCTCCCCCACCTCTCAAATCGACAATTTTCCCAAAAAAAATTCCCCCTCCTCCAGCGTCAAAAAAGCAGCCACCGCTGCAGCTGACTGCATGTAATTCTGTCAAAGAATGGATTTTTATATATCTATATGTGATTGAAAAGGATAAATCCAAATTTCTTTTTTGGTCATGATAAAAATTTTAGTGTTCACTATGGGGTGTGTTAGCATATCTTAACTATGGCATTATATATATTAAAGTATGTAATTATTTATACATAATCATATGTCCATAGATACATGTGAATAGCAATATGTATGGAAAATCTTTTATGCCACATCATCATACATGTAGTATTTTTAGGTATGAATCCTTATACTCCTTCAAACATGATTCCAGATACATGGTATAATGTGTGAATTGTTTTAACTCTCTAAATGAACTAGTTGTATATAGTATGCATGTAATGTTTTGACCCTATGTCCAAAGTTTATCTTCTAAATTAAAATAATCCCATGTATTTTGTCTCTTTTTTCTATTTTTCTTTTCCATCTATGATGATTACTTGTGTGATTATTTACACTTGAGAATAAAACTGATTACATCAAATTATAAACAATAATGCCACATAAACAATAAAAAACAAAAATCAAAAGATAATATTTATGTAGTTCACCAATGTGCCTACGTCCATGGAAGAAACCGATGCCAATTCGCTATATCATTTCTTGGAACAAAATATGAAATCCGAGTTAATTGCACCTCGTATCCGTACTTTTTCACAAAGTTTTAAGTAGCATTCATATTTTCAATAAACTCACTTAACAGCCATACTTATAGAGAAAATAGACATCTGGCATCCTTGCTGACGTCATAAAGGTAATTTGCATTTATTTTTTAAAAGTGTATAGAAAAAAATAATTCAAAAACAAAAAGAAAAACCCCACCCCCATCCCCACCATCGACCTCCCTCCCCCATCTTTCTCCATCTTCGTCTTCTTACTACATCTTCATCTTCATCTTCATCCTCCCCTACGAATCTACCTTCCTCCATCTTCATCTTCATCTTCCATCTTCCATCTTCATCTTCATCTTCATCTTCATCTTCATCTTCATCTTCATCTTCATCTTCCACAATCTTTAAAGTTTCAAGAATGTTCTTTTAGTGAGGGAGAAAGCTCCAGATTGGGTTCCATCAGCTTCCAGTCGCAGCCGCTGCCTCCCCCGGCTCCCCCTTGGGCGACCCAAAACCCAGTTCCCCCACAAGTCATCTCTGCATTACGCAAATTCTCTTTCCTCTCTTGTGGCTACATATCATGAAAACAATTAAGTAACTTCTAAAAGCAAATTCTCATCATACTGAAGGGGTGGAAAATACGGGGTGGGATCCTCTCACCGCCCCCTATATCACCCCCCTCCTCTGCCACGTGACAGGGGGTCATTTGTTACCCCCATTTTTGGGGGTGAGGAGATCCGGGCTCGGAAAACACTAATCTATTGGGGTCTTTCAGACTACAGTTGAGTCACTACTTTTGTCTCTGTATTTCATCTCAATTTGCATTTTGAAGTTGTAGACAGATAATTGAGTGTGCTTGATGTTTTTGGCTTCTTTTTAACTTCCAAAAGGGAAGTTTTGGTTGTGGTTAAATATAACACCCCCCCCCCCCTCTTTTTTTCTGCCCCTCTGTGAGTTGGAGCTGTTTAAGATATAGTACAAACGGATCTACAAGTCAGTGAATATTTCAGGTAGGTGGGAACGGCGAGGGGGTGTCGGATGCAGGTGACGGTGGATGGGAAGGCTGAGGAGGAACCAGAAGATGAAGACGGAGGAATGTAGATTCATAGGGGAGGATGAAGATGGAAGAAGATGGGGAGGGAGGTCGATGGTTGGGTCGGGGGTTGGGTGGGTGGGGTGGGTGTGGGTGGGGTTTTTCTTTTTATTTTTGAATTATTTTTTCTATAAACTTTAAAAAATAAATGCAAATTGACTTTATGACATCAGCAAGGATGTCAGGTGTCTATTTCCCCTATAAGTATGGATGCTAAGTGAGTTTATTGAAAGTATGGATGATACTTAAAACTTTGTGAAAAAAGTATAGATACCAGGTGCAATTAACTCTATGAAATCCCTTATCCCAGGAACCTCTACCGGCCTAGCCCCAAGGAGTATGTGTTTAAGATGCAAATCAAGAACCCAGTGGCCTTCTAGATTGTATCCCAGGAACCTCTACCGGCCTAGCCCCAAGGAGCATGTGTTTAAGATGCAAATCAAGAACCTAGTGGCCTTCTAGATTGGGTGAGAGTCCTCCCGCAAACTAGGCATTCGACCTAGCAGCAAAAGAAAACACACTGTGCGTGTCCCTGAAATCAAACTCTTGACCCCTTGAAGCAAATGTCAACCCGAGTACCAACTGTACTATACCCTGGGGACCGCTATATCATTCCTTAGTTTACGGTTACCTCACCACAATAAAGTCCAAACCATAACTACAACATTATTATCATGTTGCCTTAAAAGCTTCTGCCTGTGGCGGGGTATGGAGGTCGGATATACGCAACTATACTCATATGCTAAAAACACATAGACGTTGTTTCTCAATGACCTATAATAAAAATTACGTCAAGGTATATCGATCAACTGCTAATTCACAATTCTAAAGTGAAAAAAGACTATGTCCTTAACTCCAATAGAAATAGAAACAAAAGTCAACACCATAACAGAAAGCCTTAAAATAAAATTTACATGATCTCGCTTCATATGAAAGAAAAATCTTTTTAACAAAATATCGATATATTTGAAAACCCGATAATCTTATATTAATAAGTGTGTTATGTGTCATATTAGTTATTCTATCTTGTCTCAAATTGAGGCAATTTATAAGCATATGGATACTTAAGAAACATAGCTAGAGTACTTTCAAGCTTTGCATAAGCAAGAGTAATTAGTTGCGTGTAACATAACAAACACAACAACAACAACATTATCCCATTGCATTAGAGGCTTCCGCCTATGACGAGGTATGAGGCGTCGGATGTCCGCAACTATACCTATGCGTTAGAAACACACAAAGGTTGTTTACCGATGACCCATAATGAAAATTGCGTCGTATCGATCAAATGCTACTTCACAATATAAGAAGCGCAGCTAATTTAGTGAGTCATTTTGTTCAATTCCATCATATTTCAAAATCAAGGAAGAGTGTGTCCTTGACACCATTAAAAATAAATTGTGTAACCTAACAAATAACATATGGAAAGAAGTCCAAAAGTAAAAAAGAGTTGAGGTACTTTGCAAATGAAATATGGTAACCTTGTTCTGTAATGGTGTTTATGACTTAATCAAACACAAGGTTAGCCTAACCAATTTGATAACCTAGTAAAAATTGGTAAGATTATAGCAACAACTTTACTTCAACACAAGTCATATACTTAATGATTTTCATTATACTCCCTCTATTGTAAAAAATATTGTCTTAGTTTGACTTGATCACAACATTGACATTGACATTAAATGAACCAAGCCGCTCGTAAACCGGTCGTGGGCTCTTCATTTCATCAGCTTTTAGAAATAAAAGATATATCACCCACATGATACAAGGCACAACACGAAATTGGAAAATATCATTCCTCCACTAAGCATAGCAACGACTCAACCGTCTAATGTACACAAAGCGAGATTTCCCTCTAAGCAAATCATAAAACACAGTCCAGAAAAAACTAATTGAGCCCTTGCCAGTTATCACCCCATGAATTTCTGATCCCAAATGCAATGAGGAAGCATAATATTCATCGTGAATTGTATTAGAAGCTGCCCTACTTTCATATAGAATAACATTGAAATGGACAGAAATGTTCCCGCAGAGAATGCAAATGTAAAGAAACATACCGGTATTGTCTACTTGCAACCTTCAGAAACATCATCAATTCGCAGACGGTCCTCGTTATATAATCCAGCACTTGGTCCTTCAGAATTTTAGTTCCTCCTCAGTTTCTGCCCTTCAAGAAAAGTTTTTCGATCTTTTGTAGGGATTCCAGCTAACAAGTTCCCAGTTCAAGAGCATCCTATTTATTTTTTCTTTTCTGGAGGAGATGGGGGTGGTGAGGGGAGGGTTGGTATCCCATACATCAGGCATAACAGCTCTCTACTAGCTGTTGCTTCAGCTAGCTCAATAGTAACCCTGGCAAATACAACTCAGCATCGTAAACCAGTGGAACCAGAGACTTTCTTGAGAGCTTCCTCTTCCATTTGCACAAGCTGTTGACAGAATTGTTCAACATTCCTTGCTTCATCTTTGAATGAGATTCTCAACTCCTTCCACTGATATTCACTAGACCCATCCTTCGTTACTGGAACAAGAACTTTCGCCAAGACATCAAATCCTTTCCGGTCTGCTGAAAGTAGAACAGCGTCCTTGACAAAATTCAAATGAACTCCATCAGAAATCTATCAGCTTATGTAGATGGCAACTTTTAAGTAACCAACAAGGTAGTTGTGCAAATATCCTTGGAAAACGAAAACAACAAAAATCAATCTATTCTTCACTGAAATGTTACAAGAAGTTTATCCTTAGCGGTGTTTTAGCAACGAAACGATGTTTGCAAAATTTGTAAATCTAATTGGCTAAACAACCCAATATAACGAGGAAATGTAGCAAGATTAAGCCATTCTTGTTCAATGATTTAAAAAATGATAGTGGTTATAGGAGGTAATCGTTACAATGCACAATAAACTTTTCTCATATATTGTTATATGCATCCTTGATCATATTAACCCCACAAATAGAAGTCAATTATTCAGACACAGGAAAATTTGTGAACAATTGCCACTCTTCTCATTGTTAGCATATACTCCTCCATCTATTTTTTTTTTTTTTTTTTTTT